>OZ038479.1:66469317-66968828 GCA_964036315.1 Acanthosepion esculentum
AGGTTTGTCTGGCTCATTAGGTTTGACTATATATATATATATATATATATATATATATATATATATATATATATATATATATATATATATACTTTTATTCGGCAACTATCCTCACGAGTTCAAATTTACTGATGATTGATCGTTTTTAACGCTCATCTTGAACGGACCTTCGTCTGGGCTTGAAAGTGGTACGTTCCACTCAAGAAATTACGCTCGACCTCAAGAAAGTTTTCCAAAAGAAGCGTGATGATTTCTTTCCAGCCTTCACGAAAATTTTATACACGCAGGTTGCTCAAATTTTTCAGTCATTGTAAATATCGCAGAGTTCTTCCAATACCATCTTTAATACCTCGCTTAATAATTGAAAACAAGTAGATAGCACAAAACCTATTAGCAGTTTAACTCAGCAGAATAGTTACCAATGTGAGTTAGCTGCGCGGGAAATTCCGTTTAACTGTCACAGCATGTACAGTCCAGGAATTTTCCAATACCAACGAGAAAGTATAAATGTAGAAAATATGTAGAAATATTAATAGGCATGCAGCAAATAAGTCTACATACTTATATACACACACTAACACTCGAATATACTAAACATTCAAGCTTTTGGCCTATGTGAGCGGCGCATACATATCTCGAAAATCAAATTTGAAACAAATTTATGTAATTCTATGATTATAATTTAATTAAGCCAAACAAAATTGTCTTATTTTTTTATTGTCTTAATTCTTTTTTTTTTGTTTTCTTAATCCCCAGTCTTATTGTCATATTTACTGTATCTTCTCTGCAGTCATATAGACGATGACTTCACGTTCATTTCTTTGCTATAAAAAGAAAAGAAAAATTTCTTAACAGATGATCAATGATTATCGAAAAATCTAATGAAATGACATTTTCTTTAAACGAAAAAAAAAAGGAGTCGATGGTAATGGACGAGATATACCTTCCGGGCATTTTGAAATAAAAGAAAAATTAATGTGAGGGTGTAATTAGATTATAATTATAGAATTACATAAATTTTTTTTCTCCAAGTCGATTTTCATGATAATATATGTATGTGCCGCTAATAAATCCACTTCATATTTCTTATGAGAAATGTTGAACAATCATATATCGGGGGCGGTTAGTAGAGCAATTGTCAGAAAATTTGAAATAATTTTGCCTCAGCGAGCATTCTGTAGGAAGGAAAATGCCCGGTAACTCAATGTGCAGTTGGTCTTCAAAGAGGAAACCCAGAGAATAGATCGGAATAATCTGAAAATATATAGAATAATTAAAACTGTTGATATCAGAGATCCAAAAACTATAATTCTTACGCATCACTTAACTGTATTCCATATTAAATCAAACTGATAATATTAATAATAGACGAAGTAGAAGGCAAAATTAAAAAGAGAACAGTGAGCGAATGAAATAAAACGCAAGACTAGTTTTGTCTATATTTCTAAGACGAAATATTGTAACTTATCGTAATTTACATTTTCCTCATTTTTATTGCCATATTCTGGACGTTTCGGTCGTTGTGCACTCGATACGTAGGTGATATACGTCGGAAATTCGAATCGAACCCTTTATTTCGTCCACTGGGGTGGATTGTTCTAGTTCCATGCCTTTTCTGGATATCTCACTTTCAATTATTTCCTTTTAGTAACTCAACTTTCCAAATTTTTGTTCACCTCTGCTGTGGCCAGGTATTGAACTCACAACTCTTTGAGTCAAGTCACTGGATTACTTTAACCAACGTCTTTATCCACTTGGCCATGTCATAACGGAAAATTCATGAAATAACTGAAACTGAGATATCTAGAAATGGCATGGCACGTGGAGCTAGAACAATCTACCCCAATGGACGAGGGTTGGGTTCCAACGTATACAGAAAGCCGGTCGGCGAATATGACAATAAAGATTATGGCAACAGTTAGAACAGTGTAAAAAGACTAGTTTTATAATTATTTTGAAATCTAAATATTAACGTTTAAGTACAAATTTTGAAAAAATGAATACAGTTAAGATTCTCAACCAGAACATAGGAACGGAATTCAAAATCGAGAAATGGGAAACGCTGTTGATGCATACGCAACAGGCGGAATTGAATTAGACAAACATGAAATCAACAGAACCTCGAAGTGAAAGAATTACAAATAAATAGGGATGTTAAAAGATTCAATGAAAAATTAAATAATGGGGAAGATAAAAAAATAGCTCAGAAGATTTTAGAAGTCAAACTAGAAACATCGTAACAATTACATTGGCTGTACTATCTTCTGAAGATACGAACATATGAAGGCAGTAACATCCAAAAGATATTACACCCATAGTCAGCCTTGACAATATACAATCATATGTCAATATAGAGCAGTGTTTGGGGGGGGGGGGTATTTTTCTATTCTTTTGTTTTAATTCCTGTCAGCATTAAGTAAATTTAACTTTTCACATGTACATATACAGCCTTGGCCAAAATTATGGAGCACCAATGAAAAATCGAAATTATGATTCAAACTTATATATTTAAAGGTTAAGAATAGTGGAGTAAACATTAACAATAACAATCAATATTTGGTATGTCCTCCTTTTGCCTTAATAACAGCTTTTATTCGTTTTTGCATATTATTGACTAAGTTGTTGCAGGTGGTAGGATCTATTTTCTGCCACTCTTCATGAAGTTTGGCCTCTAATTCTTTTTTGATGAACATTTGTGCATTCTCACTCTTTTCCCTAAATGGGACCACAAAGTTTCAATGGGATTTAGGTCTGGGGATTGAGGAGGCCACTTCATCACTGTAATCCCTTTTTTCTCAAACCAACCTATTGAAACTTTTGACGTATGGCATGGAGCATCGTCTTGTTGGAAGATTACATCACTTGGAATGTTATTATTAAATATTTTAGTCAAAGAGGTTCGGTAAACCTGGTCCAGCATGTTAGTATAAATTGTGGAGTTCATTCTGCCCTCACATGTGTACAACATTCCAGTGCCTGAAGAAGCCATGCAGCCCCAAACCATTACGCTTCCTCCTCCAAATTTTACAGTTGGAACCACACAATCAGGATGAAATGCCTCTCTTTCCCTACGGCGAACATAAACTGCTCCAGGAGTGCCAAAAATCTGATGAAAAAAAAAAGAATTTGTTACAATTTTTGAATAAATGTTATGGATGTGTATTCACATAAAAATTTCAATTATTACATCCAAAGTTTAGGAAAGAGAAGCTGTTAACTTACTTCAAAGTTTCTTTCGTCAGACCAAACAATTTTGCCCCAATCATCAGGTGTCCAAGTTTCATGGTTTTTTGCAAATTCCAGTCTTTTTTTCTTGTTGGCCTGAGACAAGTATGGCTTCTTCCTGCCTTTGCATCCTTTTAATCCCACTTCTAATAACATTCTTGTCACAGTTCGAGCTGATATGTTTTTGTTTGCACCCTCCCTAAGTTCAGCAGCAAGCTCTGAAGAACTTTTCCTTCTATCTGCAAGGGATGCTCTTTTCAAAGATCTGTCTTCCCTGGCAGTTGTAGACTTTTTACGGCCTTGTCCTTTTCTGTTTTTGAAAGACTTTGTTTCCTTGTACCTTTTAATCGTTGTTTGAACCCCCTTCCTTGAACATTCCATCTTCCTGGCAATTTCTACCTGAGAATATCCTTCATCAGATAAAGCAACAATTTGTGCCCTTTAACTCTCTGAAAGCTGCTTCTTTGGAGGCATTTTCAATTAAATACACTATTATAGCACTGGTAGGAATCAAATATTACCCGAAAATTACGAAACAACCTTTAGTATAACAATAAATCATTTTGAATATTGGAATGAATTTAGTACAAAACTCAGCTAAAGCTCTTGAGAGAGGCTTTAAAGCAAAAAACACTACAATCTACTGTTAAATATTTTACATTTGCTCTCAATTCTTAACCTTTAAATACGTAGGTTTAAACTATTATCTCAATTTTTTTATAGGTGCTCCATAATTTTGGCCATGGCTGTATATATATATATATATATATATATATATATATATATATATATATATATATAGTGCGATGGGTAAATTGTCGTAATTCCGTGCATGTTATTTGCTTTTGATTTTGTTGACTGCAAAGTATAGTAGTCTCAGTGAGCACCGTCTGTGAGAGAAAAAACGCACAATGGCGCAATTCACTCCACCAGAAATTTGCAAAGAAAATTGCAGGAGTTTCCAAAGTCGTCTGGAGGCCGTGGTTGAAGTCAAGTGATATTTTCGGAATTTTCTAAAATAGTAAAAACATTGAAATTTTGATAAGAGAAACGGAAACTTGTAAACAAATGAATGAAACATTGTATTCACAGAATAACATTGATAGACTCTTTGAAAATTTGAGACTGGAAGAGGATTTATTAGCATTGACAATTTTGTAAGAACATTTCTCAAAAATTATGTCACAGTGCCAAAAAGAGTGGAAGTTAAAAATATGTCAGAAAACTGAAAAATATCGTCAAACATGAAAGCGATAGTAGTACCGATCATTATTAGAACACTTGAAACAGTCTTGAAGTACCATATAAAGAAGCTAGAATTATTGAAAATCCGAGAATTAAAACATTTGTTCCAATTCACTTTCAAAATGAGAAGTGCTAATCAAAATAGAATAAGAAACATTAAAAAATTGATTGATTCGAGAATATATATATGCGAGCAATGTGGGTAAACGGGGTTACTTTTGTTTGTATGAAAGGAATCAGTTTTGAAGTATCGGTGAACGGACAATTAAGTTTGTTACTCTTAGCCATATATATATATATATATATATATATATATATATATTCCCAACAATAATTTTTTTTATATTGTCGATCTATTTTGATTATTTCATTTTGATTATCAATATTCTTATTTTGAAAGTGAAATGCTATAGATGACAGTATTGTTAAAGTCAACAAGAATGCTAAAATATTTATTGTGGCTTGCTGTCTCCAGTGAAAGCCACCAGTTATTGGTTTGAAGACTCACTAAGTACAAATAATCGAGTGGTGAGTGGTCACCTCTTGGTAAAAATAATTTCGAGCGTTGATTTTCTTAAAATCCAAGCAAGTTTTCACAACATAGGATGTTGATAGAACAATAACTTTCTGCTTAGTATGCACTTCCTATCTCTGCTGTACTAATCGAAAGGTTAGTAAATATAGTAACGAATTATGAAAATATAGCTTAGTCATTGATCAAAGATCATAAAGTTCTAATATATTAGCTCGAGCGTCTATTGCCGAGGTTAATATATTTAACAAACACTAGATTTATTAATACACAATGTCTTGTCTCATACGAGAGGTGATCTATCCTTTAATCAACCTGGTTCACTGTGCATTACATCATCGACTGATAATTCACTTTTGTCTAGAATGTTTTAGAATGGCTGTTATCTTTGCAACCAGAAGACAATGATAACACAAAACTCAAAAACAATTCAACAGATCTTATGAAAACTTCATCCAATTAATTCGTATAGGCTTAAATGTTTTTGTCAATGCACCTAATCATACGCTTCTCTTTATCGCAGATGGTACATTAAGCTATGACACTATTCTGATCAAAAATCGGTTACTTAATATTTCAGGTTAATACTTGTAATGACTTGTGCTTTCATTACCTGATAAGATATTTAATACTAGAAATATTAAAGTATTTGTTTACCCAGATTAAATGTAGAAATACAATCAAAATAAGTAGTAAATAAATACTACAATCATATTGTTTTCTCCGTCCTCTTTGTTTTCCTGCTTTTTTTTCTTCCATTCTCTACTTTTATGTCGCTTATCAACAATAGAGCGATACTTATAGAAATGGTAATCCTTACGTATAAATCACTTTTTCCAGATGTACCAGCATGACATTTCCGATCATAACAGACGCCTATTTGTGTGTGCCTAACAATTGGAAACGTGTCCTCGAAAGGTTGTTTGCTGATAGAATGAGGCACCGTATAGTCTCTAACAACTTTGGCCCTCGTGACTAGTGGCGGCTCTGTAATAGTATGTTAAATAAGTCCTCCATCCTTCTTCTCTTCACTCAGTTTGAGGTGTTAACATCTGTCGATAAAGTAGAATGTTTGACTTGTAAATTCTCTTAACTCATCGAAGGTATCTTTTCCTGACTTTCTCCTAAGAACTGAGTCCCTGTTGAGTGATATGCATATAACTTCCTCCACCACGGAGTTCAATCATTTCTACACTGGATCTCAACAAAGCATGTGAACCTGATGGCATTCTGCAATAGTCCTTAAGAAATGTGCTCCTGAACTAGCTCATGTTATCTCTAAACTCTACAATAAATGCTGCTTGCTGGAAATCCTCTTCTGTAGCTCCAAACTTTAAGAATTCAGGCGAACCGTCTAATCCTTTCAGCTATCGGCCTATTAGCCTTCTACCTCTTCTTGGTAAAGTACTAGAGGCCCCGAATTGGTCAAGCATCTCATACTGCCGGGTCATTCTTTTAGATAAGCAATATGGATTTCGCTTCTCTAGCTCAACTACTAATGTTTTAACGATTATTGCTGAAAGAGTTTATCAAGCTTTAGATACGAATGAAGCTCGGCCTGTTGCTTTAGACATCTCGAAAACAGAGTTGGCATACTGGTCTGAAAGCTGAAAGGTTATGGTATTTCTGGGCGAATTTTTGAACAGAGTCAGTCTTTATCAAATCGTGAAATGAAAGTTGTCGTGAACGGCCACTCTTCTAGATCTGCAGTAATACAGGTGTCCCCAGGGCTATATTCTTGGACCTACAAACTTGGACCTACGTTGTTCCTAATTTTTATCAATGATCTTCCTGATGGCAACAGTTTTCAACTCGGTATCTATGTTGATTATACAACTTTACTCCTGTCTTAATAATAAGTCTGATCCGTTCGATACGGTTAAATTGACAGCTGTTCTCAAAATGACCTACAATCTGCTGTTAATTGTGATAAGGAATGGCTTGTTAATTTTAACGCCTCCAAAACAAAACTGCTCTATCAATCTTCTGAGAGAGGCTTTTCTGCCTTCCATCAGCATGGCCGATGTTAACCTCCATGAGAGTTACTCGTTGCGTTTTCTCGGGATAATATTTTACGCTGATATGAAGTGGAAAGATTATACTGAATCAATTCCTAGGTCCTCTGCTACGAAAGTTGGTTCGCTGTGTCGTGCTATATAATTTTCATCTCCAGAATCTACCTTATATATTTTTATGTGTACCATTTTGAATATCGTTACCATATATGCTCCTGCTATATATTTAGAGATTCTTAATAAAATCCAAGAAGAATTTGTTATTGGTCCTGACCTGACATCTCTTCAACAGCCCATTTCTCATCGCCATAATATAGCTTCCCTGTATCTTTTCGAAAAACACTTTCATGGCATTTGTTCTGAACTTTCCTCTACGGTACATAGACTTTATGAATTTAAGGGAAGTTCTAGCTTGGTGGCAAAGTCTCATCATATTACAGCTGAATTGGCTCTATGTTCTATGTTAACAGTTTATATCGCACTTCGCGCTTCCCAGTTTGCTTTGATCTTCAAAAATTTAAATGCAGTGTCAATCGTTATCTTCTTAATTACTGTTTTAACTTTTACTATTATTGTTCTAACTCCTAAGTTAAGGTTTTCTTTTTCTCGTTCTTTCACACTCAGTAACCCCTTACGTCCTAATGGCTTTATTACCTTGCTTGGGGTTGAAATGATTAAAAATTCCCTTTTGATTCGATTTTATTTCTATTTAGTTCCCTAACCAGTAAGGTAAATGTTAAGCTCAAATGTGTACGTATGCAAAATACCTCAGTAAATTTTTAAATCCTATTTGAATCAAGTATATTTTTATTTGTACATATAATAGTATTTGACTGCCCATTGATATATTTTACTCTTCATCAGATACATAGCATAAGCATAAATATCTACGCACTTTAATACACTGTTTTCCTACGTTTCTTTGCTATTCTCTATAGTGAGGCAAAAGTTAATGCATACGCAACTGATAAGATGGCGTCGGACTGAAGCTATGCTTATCCACGCGCATTAAGACGACTTTTCGCAACCGGAAATGGAAGTTAAATTGCCGCACATGCACAGCTCTGAAGCTGACTTGTTGGGGTGGAGGCAAGGATGTGGGAAGCACCCTGCACACAACATTTCAAATTTAACTTATTAACATTTGTTTTCTCGATCGTTTTCCTTTTAATTTTCTATCGCACATCACATGTTCAATCTTTGAGAAAAATTAGCTTCCTAGGCAGGTAGTCTCTTTAAAACTACTAAATTTATTTAGTTTTTTTTCTTTTTTGTATTTGCACTTTTTCTTGATTTAATTTTCTTGAATTCATATGTAGAGATGCTTCTTTTCAGTCACAAAAATTAACTGAAAAAACGAGTCATTCATCTTTCTTTTTAATCTCCCGAGTTATTTACTCATTATATTTACAGTAATATTTACCACATAAATATTTTGGTAAATATTCGGTTAAACTAATACATATACATATATATGTGTGTGTGTGTGTGTGTATGCAGAAAAATAGGAAAGAACACTTTAGGTAAATAATCCGGAGTTCCTTAGTATTTTTGCTTTTATTTTTAAAAAGACAGTGCTCCATACAGAAGTAGAGCGTATAATATTTTTAAAAAATATGATTCCTTCGCTACATAAGAGTTCTCATGTTTCAAAAGCGAGAGCCGAGACCTCTAATATAATTTTTGAAATTAAGTTGAATTAAGATGTCTGGTCACGCTTCCTCGTCAAGCGAGAATTTGGGAATAAGCTATCTTGTGGTTAGCGCGTGTTTATAAGTATGGTCTCTTGCAACATTAGTTACTATGGAAACGGCTAGGGTTGGCTATATTGGTTAGGCGGTCTAAGAGTTAAGAATTAATTTTTATCTACAGACCAGTCCCCTTCGAAAAATTTATGTCAGGTTATATTGGGGTGCCTATTTCAAGTCTGATAGTAGGAGTGGACGTCTAGCTGGTCAAAAAGGTCTCGGCTCTCGCTTTTGAAACATGAGAACTCTTATGTAGCGAAGGAATCATATTTTTTTTTAAATATTATAATATATATATATATATATATATATATATATATATATATATATATATATATATATATATAATCTGTGTGGTTTGAATAAATGGCATTTCCCTGGGAAATTAAGAATTTAGATAGGGGCTCGATTTACGTTAGTATAATGCTAACCTTGATCCATTGCCGTGTGTCCGTTTCATGTAAATAGGTCTTTCGTGAGTTCATAACTAAAGTACGGAAGCCTAGGATGATAAAAATTCAAAGGTTTTTTCTGCTTTTAGGAATTCAGTTCGGGGTGTTGCGAAAATCTTAACCCCTTCAAAATCCCAATCCTTCAGCTTATGTAATAACATAAGGTGGGGTATAAATAAACCTTTATCATGTGCCATACCTCAAAATTATATACATTTGTATAACGAAAGAAAAATCCGGATCCATCAAAGAATGTCAGATACTAAATAATGGTCGATTTTGGCATGAACCATATGTTGTAAATCGCACCCCCATTTTAGAGCTGCTTCACTCCTTTTCTCTTTAGAACTTTTCCCGCCAGAAAGGAACAAATTCCATAAATGAAAAACATGTTCATCAATAGAAAAACTAATCACGAAAAGATTTTCATACAATAGTCATCTTAGTTTATCCGAATCTGACAATTTTTTAATAATCTGACTATTAGTATCACATCCATAGTTTTTGTATCTATCGTCATGTTTGTACTATGAAGTTCTATTATTAGATTTCCCAGTATTGTCAGCCATTAAAATATTTTTGTTTCTGTAGAATTTTTTTTTATCTGCAGATAAACATTTAAGACATGAAAAGCTGGAATCAAAAACACTGTCGATCAACTGTTAAATAGTTACATTACAATTTACTTCTGATGAAAGTAATTGGACCATCTACGATTAAGACTGCAATGAAAATGTATTTCTCTCTCCTTTATTATCGACTTCGGTTTTGATAATTATTCTTATTTCGCCGGATGTTTGCTCAACTAATTTCTCTTTCATTTCGATTAGCTATTTAGCAATAATTATTCCACGTACCACCAATATAAGGGACATTATTGCTTTATGATTAGCTCCTAGGGCCATAACAGATCTTCATTTACACCGATAATTATAGCTCTGTTACCATATAACGTATCTGATAGTTTTATCGAAAGATGAACGCCACGAACTTCGTACCAGAAAACCATCCGATTTTAAGTCAATTCAATAACTAGAAACCGATTAAACATTTCACCAACTGATTTTTAAACGTAAACGAGTTTCTTTCAAATACAAAAATAGCATCATTTATCCTTGGCTTAAAATATACTCTTTTGTTTTATGCTAATGTGCTGTGACGAATGACGTCAGCTCAGTCTTAAGAAGGTAGAGAAATCTAATTCTGCATAGTCGGCATTGTTCACCTTCAATCACAGCTATATATATATATATATATATATATATATATATATATATATATATATATTAATTAGTACATATACGTATACCTACGTTTTGGTGTACGACTATAGTTTCGCTGGGTGTTTCCCAGCTCGTCGGGTGCATGATCGATGTTGTTGGAAGTAAACAAATGGCTTCTGTGAGTTTCACTGCTACGTAGCGCATAAAATAAAATTGCGCAGAAGTGTGTTAAATGCGATGCTGGTGAGTTACATTTTTTCAAAAATTAGCGAAATGTGAGAGTAGTAAAAAAAAAGTGTAAGTGAAAAAAAAATTGATTACAAATTTTAAATTAAAGACGTTGCATTCGCATAGTCAGTAAACCGTTACAGTTTAAAGGTAAAAATGACTAAAATTTAAAATAGAATATATATATATATATATATATATATATATAAAGTACAGTGTGTGTTTGTGCGTTTGTGTACAAGCAACTCCTCCGCTCCCTCTGGTCAGATTTCAATGATTAGTATCTCATTCAAAAGCCCTAGAAAATCTAGGCGCAGGGTACGATTTTCGTTGAGCTCAGATTCAGGGTTGCCAGATTATGCGACGTTAAAAATATATATTAATATATTATACTAGCCATTATTGTTGCTTTCATGGTTCAAGAGGAGTAACTCTTATTTTTCCTTTTGTATCCAAAATTGCAGTGCACGTTTTATTAGCTTTAAAGCCGCCTTATCGGGCGGCATTTAAACTAGTACACGAGGAGGACTCTTGGTTTGGCCATCTTCACAATAGCTAGGAAGGAGTAGAGGCATCAATAAACTACAGAAGTAATAAATTAATGTTTTAAAACTTCAACGATAATTCTTCTGCTATCACTTAATTTAAAGACGATTTGATGTACGTAGATCCTAATTTTCCCTATAAACAATTATTTTTATTTCATGGGTAAATAAAATTAAAATAGTGTAAATATGGAAAAATAGAAATTAGAATTAGTTATAAATTCAACATTTGAAGAGTTAGAGAAACATAATAGCTAATTAAGTAAAACCTATATCAGGGAATATAATTCAATATGCAACTGACACAAAAGCGTAACTAGATTTGGTCACACTTTGATAGTTATCCACTGCATACAAACATTCTTCCTACCCAAATGTTTCAGACGTTACTCTTCCTTAATTAGAACCGTAAGCATTTAATTTAGTCGTTTATTGTATGAAAATTAAAGATGTATATTGCTTTGAAACTTGACATTTCATTTACTTTTCTCCAGATAACTATAGAAACAAACGAGTAAGAAAAAAATTGAAATTTCGATTTGAATTCTTAGTGACATTTTAATGGGATTTAAGATCACGAAAATAAACTTCCTATGGTTTTTAATCTTTTTGTTACTCTTTTGAAAAATCAAATTTGAAAAAAATCGATCTATGAGATCTTTGGTTTGACGGATCTCGAAGAGGCTTCAGTCATTTTGTGGAGAAATTGACTGTTGGGAAGGAGCAGTATTGCGTTTATAGCTACAATGGTCACGTGACAGGGTTACCCTGTGAAGCTCTGAAGTTACATAAAAGGAGAGGAAATCTCTTTATTATTAAAATTGCCTTCCATGCTATCAGATGGTTATACGTCGCGGAAAACGGCAATCTATTTCGCAACCTAAGGTAAGGGCTATTGCTTTTAATTTTTTCCTCGACCTGACCAGTTTGTTCGTTTGACGGAGCATTTTCATATATATAAATGGCATACGTAAGGCTGGGGGGAAAATAATCAAACTACAACTGTTTATAATTCTTTCAAAGTAAATATTTCCTTTTATTTCGTTAAAACAGGACTTCTTAGCTGAACACCATTTTAAATATTCTTTCTGTATTAAATACAGTTTAATACTTGTTACATTTTTATTTTATTTTAGGTTCAATTACTTTTGCAAATATGGGAATCGCCATGTTAGAACCTTCTCTACCAATGTGGATGTCAGACACCATGCATGCTCCTGAATGGCAACAAGGTAAGACAATCGAGTTTGTAGAGGAAAAGAATGCGTCGATCACAGTCATGTCGACTTCTACAATCACTAAGTGTTAAACATTTTTTATGCGACTGGCCTTGCTAGCAAGTGTTTCGTTTAATCATTTCGTTTGAGCGACATCTTGGAGCCAGAGATGTAATGATTATAACATTCAATTGAGCCATTTTTAATGTTAAGTTTTTATTCTCAGATTGTCTCTGGGCCACATATGTTAAGTAGACTGACTTCAATATGAATATATTTACAGTTTGTATATGAAAACGGTATTCTTTACATCTTATCGTCAGTGTTAATCATCCTTCCTGAAATGGAGAATTAAAGGATTTTCGGTTTATTACATTTTTAAAAATGGCCGATTGAAACAGTTTCTTAGAAAAGGTAAAGATGTTTCTAGATTATTCTGTTACATCTCTTTACATTTCGAAGGAAATTATTTCTCTTTACTACGCTTTAAGCCAAATTCCATAATGCGCCACAATCTTATCCATACGTTTTTGATTTGCAATATTTGCTATTAATGGTGAAAGTTTCGTCCATAATTAGGTCTATGCGATGTCAATGTATACTTTGTTTGTGGCAAACAATTTCTTTTAATATGTGAGAAAAGGCAGTTACACAAGTTAGCCTTTTACAATGGGTTTGTCAAAATCTTTCGCTCAGCACCTGGTCCGTGGGTTTTTTTCCATATATCGGCTGCTGAAACGACAGATTGACAAATACACAATAGAAGCAGACGAAATCTAAAGACACGAAAAGCTTGAATGCACTGGAAATCAAAAATTCATATCACATTTTTGAAAGAAAAACAACCGAATACCGTTTACTGACATTGATAGAATCTACTTTGATTGCTTAAAGAATGATTAAAATTTAATTATAACTGAATGTTACCTCTATTTGTATTATATTTGGAAAGCGGGTTTGCTCGACTTAACTCATTACTATTGGTTAGAAAAGATAAAAATAAACATTCAAATTTAATCAGTGTGATCTTATTTTTGCAAACAAAAATAATTCAGCAGAAATTGTCATTTCTTGCGTTATAACGCTATTTTGCAAAAGCTAGTATTCAAAATTTCGTGACGATAACATTCTTCGTATACATATAAAATGGATGATTTTAAACAAGTTTGAACAACGGATTATTGCGAAATCTATAACAAACATCAGTTCTGGAGACATGAACTCCAAAACGCCAGCAATCGTCGATATTAGACTTATCTACGGAGATGAACTACAGTGAAATGAGTCATTTTTTTAAAAAAAGTACTGTTTTTAAAAACAATTAATGTCTAAGAATTGTCAGTGAGAAAATAAATTCAACGAGAAATTCTTTCTGCTTTTCACTTGGTCAATTTATAACTACATGACATCAATAACCATAAATATCAATCGATGTGCCACCATTTTGTATGCCTCAAACAAAATATATATTTCAAGTTATCTATGATTCCACTGTAATAGAAAAATGAGTAAGAGACCAAAAAAAATGGAGGCAGCATAAGTCTTTGTTAAATGTCAGTGACATCATCTGACCTTGTAAAGGTCGGCACTTCCGGTAATGTGTTATGTAAAAACACTTATGTTTCCACCTACTTAAGCTGACACTTAATTGAAGGGCGAGTTGCTTTTATATTATGATATTTTTATGCCAGCTGCTATTTTCATAAAAGCAAGGTGATCAATTAAAAGGTTGGTAGAAGAGAATGTTTTCTTAAGGAGTCACAGTAGCGGCACGGGAAATACTTTAAACACTATAAAAAAGTATTCACTTGTAACACACACACACACACACACACACATATATATATATATATATATATATATATATATATATATATATATATATATATATATATATATTTCAATGTATATGACATAGCAGTCAGACTTTCTTACGCTTTACTGATGGAAGTATTTGTATACAAGTCAGTCACAAAACATTCGTTAGCGATATTGATTAAACGAGATACGAACAAAATACATATTTTTACGACAGTCAGCATCAATACCATCTCTCATAAAATAGATAATTCAAAATTCTGTCATGTATGAATTTCTCTTCATTCAGTTTTTACAGCCTCACTTTTATTTTTAATCGAAGTGACAAAATATTGTCAACTAGTTACAGAGAGCAATTTTTAATGTAATCAACTAGTTTTAACGCCGAATTCTAGCCTAAATCGATTGAGATTTAGGCTAGAATTCGGCGTTAAAACTAGTTGATTACATTAAAAATTGCTCTCTACGCTTTTCTTGTGTCCTAAAATTATATTCGCTTTTAATATCGCTAATGTCTTTAGATGAGTTATAATTGCCGTCACGAAGTTCATTACCTCTAATAACAGTTTAAGTGGAGAAGCTTAGCCAGCGAAATACGTATTTTTCATTCATCAAAAGCAAATTGAGTCCTAACACTCAAAAAATTGGAGCGATAATTTCATTCGTAATGAAAATAGGTCTCGATTTTAAGCCATTATTATAATCTTTATAAGTGATTTATAAATTACGAGTGATTTTACAAGTTTGCTTTATCCATTTTCAAAATAAACTAATGTTAAAAAAAAACGAGTGAAAATACGTAAAAAGTATACTCGTTACTTGAATGTACAAAACTTCCTAATCCTCTGTAAAATATAAATCCGGTATTATAGGATTATATAACAATAGGCATTAATAGGTTAAGGGATTCGATGTACTAATGTAAGTACTAAACTACTTCTTATATATTACGTTAAGGTTACAATACAAGGTATGCGGCCAGAAATTTTTACTTCTATATTTATATGACATGTTAAATTCAATCGACATGCTTTCTTTAAATGTTCGAATAAGATCTCCATCGGAAACAAAATTGTGCATAAACTGTTCAAAGTTTGTTTAAATACTTTCGGCCGTCTCAATTATCAAGAATAGTGTGGTAGACAAGATCGTTGGCTACATCCCGGCTTTCTTTTAGAACGTTAGAATTCAAATCTAGATATACGCGTATAGTACAAGTGATGTTATATGTAAAACTGTTACACGGGACGAAATCACACCGGAGAAATCTATCAAATATTTATACGTATTTTTACGTATATTAAATGGTTTATACACACTTTAAGATATTGTCTGTGTTGAAATAATTTATATTGCTTGCTTTTGAAATAACTTTAATTACTTTGAGCCTTGCTTTATATTTTCGGTGTTTGTGATGCAATGATCTAAGTGCAGGATTTGCATACAACTCAGAATCGTATTTTTTTAGAAACCCTTATTTGGCCGTGACGAAAAAATTTCAGCACCCCTCTGTATGTGTGTTGAAATGTACCCATACACAGCAAAAGGCGGTTTACGATATAAATAGCTAATAATGAGAAGGTTTGTTTTATTTAGCTTTGAGAGGAAGTCAACAAATGCACCAATAGCAGAAATAATGCGCCATGTATTTGTGGGCCATAAAATGGATGACCAAACGTAATTCTACTTGAGACGTATCGAGAGCATTAACATGACCTACTGTGCCTGTGACAGCAAACGCCAATCACGACTCTGAAATAGACAGATGAACAGGTGGCTCTGTTCGAAGCCCGCGAAGTTACCTATCAGGAGTCACACGTTGACGTCGTCTGATGGTCCTGGGCGGTTGTGATACGGGAGTCAAGCTCTGGATTGAGAAGCTTCTTTCCATAAGGATCATGGGACCTAAGGTGTCTAACCGAGAATTATCATGTCACACCCAACACGTAGTTTTCTGGCTCTCTTGATCTGAATCTCATTGGCTTCTACATCTTGGCGCCATCGAGAGAGAGAGACCTACGAAAAAAGCAGCGTCAGTGTACTCCTTCAATTCAGTCATCATGGACGTAATTGTCAGCATAAACAACAACCAGATGATCAGAGACATGCAATCGCTTCCAAGGCAACAGAGACAAAAGCGGTTTTATTGGATAACCTTTTCTGTTTTTCTAAGTTAAATGTATACAGATTTTAAGTTGATTTCTTTCTTTTCTTGATATTTGTTCTAAAATACTTTGTGCACCACCTCGAAAATAGATTTTTTCTGAAATGAAAGCAAAAGTGTTACTGTTTTAAAATTACCAAAAGTCAGAGAATTATCCGGTTAAAAATTTTCAGCATTTATCATTTGTATCTTGAACGGGTTATTCTATTAGAAAACATTGATAAAATATTTTTAGTCAATTTCACCATCCATATATGGTGTGTACTTTTAAATTTTCGGGTATTGGAAATTTTTTTACAGTTATATAAAAAGTATCCCTGGATGTTATTTCAATAAAGTTACACAATATCAAGTATAAATATACTAAAAATTCGTCCCAAATGTTACCAGAAATAATTCAATAAATATTTTTTGAAAGTTGGTATTTGCAAAAACATTCATATTTCACAGAAAAAAACTTCACTGAATAATTATTTTTTAATTTACTTTGAATTTTTCAGTAGCACTGAAATTTATTCTGTTGCTGCTCATAAGTTGTATTTTTTATTAAAAAAGAATCGAAAATGTAAAAAAGAAAATGCCGTTTTTAAGTGAATCTTAAGAGAATTTGATGTTTTCAGATATTTTTGCACAGAATTTCAAAAAGAAATATTTATATGCTGTGACTATGAGGAAGACAGCTGAGTAATAATTCAAAAGAATTGATAGAAAAAAACGGCCGTTTTCCAGATCAACAATTACTTTAATGCAGTGCTTAACTCACAATGTGATAGCAAATTATACTAAGTTTTATAAAAACGTATAGAATAAAAATATATTCTTAAATAATATAAGCTTAAATAATTTATAATACAACTTTCTTAATGTAATGTTGATCCTTGTATTAAATTAATTTATCGCGCTTCCTTCAGTGTCGATTATTGACCTATGACCCAGACAGCTCAAGGGCTGCCGTGCATATTCATGCACGTTATAAACTTTATAAGCAAAAAGGAAGCATTGCTCTTACAAAATCCAGTTAATGCTTAAGCTTACTATTTTGAAAAACTGTCAATGGATTTTTTAATTTAATTTTTCGTCTATAATAGAGGTTCGACGATTAATGACCGTGCAAACGTTTTAAAAATATCAAAAACCTAAACAGATCATTTTTAAAGATTATCTTTACGCTATCTTTCAAGTAAAAATAAAATTTGACTTTAGACATTTAAAATTTAGTGTTTTTGGTTTTTATATAAATGCATAAATTATATTTGCGTTAGAAATCATGGGTTTAAATTGGAAAAACACTAATTTCTGGAACAAATTCCTGAGAGGATGCTTTCTCGATCACTGCAAACTTGACCTCTTAAAGTCTGGTCAACCGTTATCTATTCTACATAGCCCAGCACTTAGTTTCGTACAGCCATATAACCGCCTCATTCAATGACCTCTACGTTGGGTGACTCTTGATTAGTGTGGTGAGTGAACGTTAATATAACAGAACATTATCTTTTTTCGCGTGCACTTTCTATGAGATCCCTTTTTCGATAAATTGTGGCTGAATTATTTCCTTCAAGAATTTAGCATTATTTAGTCCAGTAATTAGTCATTAAATTAAATTAATAAAGTCCAGTACTATGGATTCACTCAGCTGCTTTTGTTACATCTAATTTTGTCAATAGTAGCAAAATGTTTACTCAACATAAATATTTAGGCAGCAAGATTCCTTTTAAACAAGTTTTATTAAACAATAACGAAACAAGATGTGTTTGTCCAAATTTTAAATTTTTCTAACTTCCACCTAAGCTGTTTTATCTAGCCAGATTAAATGCGAGGATCTCAAGAGATCGAGTTAAGGCAGCCCGTCTGCTTCTTCGGTGTAGATGGGGACGCGATCCAGGAGACACACTATTTGCGATGTTGATGCTTGTGTACTGTCTTGCGACTTTGTTGTCTATTCAATATACGGGGACCATCTGACCAGAGGTTTTTCCTTGATAGTTAAACGTACCTTGTCCATGTCGATGCGGGGTATCGGCTGATCGTTACCGATATTGCCGTGGACAATAGTCGATACCTCGGCGAGACGTACTCTGAGGTCGACCAAAGACATGTGCGAGGCGTTTCGGCGGCATTTCTAGAGCCGCTTTACCAAGGAGCCTGAGCTCTATGGCGACCAGTTTCACAACTACTTGGCAGATTTTCCTCGGCTTTCGCCGACTAAAGCGGCTAGCTGCGAGGGTGAGATCACTTGGCGTTGAAGAGCGTCAGCAGTAGCAAGTCTCCGGGATTTGATGGTCTGCCCTACGAATTGTATTTGTCGCACATATTTGAACTGATTTTGACTGTCATGTTCAACAACTGGTTCCCGACAGGGCTCCGTCCCCAACCAGATCTTCAGGAGCGTAATCTCATGGTTAAAAAAGGGCAAGGGTGATTGGCCTACTTTAGATGACTATAGGCCCATAACTCTGCTAAAAACTGTTAGAGATTGAGTTTGTTGGGACCTGAGAAGACTTATTCTGTGAAGGGACGAACAATTTAGAGCAACCTGCATCTGATCCGCACTCGTAGAGGAAGTAAAAGACGGTGATCAAGCTGATTTGACAGGGATTACCATCACTATCTGGCTGCTGTTCAAACTCGACTTCTGCAAGTGGATCAACTTCTTGTATCGCTCTCCCGGTGCTGTGATACAGTTGGACTGAAAGCGAACGCGTGCTTTTGCGCTGTCACAGTCGGTTCGATATGGTGGTCCACTGTCGCTCCTACCTAACGGTTAAGATTAACCGCGACAAGTCTTTCGGCTTGCGGTTAGGTGCCTGGAAAGGGTCGTGCTTCCGAGGCCCTTTAATTAGACAGACGGGCCTGTCCGCATTCTCGGGTGTGGTTCGGGCCCGGTCTCCAGCTGAAGGAAAATTGGTCCGAAGTGAAGTCAAAGTTCGGTGCGGCGGTCCGGATTTGTCTTCGACGGCGGTTGTCCGTAAAAGGCAGAGCTGAGGCGCGTGCCATTTACGTCTTTCTTCTTATCCTTTATCTACTCGCTGTACTTCCACTCTGCAATGACCGAAAGAATTCCCCCAAGGGCTTACTGTCCACCCTCTTGTGGGGTGATCGCAATCATCAGGTCTACAAAGAGGTCTTTGGACAGGCGTCCGTGTCATAGGGGGCTGGGAATGCCGCACTTTTTGTGCCGTCGGCACGCCTCAAGTTTGGCTTTCCTACATCGTGCGTTGACAGAGGACTCGATGTTAAAGGAAACCTTCCCTAGCCTTACCATCACTCGATGTTAAAGGAAACCTTCCCTAGCCTTACCATCACTCATCCCGTTTCAGCGTAAGCCCCGGAATCAATCGAGTTTCCTCGGGCGGTCTTAAAATTCATTCCTTGATCCCTTGACCCTTCATGGCCTCGTAGACTATTGTATCATAAATTAGTTGTGGGGGTCGCGAAGGATCCTTTATGTGGTCGGATCAGCTCAGCTCGTCTTGTCAGTATCGGAGTTGCGCTCTTTCTGTTATAGGGCGCCAGCGGCGGATTATCTCAACTAGACTGAATTTTCGCTTGCAATTGATTCGGAACGTGTTATCTCTTAAGGATGTAGCCTTCAGGGGAGGACGGATTTGCCTGACTGCCATCGGTATGACCTTCTTTAGAAGAAACAGCTTAGCACGCCTTCTACCATTATCCTCAGGTACGCCCGTTCTGTGACTATGTCAGCGAGTTGACGGCTTGTATCGATCCCAAACATCTCGTGTCCATTGATCTCGCATACTCGTGCGATAATGTGTCGCCCCCGTTCTCTGGAGTGAAAAGGAATATTGTTTCTATCGTTGCTAGCCAATATGGTGTGATGGACGTCGGGGATGGAGGGAATCTTGCGATACGAATGTTATTCGCATCAGGATCTGGTCAGATTCTTTGTGCATTAGCTTTGAAGATCAAAACTGCTAAAAAGCTTTTGTTCTCGACAGATTTCAGCGCAATGTGGCTAACTGTGGCGAGTTTGGTTCAGGTGAACCAGTTTAGTTCGTGGCGAGTTTGTTCGCTAACCTTGGTTTTCTTATTTAATTGCCCTTTAATGCAACGGGGCGGTTTCCTCTGAACCTTCCCTCGCTATTTGTTTACCTAATTAATGTAAGTGTTGTTCCCGACCTTTTCTTTTGCTATGATCCATGTTGAGATTCCCAACCTCCCCAGTTTGTTTTTGCGCCATTTTTTTTTTTGACTGGGTCAGTCTTTGGTTTTCTCACGCCATCATTTATTGTTTCTGTTCCTCTCCACTAGGGAGTGTGAGTCTTGATTTGGTCGAATGGCAGAATACAGCGGTCCCTATTATTAGTTTTAAAGGAGTGGACGTGTCCTACTAACATCTGTTATGTTTTAGTTTAATTTTTGTTATATTCATAGTTTGATTTGGGGGTTCATCCCCTCCCCGCTTCTTTTCATGATTCATTAAATTTTTATACATTTTTGTAAAAAGGAAAAACAGAGACATTGTACATTTGTACATACAGAGATCTTTACATAATGGGGTTGTTTTAGAGGTGCCCTGTGAAGAAGGGGTACTGTGGTACTTGTAGGATTGAACGGTGATTGATCAGTTTTTGTGGTGAAAGAGTAAATTGTAATTGATGAATGGACCGTGAATCTGATTAACTAGTTCTAGGATAGTTAGTGATAACCAGGCTTACCTCACTTCCGCTTCGGCTTAGTGCCACAATTACTCTATAAAAGCGGTAATAAATAAAATAAATAGTCCTTCTTCCCCAATAGGACATTTCCTAGTGGGATTGAAATCAATACCCCCCCACACACACACATCTCAATCTAATGGATGAATGCACTCATATTTACTGAGATTTTTGGGGGCTCGTCGTTGGAAGTGTTTGAGAGAGTAAGTTACCCTTTTGTCTACGTTCGTCCTTGAGTGTTATTTGTTACGTTTGTTGTTGATTGTATTCGTCTGCTGAACTTTTAGGATTTTTGTTGCGTATGCTGACGGGGAATCCTACTGCTAAGGCGGATTCTCCTCAGAAACAGGATCAGATACCCACAGTAGCAAGCCCATCGACATAGGCGGCGGACAGGCTAAAAGAAAAGGGGCCAGAATATTACAACAGTCTCAAAGAAGGATATAAAAAGTTCATTTCCGGTAATGAACTCTTAGCAGTGCTCTCGGTTTTAGAGGCAATCAATACAAGAACCATCTTCCTGCAGACGACAGACATGAAGTCGAAGAAACTGATTGGTGTCAGCAGGGAGGCTCTAAAAAGCCTAAATGTTGGGGCTAAAGTATTCGCCCGCAGATACAACGCCATGTGGGACATCCTGTTGGGGACGGAGGAAGCAGCAAAGTCTTTTCCACTAAATCGTGAGGTTACAAATCGAATACATGGGCACACGGAAAACACGAATTACCTTGCACGGTGTGTCCATGTACATTACCGAGAACCATTTGGGGGTCTTCTTTTTAAATTACGGACAGTTTGGGGATGTCTCATCAGTAAAGAGCAAGGCAGGCATTGCCACCAGTGATTTTGAAGTAATGGCGACAATGACACGGAAAAATATGGTAAATGTCCCCAATGTGCTGACTTGTGGCGGACGATCCATATTCATCGTTGTCGAAGGCCGCCGACTCCACTGTCGGTCATGCGGTACTGCTAAGTTATCTTTCAAAATTGTATCCTGGAAATAAGCAGGCAAATCAACCTCAACCATCATCAAATGCGACAACAGTGGGAAAGGAGGTACTAACGTTGGTCCCAATGGCTTCGTTGAATGGACGGAGGCTGTAAGGGGCGGAACAAAGCTGCAACTCCTCCCCACACCCAGCAGGATGACCCAAACAAGAAGGCTGCGAAACCAAGAAATAACAACAGCAGGAGCGGACGGAGCAGCTCAAGCAGCAGTAAAACGGGCAGAAACACGAGCAGTAACAGCAGCACAATCACGATCAACAGCAGGAGCTCCATCAACAGCAACAGCAGCACCACGAGGAGCAACATCGACAGGAGGAAGTGGAGTTGCCGCAATTGAACATGCATATGGACGTGGGGGAGATGCCTCCACCTCGGTCCTCCACCTTGAAAAGTGAGGCGGGAAGATGATATAAAGGGAAAAAAGAATATAAAGAGAGAAAGGTGGACTGGACGGAGCAGGGTGAAGAATGCCCATGATTAAAGTCAAGACCCAATCTGCCTCTGTTTCGCTAGCAAGAGCAGACCTCACCAGTCAAGGTAAAGCTAAGAGCCTCCCTTCTCCCCCTTCTAGGGCTCCGTCTTCTCCCCCCACTTCCCCAAAAAAGATCAAGAAAGCAGGCTCTTGAGGTCATTATTAAAATTAACCTCAGATGTCTAACGAAACTGTAAATATGGGCGCAATATTTCACAAAGAAGTGATCCGCTGAGGTTTCGATCGTTACATTCTGGAGGTAGATACCCAGGAGAGGCGAACCAACAACGTGTGCAAGGCGTTTCGGCGACATTCCGAGAACCGATTTACCAAGGAGTCTGGTCTCTGTAGCAAATAATTTCGCAGTTATTTAACTGATTTTCTTCAGCTAGAGTAGACTGAAGTGGCTAACTGCGAGGGTCGGAACAGAGGGCAACGTTAACTTGGCATTGAAGAGGGTCGGCTGTGGCAAGTCTACGGGATTTCATGATCTTACCTACGAATTGTACTTGAGGTTGTCTTACATCTTTGTACCGATTTTGACTGTCGTGTTCAACAACGAGTTCCGACAGGAGTCCGTCCCCGACCTGATATCCAGAGGTGTGATCACGCTGTTGAAAAAGAGCAAGGGTGCTGGACAGGATTTGGATGATTTTAGACCCATAACTCTGCTAAACACAGAGTTAAAGATTTTGGCCACGATCAAGCCGCGCGGGATTATCTCAGCAACAATAAGTTTTCGCTTCCCTGACGATTGATAGGGAACCTGCTATCCCTTAATGCCTACAGGGAGAATTGGGCGGATTGGCCTGACTGTCATCGGTGTGACTTTGGTTTAGAGGAAACAGCTTCGCACACCTTTTACAATTGTCCTCAGGTGCAGCCGTTCTGAGCCTATGTCGGCGAATTAACGGCTTGTATCAGTCCCAAACATCTCGTGTCCATCGATTTCATATACTCGTGCGATAATGTGACCTCTCCGTCCCCTGTGTGAAACGAATAACGCTTCTGGCGTTGCTAGCCGTGGCAAAACTGATGGTGTGACTTTACGGATGGAGGGAATCGATATTCTTATCAGGATCTGCTCGGATTCTTTGGGTATCAACTCAAGATGAAGTTTAGAACACAGAGAAAGCGTTTTTATCGGCAGATTTCAGCGACAGGTGGGTAAATATAGCGAGCCTGGTTCGTGTGAACGGGGCTAGTCTTGTGAACGGGGCTAACCTTTTTAAGCCCACTTTGGCGCAACGGCACGGTCGCCTGTGAACCCTCCTCTGGTTAAGATACTCTATTTGTTTACCTAGTTAACATAAGTGTTGCTCCCAGCATTCCCTTTTGTTATGATCCATATTGAGATTCCCAACCTCTCCAGTTTGTTTGTGTCTCTTTTTGTATCTAGACTGGGTTAGTCTTTGATTTCTATGCTTTCCATTTTCATTTTTTATGTAAGTTACTTTTGGGCTTTTGTGGCCACTATCTTTTAGATAGTGGCCACAAAAGCTTTATTATAGAAATTAATATGTTCATAGAAAATCTTCTCATTTGCTGAATTTGTACTTATTCTTTTATCGATAGTGTTGTGGATCCGGGATGAATCCGATATCAATGAATAACAAACGACAGGAATAGATAAGGAAAATAAATGTATTAACGTAATAATACAAACTGGTAATACGGGTTAGTAGATACAGGAATGCGGGTTAGTAGCACTAATATATATACAGTCTTGGTATTGAAGTATCGCGGTATGACTCCTTACTGAGTCTACGTGCTCGCTAACTGTGGCGCTTGCTGCCGTCTCTGTGTGTGACTTACTCGACTACTACTGAACTCTGCTACTCTTCTGTCGTTCCGTCTCGACTCCTTGACTCGACTACTACCGGGTATTCACTGACAGTAGTATATGTATACCTTGGGTGAGTCCATTTGTGTGAAAAGGGGAGACCCCTCAATAGATAGATAAAGGTATATGCTTGAGGATGAATAGAATTAGGGTGTATATACAAAGGATTAGTGGCTACAAAAGCCTAAGGCTAACTTTTTAAGGATTGTCTTTACTTATAATTATTATCTTGCTCTGTTACTTATATTGAGCTCTCTTCAGATTAATGTCCTCCTTGGAATTATCAATACCAATTACCAAATTGTATTATATATATATATATATATATATATATATATATATATATATATATATATATATATATATATATATATATGCATAGCTGGCCACTCGTATTCGAGGATATCTGTCTACTGGGGCGGCTAGCCAATCCCTATTGCAGACGCTTGCTCAGGTGCATTTGTGGTTATTCGACTTCCACAGAGCCCACCTGTGGTTTATACTGCAACTATGCTGAGCAGACTTTAGGTACAGTTTCTGGAAGAGAGCGTGTTATTTAGCGTGATCAACAATTTGAACAAGGCCAGCACACTCAAGCCCTCGGCCACGATGACTTGTGACTTTGCGCTAGCACAGCTATCGATGGCCCCCTCGGCACTTTCCAAAGGTGCCGTACGCTGGGATCGACCCCTCCAGTCCGATAACATGGTGAGATTCGAACACGGGTCTCATGATCAGAAAGTGGCCACTCGGCCACGTGTCCACTATATATTTCCTATTGTATGTAATATATATATATATACATATATATATATATATATATATATATATATATATATATATACATATATATATATATATATATATATATATATATACATATATATATATATATATATATATATATATATATATACATATATATATATATATATATATATATATATATATATATATATATATATATATATATATATATATATATATATATATATATATATATATATATATATATTACATACAGCAGGAATTAAGATTACTCCATGGTTATGATCATTTCACCTTACAAATTACGATTAATTTGTAAGGATTACCGATTAAGTTAATAAGAAAAAATAATTTTTTTAAATTTTTTCTTATTAACCTAATAACCATGGAGTAATCTTAATTCCTATTGTATGTAATTTATCTGCTCTGTTTGAATAAAACATTGAGCTCTCTATATTAATCAGTTTTAATATTTTATATTATATTATTAGGATTCACTTGGATTATATACAAACGGATTATTACCTATAGACAGATAATAAAACATTCCTGTGACTCTAGAAACATACAATACATGTGTTCAGTTAAATGTCAAATAACATTCATCGTTGATAAGGGCTAAAAGTATACACGAAAGCACTTGAAAAACATTCGGACAATTCTTATATAATTGACCCAAAAAAGAAAAGAAAATATACAACCACATGAGAAATTACAGAAAAAAAACGTAAATCGCTGTTAGTAATCTAAAACTAGTTTTAGTATTAAGACTAATTGCAGCTATTTATTCAAATCGAATTGACGCAGACCCGAACAAATGTCCCTCTTTCTAATCTGTATTCCTTTTTCTTTAAGAAAACTGCTCTTTAGCGGAAGTCTGATCTTAGCCCTTAACATTTACACCACTGGAAACCGTAAAGCAAAGCTCGATTCCTGTATAGACATATTTTTATTTCTGTTTTTTTTTCTAAGGTTCTTTTCTAAGTTTTTCTCGATTTCTAGGAAGGTCGACATGAATTTCACTTAAAATATCAGGGTTGTAAACTTAGACATGTATGCCAACCAAACGACATTTTTTTTTAATTTTTCTCCGAAACCCTTGTTTTGATCTGTCATTTTGAAAAGGTAAATTATTTTGCTCCCTTTAATGGAATGATTTTAGATATTAATCTTGTTATTAATATCTTGAAAATGGCATTTCCGTGTTTTATTTTCTGAAACTTCATAAAATATCTTGTATCTTCTAAAGGATGTTAAAATATAAACCAAAATGCGATTTATACATTAGATACCTGCATTTTAGGTGAATATTATGTATTTCAGCGTTTGTCCTTATCGTACAGTTTATTTTTATTGTTACCTTCACTTGTTTCTTTTCCCGCTCTTTTAACCCGCTCTCCATTTGTCAATAAGTGCTATTGTGCAGGAATCAAATGAAATGAGTGAAATAGCATAGCCAACTTTATAACAGAAACCGGAGTATCTTCTTCCGCCGTGTAAAAAGGAATTCAACGAGAAGTAGGCTGCATGAAAAAAGTCAATACGCATCTAAAACAAGTTCTAAACGTGTAAAAACACTGCGATATTGTATGTCCGAAGCCAAGCTGCGTAAGCTACTTCATAATGGACTAATGTGTTTTCTGATAGATTTCATTATCTGTGCTTATATGCAATCATATAGAGGAACGTGCACGTACTTTCAGACAAAAAAAAGTGGGGAAAGATGTTTTAACTAAGAATAAATATAAAATGGTTTATTTTAGTGATGAAAAGGCGAATAAGAGACGAAGATAATGTAAAATGAAAGTGGAGACTAATAAAAAGCTAAGCAAATGATCACTTACATAAGTGCACTTATTATCGTATGATTAATATAACCCCCACTCGATACTAATACAGAACAGCGCCTTTTTAACGTAGGGGTCCCACGCATACATGGGACCAGAGTCCAAAAATAGGTTATTTTCCAAATTCAAGACAGCAAAAGACAAATTGGTAGTAAAAGAAAAATGACTGTAGTTATTTATTAAGCTTAGCTGAGTCTTGGGTGTCACAAGTTGGACAAGTTAAGACAGAACTCTCTATTCAACAGATGTCCAACCAAACTAGTTCGCTAACCATCACCACATGCTGAAGCACCCAAAACTACCTACTAAACATAGTTTTGGCACAAAACCCCAAGTAGAGAACACACATCAAGGATCAAGCTCTCTAATCTGTAGTAAATGTCAACGTAATTTTCTCATTACCCAACAGTAACATCTGTGAAGATGTATATATAATTCGGTATATGAATGAATTTATTTTCTTTTGTTCTTTTATTTTACAGAATAAAGTGCGGTGGCCAGTCTAATTAAACAAGATCTGAATATGTTGAGAAATTGAAGAGACAACATTCTAGAGTTAAAAACTCATTAAACAAAGAAATAGGTTGCTTGACATACGCATTTCAAGACGATAACATGTAACATAGTTTGAACATAAGGATAAGTATAAACAGATCGCGAATACCCGATATATAGTGTAAGGACTTCTGTTTGATGACTGTATAAATAGACGATTAAAATATATTAATGTCTGATTAGTAGCTGAAAATGTTAACTCTTCCTAAAAGATGGATCAGTCAAGAGAAATGCGTGCATCGTTACACTGAGATGTACTATTTTTTTATTTTTGTTACGGGATTTCAACAATCTTTAAATTTCACTTATTTTAAATGACAGGTATTTTGTGGGGAAATGTTACTCAAGAGAATAAGGCGAAGTTATCAACCAGAATATCAATCGCTTGTTCAATATATATATATATATATATATATATTTAGATGGCTGGATAGAGAAATATTAACATATATTAAACAGATTATTTCTGTTGTCCTATTCGACTGTTTCATTCTTCTAATTTAATAATTCTATTGATCATACGGATAAATACATGTCAGTTATGTTCAAAAAACATGTAGACAATGTAGACATAGAACTGAACACTATGATAACTTTCAGTTCCACGTTTTAATGCAATTTTCAGACTAAGTAGATGAATTAAAAATCACTCATTAACTACAAAATTTGATCTCAAAAAGAAAATACTAGACCAAAAATATTATTTATAAAATAGAAAACAAATCAAATCCTAAACCAACATTACGCAATCTCTTCGGGGCCGAATTAAAGATATTACAAAAAACAAGTTTACGTCCTAAAACGTCATTCTTGTGGCAAATAAAAATTCCCGAAACTTCACTGCTAATAAAGCTGAAATAGAATCTAGGAAGTGTTTTAAAAATGGATATTAAAAATGTCTATTTATATTGTGACGCTTAAAACCTATCAACTTCAGCCCTAAACCCCACCCAATATACCAATTATTCAATTCCATCAATATTTTATACTTATTTAATACAGCATGACTGCAAACGATTGATTTCTCAAATTTTAGTCGACCAAACTTAATGTAAAATTTTTGTTGTAAAATTTGTAAGAATTAAGTTGTCTTTAATGTAACTAGGAATAGTGAGTAATAAAAGTTTGAAGATATCAATGAAACCGAAGATATACTCTGTCAGAGTTCTTATTCCCGAACCAATCGGACGAATGGACGGATGAATCTTGAGTTTGTATCAGATTGTACATTTTGTATGAGATTGTGATTATGTTCTTGACTGAAAGGTTGGTGGCTGATGGGAATTAAAATGGCCTCCAGCTATGCGAACATATTTATGGTTGCCCTGGAACGAAATATGTTAAGTAGATATCACGTAGAACCTCTCCACTACCACAGATTCATAGACAATATCTTCATTATATAGTCACATGGTGTGAACATGACGCATATAGTAATCCAGTAATCCGACCTCCTCCTCCCTTGACCTGTGACTGTTCAAATGTAATATATTTACTTTTTTGCAACAAATGCAAAACAGGAAATTATATCAATGAAATAGGTACGGAATTCCGTCTTGGGTTTAATAACCATAAGAAAACAATCAAAGACAAAATCAATTTCGCTGTAGCTGCACATTTCAACCAAACTTTAGATGCGTCATTTTATCGTCTTCATTTAAATGCGAACAAGAACGCCGAAAGTTCGAGTTAAAATAGATTTTTAAAATTAATGTACAAGTTCTAGGTTTAAGTAGGCATTTAAGCATACTTAATAGTTTCCACAATAAGCCTTCTACAAGCTGAATCGTGGCAAACAACTTACACCAAACAACTCGATCTCATCATGTGCGGGGTTGGGGAACACTCTTCTTAAGAAAGGACAGGTGCGTGTTAAAAATTCCGATTTTAACATCTTCTTCATCAGCCTTCTATTTGATCAAAAGGCTTACAATAAATATTTTTTAGTCATCAATATTATTTTTTTTATCACTGAATTTTTCATCGGATTTTTTTCATCTACATGTAAGAAGCACACGTCTTTACTATTATATATATAATCAGACTAACAGCAGATTACGCTACCTTGGTTTCAACCTTTCGGTATCCTCAGACGATAAGGGCCAAATCATTTCCTAACGCTTTATTATTTATATATAAACGCACAACGTGAAGTGTAATAGAAGTCGGGGAGAAAAACAAGAGTATTGAAATTGTATTGGAGGGGGGAGTAAATAAACTGTACATACTTTCATCCTGGTCCGTAAGAACTCAAAAAGTCCTTTTTAGTGTGCATGCATCGTGTCATTATTTCCGATCTTTCATTCAGTTGATGTTTTTAGTCTGGAAATGTTATTATTGTTAACTTTTCCTCCTACAAGTATCTGTTTTTTTAAATATTTTCCAGTTTACAATCGGATCTTTGTTATTTCTTTTCTTTTAAGTCCCTCCCATGGCTGGCTAGTTTCTTCTTGAAGATGCCTTCGGTACAATCACGTATATTTTGCTCTGGCCATTTGTATCTTTTACTTCGGCTTTGTAAATCACATTTTTCCGTTTTGTAAACTTCATCTAGTGGACATTTACCTTTATCTCTACAGTTACATGTTTCACTGTTAACGATATCTTGCTGCACGTTAACTTTGTTTAGCGTTTTGTTTTTTATTAGAGTTTCCAAATGACTAGTACAGCTGTAGCTTAATTTTTATTAAAGATCTTGTGCAACCCGGAATTTGGGGGAAATTTTTTATTAAGCAATTTGAAAAATATTTTACCTATTTTCCATTTGACCTCTAAATTAAAAGGTGGGGTAAATCAAATAATATTTTTTTCTTTTCCTCGGATTATTCTTTATTTGTTTAATTTGAAGTTTAATTTCCATGTTTTTATATATATATATATATATATATATATATATATATATATACATATATATTGGAAGTTTGTAGAAATACAATAACGCCGGGTACAGCCTACGTAAACGCTCCGTTTTAAATTAAAATTTAGACGTCCTATATTTCTGTGTTTAATTTAGCTTATCCCGCTCCTTATAGCTTTTAATTATCCCTCATTGTATCCGCAGTAATTTTGTGAGAAAAGGAGATGTAAATTTACTGTAGGGGAATCCGAATCTATACTAAGTTCCCATTCAGAACCTATTCTTCGAATGTAGGAATGTGCCATTACTGCTAACAATGTAGCAACATCGAGTCATGTCCATCATACGCAGCAGTTGTCCGAAATGACTAGCTTCTTGAAGTCTTGCAGTCCAACTCTTCTCAAACAGTTCGACAATTGGACAAATTTTATCAGAATATCTACTCTCCACTATCAGGCACATACTGTACCCAAGATAAAAGTTGCATTGTTCTTCAAAGTACTGCAAATTTCTATCAGGAATTTTGAAAATATTTCGAATCGATTAACTTCCCCAAAATCGGTATTATCATGTTTGCTAAATTGAAATAGTGATTTTGGGAAGTAGATCTGCCTAAAAAATCAGAACCGTCTGAAAGGATGCAGGAAAGTTTTGGAGTCCAACAGAAAAAAACTGTTTTGACACATTAAAAGAGTTGTCGCGTTGTTATTATTATTTCTTCTCCTCATTAAGTAAGGAATAAAGTTATTTAAATACATTTTTAGTGTATTTAAAGGATTAGTCTTAAGAATATTGCATACCTATGAACAGCATTTAAAGATTGTTACACCAATCAACAATCTGGAACTGTCTTCCCTCATTATAAAGTTGTAAATTCTAGTGCGCCGATAGGAAACAGCATGCATGCATTTATCTATCTATCTTGAGGTGGTGTAATAGTTAGATAGCTTGTCTCGCTAGAACAATTACGACTGAGTAGTAAGTTCAATCCTCACTGGGTGCCCCATACTTTCGGCCTCGTGCTATATCTAAGCTACGTTTGGAAAGACACTATTTGTCTGTCTATTTACTGTGCGACTTTTGGTTAATCGCAATTTAAACCGATTCAATACATTAACTAGAATTGGGTTAGTAAATCTCATAACACATTCACCATCGTTATCCAAGAATTTATGTAATAGAATAGGGCTAAAATCTGACACCCCCTTCACTAAGTCTTTTTTTTTTCAATATAATTTCTCAAGTTTACTTCTGTCCATTTTTTCCTTTCTTCTCACCACTTTTTCTTCGTTCTTTCTATTTTCTAAATTGTTCTTGTTTTTTTTAAGCAATCTTTCTCGCGTTTCTCTCGTTCAAACCTTTTCTATCCAACTCTTTTCTTTCCTTCTCTTTTTTCTTTTCTTGCATTATCTTTTTTTATTTTCTCTTTTTCTTTTCTTCTTTTTTCTTTTCTTCTTTTTCTTTTCTTGCATTTTTTTTCCTTCTCACTGCCTAGCAAGAAAATTCAGCTTTTGTTTGTTGTCGCTATTTTTAACATCTCTATTTCTCTCTTACTGAAATGTTTGTTTTTGCTTGTTCTTCATCTTCTCCTCCTCATTTCTCTATCAGATGTTTCTTCTTCTGATTCCATTCATTTGCCTGACGAATCAAAAAGGTATTTGAGGATAAACGCTTGACAACCAAAACGAGGCTAAATGTAAAATTAGGAATTAAAAAAAAAAGAATCAAAACGAAACGAATACATCATTTATTTCTTTTGCTTTCGGTTTGCTTTTTCCTTTTCCTCATTTGGTTTTCGTTATTATTAGTCATCAAAATAGATTAGACAGGGCATCGAAACCAATCACATTCTTATTCCTTCTGCGCTTTTTAATCAGAGCTCTCTATACCACGCACTAACCTTCACCATATATACATATATTTACATATGTATATAAACATACGCACATAGACGGTTCGCCCCTTGTTGACGTTTTTCTTTCTCGATAGAGCTAAGCTTATCTAGATCTGCTCCTATGAGTATGAAACTTGCTCAAATCCTAATGGCAGGCGTGCTAACCACTACTTTACGGCACAATCCTCTTCCTTTTCTTTCTATACAACTTCTCTTTAGACTTTATCTGCCTGTCCTTCTCTTCGTTTTTCTATTCTTCGTTCCCTCGAAAGTTGAACGTTTCTTTTTCTTTTCCAGTAACATTCAATCTTCTTTGCTTTTTCTCACATTCTCTCAAAACCTTCCTTTGCCTCTTATTAAATACCTGTCCATTCTTATCTAACGTCGTACTTTTTTCGGATGTTCCTTCTCCTTTTATATTATCCCCTCCGACTATCCCTCTCATTCTTTCAGCTTTATCTAGTATCACTCTGTTTCCAATTGGAATATATTGTTGTCCTTTATCTTTTGCGCGCCAACGTGCCGGTTTTTAATACTACGTAATAAATGAGAAGATTTCACTTTGATTTGCGAAGATTATTGAACAATTACTTAAAGAAAATAATGTTGGAAAAGAATGTAAAAGAAAAGTTTAGAGAGTGAAAGTTTGAAGAAAGACACAAAGAAGGAAAGGGGAGATAATGAAACAGAAAAAAATGGAGTGAGAGAGTGAAGAAATTGACTTCAATAGAAAGAATAGTTCAGTAAGGAGAAAAGTAGATAGACAGATGTTGAGACAAAGAACGAAGAAATATGGAAAGGGAATGAAAGAAACAAAGATGAGAGTATATGAAGGAGAAGAATTGAAGAGATAGGAGAAAGGAAGATAGATGGGTGAAGAGAGAGGCTTAGGCAATGAAGAAAGAAGCTGAGGCAACCAGTAGACGAGGAAAGAGACTAAGATAAGAATAAGAAATAAGAGTAACAATGAAGAGAGGGTATAAAGCAACCTGGAGAGAGGGTTATAAAGAGGGAACAAGGGAGATTTGTGAAGAAATAGAATAGACGACGTAAATCTAGAAAAAGGGTGAGACGATGGGGAAAAAACAGACGAAAACGAGAAAAACAATATATATCCTCTCTCCACCAGTTAACATTTGTTTTTCTGGGGGGTGGGGGTTAGATGGTGAAATGATAACTACAATTCTTTGCCGATAATTTCCTCTGAACTCACGACAACGCATAATCAACTCTGGAAACTTCTAGAAAGGAAAAAAAATCAGCAAAACACCAAAAATGGTAGAAAGACAGTCGTCTCTACTAACATGAGATTCCTTTCTGAAAGAGACATCACATCCTGATTTAACTCAGTGCCCGAACGACAGATCGCATTTAGCTGCTCTACATTTAATACAGTTTTTGGATAGATTTTTTTTCTAATGTGCCGAAAGTTTTTTTCGAAATAATGTGGACTTGTGTTCAAAACCAGGGATCGAGTACGCTCGACTGATTTTGAATAGAAGAAATCAAAATACGAAAGTCTGTGGAGCGTGAAGACGCCTATTTAGAGAGAGTTTTTTCCGTCTTCAGGGAAGAAGTAAAAACTATCTGAATCGTAGACACGGATATCACACACAATTTTAAAATAAATGTTAAAATGTAAATTATTTTCTAACATATTTTAAATTAACTTCACACATCTACATCCGTTGCTCAATATTTAAAAAAATAAAGAAGTATTTGAATGTTCATAAAAATATTTAGGGGCAACGTCACATTTAGATGAATTTGTATCCATTAACCTTTGTTATATACTCGACTCTCCCGTCTATTCGACGTATGAGGGTCAAGCAGATTAGTTCCTAGGAACCGACAACCCGACACCAGCACATGAGATTTGATTATAGTGGTGAAGGTTTTGTGTAGAAACATCCACACTTTTTGAAGGGCCGAATACAGAGAGCTGGTCCCCAAACAACTCTCCGCAGTTTTGAATTCAGAGTTGCCCTTCTCCTAGACAAATTGCCAACCAAGGCTTATAGAACCCAGTTGTTCCTGCTATTTACCCATAGCTGGAGGGAGAAGAAGAAGATTCAAACCTTTCCCAAGGGTATTAGCACGTAAGTGAATGTAATTGATTCGACTGGAATTCGAACTTGGCTCTCAGATTCTTCAATCCATGCCGCTAACATTACCCTACCGTGTGTGTGTGTGTGTGTGTGTGTGTGTGTGTGTGTGTGTGAGTGAGAGAGAGAGATACAGATACAGAGATACAGAGATACAGAGAGATACACACACATTGTTTCTCCCAGAAATATGGCAATTATAATGGTTATATCTCACTCTTAGCTAGATAACTTTGTATCTGTGTCTACGACTCACAGTGACTTCTTAAATACGCATTAGTCTTTGTTAGGAGGCGAGTGGTCATAGCTTCCGTTTGTTGCGTAAAAGCGACAATCTTTTGCTTTTAATGGAAAACTATCCAGCCAGTGTGGGACAGGCTGCTCGGAAGAAGCTAACTTTTCTTAAAATAAATTTGAACATAACAAATCGAACTGTTTAAAAACGGTTTAATCTCAAAAGTATAACAACTAAATACCATGTATATAGGTACCAAAATACAACACACACACATATCTATCTATATATACAGGGTGTATCAAAAATATTTTTACAAAACTGGGGGCGGGTTCCTCACGCCAAAACAAGGACAAAAATCCACATAAACATATGTCCGCAAATCCTTCGTTTATGAGTTAAGTTTAAAGAACGGTTACTGTTGCTAGCGCTGTGTTGCCATGTGGATTAGGTTTACATTTGTCAATCGTGTACATTTGTGTCTAGTCTGTATTTAATGTAGTAATAGTGAGTTAATTGAGAAGTGTTCCGTTTAACAATGATATCCTTCTACCTTGAAAGAGGGATAGGTCGTTGGAACATGTAGACCCCATGGTCTACATGTTCCAACGACCTCAATTCTTTGAATTTTTATCTATGGGGCCACCTATTGGTTTCAACAGCAGACATTAATAATGCAGAGATGCTTCATCAACGTGCCATGGGGGCCTGTGAAACCATTCGACACCGTGTAGGTATATTTGAAAGGGTCCGCCAGTCAATGATCCGACGGGTGCATACGTATGTAGAAGCAAACAGAGGACATTTTGAACATTTGTTATGAATTGCTGTGTTGAGATACAACGATGCCCTTTTGGACGTATGTTTATATGGACATTTACCTTGTGGTGTGAGGAATGCGCCCCCAAGAGTAAAAACATCGGCTTTCCAACTAAGATGAAACTCTACAAGTTCCTGATGCTGTCCATACTGTTCTATGGATGTAAAAGCTGGACTCTTATGGTAGAAAGCACCAAGAGAGTCCAAACGTATTAAACGAAATGCTTCAGATGCATTCTTGGAATTTCAAGACAAGACAAATGACTTTTTACTGGGCCAAGTAACACAATGGTTAGGCCCCCAGGAGCCCCTCTTGGCAACAGTAAATAGTAGAAACTGTTGTGGTTTGGATATGTCATACGCCAGAATACTATACCCAAGATATATATATATATATATATATATATATATATATATATATATATATATATATATGTGTGTGTGAATATATGTATATTACTTATATAATTTATATATTATATCTATTATATTATTTATATATATATATATATTATATTGCATATATATTATTATATTATATATATATATATATTATATTAAATATATATTATATATATTATATTATATTGTATTATATATATATATATATATATATATATATTATATGTAATATTACATATATATATATATGCGCACACACATTGGGCACCTCGAGGTGGTGTAATGGTTAGCAAGCTTATCTCACTAGAACAATTACGGCTGAGTAGTGAGTTCAATGCTCACTGGATGCCCCTTACTTTCGGCCTTGTGCCATATCCAAGCTACGCTTGGAAAATCACTATGCGCACACCGATTGGCACATTTACTTTGCGAACGACGGCATCAAATCGATTGATCATTGCACCGTTGCGATGACAACTAAATATCTTGTACGTCTATTCAAGATCACTTGAATGTTTTAAAAACAAAAACAAAACTATTCTATACCATTTATAAGCATTAACACCATAAGGAACATCGGAATCACAATTTTGTAAATGCTGACATTAAAAAGTGAGATTATTTCTAGATATTACGCAGTTTTATGATACAATGTCGAAATACGTTGTTTTTTTTGGGGGGGGGAGTTCAAGTGAATACGAGAAAGCATAGATGAAGGGGAAAGAAAAAATAGATTAGGAAAATTTTCCCAAAGTTTTGTTTCTGCAAGCAAGGTCAAAGGAGAGAAATTATAAATTAATATGCAGCTGGAGATGAAAGGCAAAAAAATGTCACTTTTGAAAACGTTTCTTTGTTGATTTGTTTTTTAAATTCAAGTGGTTTTGAACAGATGTACAAGATATTTGGTTACCATCGCAACGAATGATTTAAAATAAATTTTAAACTAAAATTAATCTAAAGTGATGACAAAAGTAAATACATCTGTTTTCAAACAAAAATATCTATATTTTGCTCTAAACAAGAATAGTTATGAAAATTTAGTGAACTTTGGAGTGTTTACTCTTTGGAGCATCTTATATATCAAATCCATCTTTTGCGGAGTATCCGATCAAAATGCATTCTGGCTATTCTCCTTATTTTATTAGCAAAGTGTGTTTAAGTGAATGGTAAAAAAATTGTTGTTCTTATATAATCTAGTCGAAAACATAAATAAAAACCCGAGGATTCTGTTCATCTCCATTGCTCGCCGTTTTCTCTGATGACTGCTTTTCTATATTGACAGTTTCGGAGAGTATGAAGCGTAATAAAAAAATGTTTTTCTCTTTCGGAACATTGATCATCTAATGCTTCAGTACTCATTCATACATGTTTTATTTACATTACATTTTTGGTAACCAGTAAAAATTGAAAAATTGAAGTTCATGCTTTCTTTAATGCTTTTTATGGCCCATGTTCCTAGTATTCAGCCTGTTTTAACATCTCATGTAGCCTCTTATTCGTTTTCAGGAAACACGCACAGCGTGATGTAATGGTCATCACTAGGGGTCAGTTCTATTCTCTATTCAGTGCCTCATATTTGTGGCTTGGTGCCCAAACCAAGCTGCATAAATAATAGTTTTGGATGTCATGTACAAACCGATGGAATGGTCTGGATTTTGACGGAAAAAGAAAAATTGTTGAATATATAAAATGTACCTAACTAGACCAACTTGATCCAGTCAACAACTTCGACATCCACACCAGAGACCAATTGATATTAAAATAGTGTGACTTCATTTTATTTTCTATGTATTTCTGAGATGAAATGCTATTATACGTTGATTCATTCGGGCGAGTTTCTTCATTTTTGTTGTCTTTCTCGCAACACTTCGGTCGCTTACTCCCCCAGCTTAACTTCAGAAAAATCGGAAGAAGTGAGTCTCTAGGACCTAATTTGTTGCGTAATTTAATTTCAAAAATTAAAGTTAGCAATAATAAAACTGATTTAACATCAACAGAAACAAATTAAAACAACATTATTTTAATAAATTACAACGAGCATTACATTTCTTTTGGATTTTTCGTCCTGAGAATAGGTAAAGGACTTTACAAGTACAGTGTAACCCGGATATAAGAGAGATTTTATCTGGTCCCAAATTAGAGCCTGTGTTAATTAAACAAAATAGACCAAACCCGGATATAAGAGACTTCTTCTTCTCCGGTCCCGACAACTCTCTTATATCCGGGTTACACTGTAATAGAATATCGACCATAGTTTAAACAAGTTATAGACTTGATCATATTGAAACATCAGCCATATCAATTCTTTTAACCATTTGAATCTAAATGTGAATAGTGCTTATTTGACCATAATTCCCATGCCTTCATTAGTATTATTAGGAACATTAATATTATTAGTATTTATATGTAATATTCTTTGTATCATCGGTAATATTAGTATTTTTCTTCATTACTATTAGGATTATAAATAATTATATTGTTGTCATGGAAATCGTTTCTTTATTCTCATTACTTATTTCTGTTGTTTTGATTAAAATCCTGTCATTATCTTTTTAGGTGTTGCCTTCTTACCAGCGAGTTTTTCCTATTTACTAGGAACAAATATATTTGGTCCACTCGCTCATAAGATGGGGAGGTAAGTTGAAGTTTAAACCATTCTTTTCTTTCTATTGTTTTCTTTTCTATGAACCTTTTTCTCTTCGTTAACCCTTCTCTGTTTGTCTCATCCCCCTCTTATCTTTCCCTCACATTCGTTTTAACTATATTTTTCATTTTTACTCGTTCTTTTCATTCTTCACTAGTTTATTAATACATTAGTGATGAATTAGCAATTGTATGAAAGTGAACGATACAATCTTGGCTGGAATTTCAACTGTTTGCCAATTTCCCCTTCCGTGTTACGTTATCCGAACATCTATTATATAAAGACAATATCATTATTTTAAAAAAAACGCTAAGAAACTGAAATATATGGGAGTAGTGAAGAGACTTGCTGTCACTTAATCTCCGGTGTCATCTACTTACGACTCGTGCCAATGTTCAGTTAGTGAATAATAATTACAAAAGGGGGTGAAGAAAGAAAATGAAAATAAGAAAGTTAAAACGAATATGAGGAAAAACAACCTAATATGCAAATTATAAATTGGAGATATCAAAATGAAGGAAGCACAACAATTTAAATATCTGGGGAGTGTCTTTAAAAGAAGGCAAAAAGTGACACTGAAATCCGAAGGCGCATTGGGATAGCGAAAAATGCCTTCCAAATGCCAAGCAAAGTATTAAGAAACATGAAAATTTCGTTAGAAACAAAAGAGTCCTGAACTGTTATATAATATCGGTCCTTCTATATGGCACTGGATGCTGGGCAATGTTCTGACAGATGAAGAAGAGACTTAAAGTAACCGAAATGATATTAGAATGATGCTGACCATGCGCCATGAACTGAAATATAACCTAGGACTAAGATTTAAAGAAAATTGAAACAAAGGACGCTCATACCTAATATCAGAAAGGGGCAGTCGAAATGTCTACAGTACACAAGGAAAGAGGGTTTGGAAACATTGACACTAACATGACGTATTGAAAGCAAGAGGGAAATAGAAAAAGAGAGCATAACCAACCTAACGAGCTTGTTTAAATAACAGGCAGAACAGGGATTAGGAGAGATAGTAAAAAGACAATTTACTGGGAGCTACAAAGAAGAAGAAATTGTGAGAGTCATGTCGCCCACGTCCTGAAGGGACACGGTCATCATCATCATGCCTTTGACTATTGTAATCGTAGCGGGATCCGAATCCAGAAGCCATATTGAATCTCCTCCACAGCGATCCGTCAACAATTCTGGTATAGTCATACTTGTCCATTGTTTGACATTGGACAACCAGTTTTTGCGTTGGCGTTCTCCTACGTCCACCTTCAACGGTGTCTTGCATGATAATTTTGCACAGGATGTCGTGCCTTGTAACGGGTCCAAACGACGCCATTTTCCTCCCTTTGACAGTGGCGAGAAGAGAAGGGACGTGGTACATAGAAAAGTCTAAATAAATAGGATCACTTTAAAATATACTTTTTAAAACTTCCGTTACTGCAGTTAGTTCTACTTAAGAATATACAATTGTCTTCATTACGAAATTCCTTACATGTCAGGACATTCTATTCTTCTTGGTTGTGGAAACATCTACTTGAGATTCAGTGAACACAAACAGATAGGCAAAAGGTTTACAATAGAAGGCTTAAATTTTATTGCTACTATCATTATTACTGTATAGAATGTTTCCATGGTCTACATATTAATTCTTGTGACATTTTCATGTTCTTTTGTTCCAGCCTTTCTTAACGAATCCTTATCGCTGATGTCTGTCTGTTCCACACTTTCAATTCTTGTTTTTCTATCCTCCTCCTGATGTTCTTCCCTCAGACGCACACATACATTCCCATTTAAGCTCTGTCGTTATAATCACTTAAAGCTAATATTTTGCATTTATTTATCATCTGGTTTACAGTCTCGTCGCTTTTACCCCCACAAAGACATTCGTGTTTTTTTTTGTTTCATTAATATTTGCCTTAACATAATTATTTATGACGCGCATAGATTGCGTTTCACATTTTAAATGTCCTCTACGTAACCCCCCTCCTTCCGCGCTAAGGCGATCATGTCTGTTTTCGATTCATTCTTGACTTAGTAGAAGAATTGCTGTTACTTTCTGTGATAGATTTGGTTGCCAACGAACACTATAGTCTGCTCTGCTATTGAACTGATAGCTAGAGGAGAAGAGATCGAGTCATACCTTTCCCAAAATGTGTGCGTAAGTGAATGTAGGGAAATCTACTGGAATTCGAACTCGACTCTCTAATTTCTCATTCCGAACTTTTATCCATCACACCACCCGCACATCCAAACTTACAGCACCTGGTATTCCTAAGCGGTCGACCATCTAGGTCGGTGATCTGTCTAAACGAGATATGACCGTAAGCCTCTTCGTAACTATCTAATTTTGTTCAGTCGGAATATTATTTGAATTTACTGTATATATTTCTTTTTTACTTTATTTGAGTTGTTTCAATTTTTTATCGTGTTAACCTATTGTATTTATGTCCTAAAACTTATAGCAACATGATTATTAATATTTGCCTTCCAGGTTTTTTTCTCCGCCTTATATAAATACGGGTAATGCACACTTATCTTTTTAATATTATTATATGTCAGTTTACTTTAAATTTTTTGAGTCGCATTTGTTTTGCCCATTAGAATGGCGTATAGCGGGCTCGATGATAAAAATGTAATAGTGATACTGTCTTCTATAATTGTAGACTTTTGCATCAGTCATGCCGATTCGAAATTGAAGATTTAAATCCAATATAAGCTCAGCCTTGCAAAAGATTACAGCTGGTCATTGACTTTATTCCAATTATGGCGGGAAATGCTATGACGGGTAGGAAGGTGGAGCATTGTGAATCTGAATGTGGAAAGTTGATGTCCAATGCAAGGCGTCTTCTTTCTCCTCATTTCGGCCTTCGAGCGGATGTCGATGAGGAAACGAGGCTCTACAAACTCATGAATATTCAACAGCGTTCTTTTGACATTGGAAGAAACGACAGGTTGATAAAATATTTTCAAAGAAAGAAGACAAGAAAAAAAGCATGAAATGAAAAATGAAGGAAAAAATTTAAAGGGTAAAGAAAATCAGACGAATATTTCTTAAAAGATCCAAGTAAGGAAGGAGGTAGCTAGAAAAAGATAAAAATAAATTAACTGTAGAAAGAAAGAATGAATAGAAAACTGAGATTAAAAAGAAAACAAGCTTTAGAACAAGAATGAAAAGAAAGAAAATTGGCGTGGAAGAATTGAAGATATGAAAGGACAGAATAACAGCGGAAAAAAAGATTAAATGCAAGATTTTCATCGAATTTACATAGATTCCTTTAAAGAATGATATAAAATGAAAATGAAGAAGGATGTGGATGAATAGCGTTTTTCCTATTAAATGACAAAAGAACGAAATTAATTAAAACTAATAAGATTTGACCTTAAGAAAAATTAACGAATGGCTGGACTGAAAGGCTTAAAATATGAAAATAGAAAATATTGAATGGAAGAAGGAGAAAATAAACGGAACGCTCTGATTAAGTAACAGAAGCGCAGGACCAAGAAGAAATGCAGAAAATACATTTGAAGATAGACGGGAATAGAAAGATTGAGACAATGAATAACTGAAAGATAGAAAAGATCTCGGAGAGGCAATGGAATGAGTAAAAGAAAAATGAAAGAAACAGACGAGAAAAGTAACTAGAAGACGAAGAAAAACAGTTGCATATTCTCTGACTGACAATTTTAATAAAAGTAAGATTGAAAACTTCTCGCTGAAATTTACAGAGGATCAACGGTCTGGTCGAAGATAATCCAACCCCCCGTGTGTACGGATTTAGTTGCTAAAGAGGCAATGTCATCGGGTGAGCCAATATATCACTTCTACAAACACTTGATTTCACTAACGAAAATAAAGAAATCTAATGTATTTAAAATTCCCCATGCCTACCGAAATATAATGGGTTAAATAATATAATCTTTTCTTATCGTCAAACCAGGAGGAAAAAAAACTCAGCCATTTGTATTAGCGGCGAAAATGCAGTCAGTAAGCTGAGCTTAAATTCTGATTAACAGTTTGTTCAGTTCGTATTAATACCCCCTGGGAAAGCATGAACCCAGTACAGATTGAGTTTTGGTTAGTAACTAATCTAAATGGAGGACAAGTCTGAATTCAAAGCTGAAGGATGTCTTTTCCTAGATCAGAAAAGGAAGCAGTGAAGAGCTATCATAGCCTCCATTCAGAAGAGATGACGTTTAGAGAATTAACAGCTAGACATACCGAGACTATTTTTAGTAATCACTACCTTCAACCCAAAGTAGAATGCTTGTTTGTTTGGGGTTTTTTTTTTTGGTCAAAACTGTTTTACATTCTGGACAGAAATTTAGAATACTTAATGATCCACACCGCCATATATGTAATATATGTTACAGTGTAACCCGGATATAAGAGTTGTCGGGACCGGAGAAGAAGGCTCTTATATCCGGGTTACACTGTATCATAAATTGTCATTAGCTCAAGAAGTTATGTAGTTAAGAAGGCTCCTTTATCGCAGTAAAAAACACCGTTTTAATGAATTTCACTTTTTCTAGCATTGATACTTGGATTAGGTTTATGCTGTACTGTTGGTTGGTTCACCTGACTTTGTTTCAATAATTTCATGTTTCTTTCTCTTTAATAAATACAGTGTAACCCGGATATAAGAGAGATTTTCTCTGGTCCCAAATTAGAGCCATACGTACCTAAACAAAATAGACCAAACCCGGATATAAGAGACTTCTCCGGTCCCGCCAACTCTTATATCCGGGTTACACTGTACCTGATAATGATGAAGAGAATTCAGGAAGAAAGCACATAATACGAAAGAGGTAATGTAAAGAAAAAGTAGAGAAAATCATTGACTTTTTGTTCAATACAACAGTTGTGAGGCAGTATCGTTATGTTCAGCTCAACAAGATGAGTCCAAAATTGTTTATTTATAACGTCAAGCAAATGATAACAGTGAAAGTATGAGCGTGGGGGGGGATGAAAATTTGTTCAAAAGAAAAATATTTAAAAAGGAAAATGTAGAAAAATAAAGGTTGTAAAATAAAATTAAGAATGAGATGTAAAATGGATTTTGCAAAGAGTTTCAAAAACTTAGGTAAAAATTAATTATTAAAAAATAAATAAACGCGTTCAGATGATAAATAAAAAATATTAAATACAAAAGACAAAAGAAAAAAAAAAACATGGAAAAGATGCATAAAATAAATAGCAAAACAAGGAACGAAAAGATAAATAACTGAAATGAACAAGCTAAAAAGAACCGGTGAAGATATAAAAAAATTGTCAGGCAGTAAAGAAAACAAAAAAAAATACTGAAAGCAAGAAGAGCAATAACCAAAAAAAAAGGAAGACTCGGAAAGAAAATGGCTGGTCCGAATGTGAATTGCATTATGTGGTAGGATGTAAAAAGAGAACTCAAAGATGTGTCCAAAGAAGAGAACAATGATTCTAAAAGATGCTCAATGATTTGTGAAGTAAAAGAAATAAGTTTTGATAAAAATCAAAAAATAAAACCGAGTAAAATAGAATTAATACAAACGAAATCAGTAAAGAAAGAAAAATCTAGGAATGCAGGATGATAAAAAGAAAATGGATAAGTGGCAAAAGAAATGAATTAAAAAAAAAACAAACATAGCGAACAGAATGATCACTTACGTAGGGTGAAGAGAGAAAGGACTTCACAGAACGTTCTGAATAAAGAAACAGCATAAATACTCAAAGAATGAAGAACGCTGAACAATGGATAAAAAGAAAGGGTAAAAGGAATCTACTGGGAAAATAAAACAAACAAAAAAAAACTTCACTTTCGAAAGTTAACTGAAGAGGAATTTCTAAAATGTTAAAAAAAAAGATTTCGGAATAATCACAGAATGACAAACAAAAAGATAAAAAAATCTGAAAATGGAAAGAAAATTAAAAAGACATTATAATGTGAATAGATGTCGGAATAGTGAAAACGACAACGGAACAAGTTTAATTGCAAGGCAATGTCCACTGATCATCCAGTGCATATCTCTCATTTGATATTCTAGGATTGGAACTATTTATGCCAAAGTTTGAATGGTAATGTTTTTTGGTTGTTATTATGGCTGACTTGGGCCAGGATTTTTCTCGACAATATAATATCATGAAGTGTCCTGTACGCTAAAAGCAGCAACTACTCAACATTTTCTCAGACAAAGAAATCATTAGTTTTACAATTAAGAAAAATTAAACCCGGAAAATTGTGATTTCAATGCCTAAATAATCTCTTCGTTGCATTGTAAATCTGTAATGATTAAACGTAAATATTTTCAAGTTGTTTGCCAACAAACTTAAGCTTATAAGTAGACTGTTATCGTATGCGCGTTATGTAATGAAAACACAGAACAAAATCATTATCGACCGTTATTTGAGAAATGTATAAACTTAGCACAAACATTGTCGAAATATATCATTTTTGTTAGTAAAAACTTTTGAAGCCATGTTTCTGGGACGATAAATCTATAGGTACGATATGTATACGAACCAGATCATCAGCTCAGTGATAGAATATTAAACAATGAAACGATATTCGTTTTAATATAGAACTGACATAAATATGAACATTATGAATTAATGTGCGTTCTCAGTTTTTATCCTTGTAATTTGGCTTCTGAAAAAATAATGACATTACATTGTCTTTCTTCTGAGGCGACGACCTCGTAATTTGTCTATAATCCATTTTACACCTGTGTTTAGGGGAGTCCTCCAGTGATCATATACCGTGAATTTTGAAATTTAGATAAAAAATATGATTCAGAAATAATAAAAAAGAAAATGGAGCAGCGAGGCAAATATTCTTTGTATTACAAAATGTGAGCGTCTCTTGTTATTTGTATAACTATTGCTGATTTCATGAAACTAATTTACGTTCGCCAAGTGGCAAAGAGTTTAGGAATTGGAAAGAGTATTTTAATTGAGTTGAATTTATTTTTATTAGATACAATGACTGACCATAATAGTGGGAAAATATTAAGTGCTAAATACCAGATTGAAATGTCTTGTGGCGTAATTGTAAAGTTAAGTTTATTTTAAAGGTTGTTTCTTTTGTGTATGTCTAATGTTAGAAGTTTGGTTTTGGGTCAGTGGACGAATGTTTGGAATTAGATTTTTTTAAATTATTTTCGGAAACAAAAGGTTTGGAAGAGATAAGCAAGAAAATAGAAAAGAAGAAAATAAGCGGTAATTGTAGAGAAATGAGAATAAGGTGAAGGCGAGTGATTTTATAAAAGGAAAAGAAATTAAAAATGTTAAAAAGACAGCAATAGTCGGAAGAAGACAAATTTGAAGAAGATGAAAAGAATAAAAGTTAAAGAACAAGTAGGAATACGAAGAAAACTCCATAGAAAAGAGGAAGATTGAGTATCTTAAGGGAACGTCAAAATCAACAGGATCAGCTTACACTAATGGCATTAGAAAATTGTAGAAATGTAATAAAAGTCCAGTATTAATTCAAGCTGAATAACTTAGAAAACAAATATCGAAAAGTACCTAACAGACATTTATTTGAATCCCGAACAAGATAGTTTCATCCATGACGAAGAATTATCACAGCTGGCGATGGTAAAGGCGAAACGTGACGATTTATCGTTCTTGTTTCTCTCATTGCATTCCTTCTGTATATTCGTCAACAAATTTAGCCTTTTACCTGTCAGAAGAGAAGAGGTTATCTTTAGGAACTTCATTTCGACTTGGTAAAACAAGATTTTATATATATATATATATATATATATATATATATATATATATATATATATATATATTCTGCTGGGTAATTTTTGTTTTTGTAGCTGATTTTTTCAGACTGACTGGTAACTGATGAATATTTATGCACAGAAACGCCTGATAGGCAAATCCATTTCCCTGCTGCATATGTTATGTATAGGAAATGAAGAAAATAAAAATAAGGATTAAAGTGGAAGAATTTATTTTTAAGGGATGGGAGAAGAAAAAAAAGTCAACCAGGAATTTGATGTCGGTTATTGTTTGTCAAAAAAGTTCTAATTTTTTTTAGTGTGTGTAAATGTTCTCGACGCTCTTCTTTTTCTTTTTCTTTCTTGACTCTTACCTTTTCTCTTTCGCGCCCCATTTCCCCCCACTCCCTCGCTTTTCCCAATTCCTTCACAGTATAGCTGTCCTTAATGGTGATTCTCCCAAGCAATTTCTGCCAATTCATTAACCATTTTCAAAGGCTTCACTGTTAATATTTTCAAACTTTACCACACCCCAACATAGAATCACATCACTTGCACAGAATTTCTACGAATGGTAATACAACTTAAAACACAAATATTGAAAACAAATTGAAAATGGCCAATTTATCGAAAGTGCTTGAGACAATAATTACGGACAGTTTCTGCGCCCCCGAAAGGAAAACTGCAGGAATATTAGAAAATTTATCAGATTTTCTTTGTTTGTCACATTCAATGAAACACATATAAAAGAAAGATCACTGCCTAAATATGCAATGTGTTTGATATTTGTCACATACACGCATATAAGCACACATATATATAAATTACTAATGATATACAGTAACTGTCTATATTTCTGACATGAGGTATTATGCACACTATTTACATTATTCAGACTATTGTCCTCATCTTTATCGCCATATTTATCACAGCGTTTCGGCCGATCTACGCTCCGGCCTTCTTCAGGTGGTTGGAATGTCGAACTTTATTTCGCTCGCCGGGGTAGACTGGTCTCGTTCCACGTGCCATGTCTAATGGATGTCAGTTATCAATTATCTCCTGTTAATTCCCCTTTCGAAGTTCTCCACTGCCTTAACCAGGTATTGAACTCACACTCTTTGTGTCCTGTCACTGGATCTAACCAACGCCTTTAAGGACACATGGTACAATGGATAAATATACAGTAAATTGCTAACACACATAAATGTCCTTATATGTTATACATATTACTCTTACTTATATTTGTGTCACATATGTATACATAATGAAAAAAAACATTGTATTAATACAAAATCTCGACTAATTTGTACATATTAGTAATTTGCTATTCATTCATACCAGCTGATTAGGAGATTCACACACCGACATTCAAATGTAATAGTTACCCTAAGAAAACGAGCATTGCTTTTTTCACTCCTGATCTCTCTCTCTCTCTCTCTTTCTCTCTCTCTCTTTCTCTCTCTCCTTGCAATCCCCTCGCAGCTAGTTTAATAAGATCAAGTATTAGATAGGCTTGTCTTTATCAAAATCGTATCATTACTCGATATTTTAATTTCTATGGCACTCAGAATTTTTCTTTTTTTATATAATATTTTTTAGCCTAGCAATTTCTTTGTCTGATTAACACACTATAAAAATGCGGCGTCACGTGACAAAGATGGCCGCGATAAATCAGAGGAAAATGAAGAATTTAAAAAAGTTAGAAAGACGGCAATAGTCGGGAGAAGACAAATTTGAAAAAAAGATGAAAAGAATAAGTTAAGACGTCATTATTGAGAACGAATCTGACGACATTTTCTCTTTCGTTTCAAAAAATGAAATGGTTGCTACAAAAATATGCTTTGTTATTCTGTTCAGTTCTTTAACTGCAGATCAATATTATAAAAATAGCCTCGTCAGTCTCAATGCTGGCAATGTCACATTTTTAATGGACAGAACGAGAGAAGATGGACAGTATTCATAAACTCTGCCAATTCTTCTGCTTTTAAGAGTAATGAATTTAGACATGAATTTGTATTTTTATCTATTTTCAGTCGAATTAATTGCTAGTAGTAACAATTCTTTTAAAAATACAATTCCCACGTTTCTGAGTTGAAATGTGATTTCACAAACAGAAACACACAAACCGTTTGCCATGATTATTATTGCCACAAAACCTCTGCCTGGTTGCATTTCTTCACTTCTGTAATATTATCTGCATCGTTTCGACGATTATGCCTCGCACTGCAAACAGAGGAAAAATAGACATTTTTTTTACTGCGTTCTTAGTATTTGCGCAGGTCTTGTGTAGAATTTTCTTCAAACTATTCGATTTTAATTACATCAAACGTTTCCTCTTCAAAATCCCAGAGATGGGACAGCACTCATTTCATTTTCCAAAATAGATTTCTGTCTTCAGACCCGTTTTCAAATGCTACAACTTATCAAATATTGAAGAATAATATTGAAGAATAATTTATCAAATGCTGTAAATTTTAACTATTTAATTCCGATTATCGATTCTGTCAAATTCGGAGTTTTCATAATTCTAGGTAATAGTGTGGTATTTTTAAAACATTTTTGCGGCGTGTGGATATAAGTAAAAAGATAATTTTGGGTTTCCGAGTGCCGAGGGCTGATCCACATTCCTTGAAATCAATATTCAAAATTCTGTCTCGAATACATGCATTGATACCAGAAATACACAATTCTCTAGTCTACTAAGGACATCATTTTGGCTTATTGCATCAATTATCAGTGCTATATTCATCATTCATATTACTAACAAGTAACAAATGTTCATCAGTATTTTCTTAGTAAATATTAAAGGTTGATCATCGCTCTCTTGTTAATTCCTTATTGGTAATCTTCATTACAATTACTAAAACAGGAATTATTCTTTCCAAATCCTAGTCCACTAAAGAGAAAAGGATTTGGTTTGTTAATCTTAAGCATAATTAAGTTAGAATACGCCGTTATTAAACAACATTTCTTTCTATGAGGCAAAGGAAAAGAAACCTGTATTCTATCATTTATATAAAACTTAATTACTATCTCATCCTACTTTAAACTTAGTGCAAGTCCATAAGCGGAGGGAGTACTCAGTGAGAATCGAACACACTATAGTAATGAAATTCTGTGCGACAACTTTGCTGACCATTGGACAATGTCAAGGTTACGCAACTCCCGCATAATTCAAACGTCGTCTTTATTTTCTTAAATTCTTAAAATGTGGTCACATACTATTGGAGTTCGAATCTCGGCAAAAATCAGTTTTTGCTAGATACATTTGTTTTAAATTTGAGTTCTGTGTAGTCTTCCCAAATATCAATTCAATAATGGCCTTATCTCATTACATACATAAATAGCAATCTATTCTAGGCTGTCAGATTTTGTGTATCAATGTTTTCACCGATTGATGTTCATAAGTTTCATAATATACTCCTATCTTTAATATATTGTATACATCTCGGCTTATATCTTTCCTTAATAAATTATTGATAACTTGTTTTGGTGAAGTCATGTTTTATTATGTAACAAACTAAGTGCAACGTAATGTTTTACTTATAAATAAAACCCAAAAGTGATAGGCCACACGAGAGTATATTTAATACATTATTCCATATATTTAAATGTATCATTCTTTTAGTATTTTCAATATTAGTACGGGTTCCTTTACATACCGTGATCTTTTATCTATAGATTTTTTTAACTTTTCCACTGTTTCAAATTAACATTACTTGCAGTATTTTTTTTATTATTTCCAAGAGATCTTTGTTTGAATATTTTTTTCAGTCTCAAATACATCTTTTTTAACGGTAGACAACAAGGTGTCTCTTGAATTCATATCTGGAGAGGCTGGAGGAAAATCCATGACTCTTTTTGCAGAGACGTCCTTTAGCTTTGTCGTCCTGAGTATGACGATAAACTACACCCGGCAGCAAGCCCTCTGATCGGGGGGTTTTGAGGAGCGAAAAAGCACCTCTTAACTTCTGTTGTTTCCACATCCAACCTGACTAAGGGTGGTAGCACCTGTCAGGGTCCCAGCTATGGGTAAATAGTTAACGCACAAACTTGTATAAAAGTATATTTTTCATAGTAAAAATACTATCAATATATTGTAATAGTAAAAAATATTACCAGCAATACATTTTTATAACAAAAACTAAATAAATGACCAGCAATATATTTTTTTTTAAATGCATTTGTCAAAGAAATGACTAATGCTCCCAAGAAAATTAAATTTCGTCATTAAATGACCCATAAACAAACAAATCTTAGCTTTGCAGAATGTGAAGGATTATTGTCTTGTGTGGATTTTCTATTTAGCTTAAAACCTCTTTTTCTGACTTGTGCCATTCAAAATATATCTTGTCCAAAATCTTACAATAACAATTTATCTTGAACTATCATCAACTTTGACTGTAACTATAATTTTACCGTTTATAATACAAAATTGCTCCAATTCGTTGTATTTTAAGTAGTGTGAGTTGACTATTTTCATGAAGGACACAGCCTCTAATTCAGCCATTAGGTTAGTTCAATATAGTCACTAAAAATTACTGTTGAGAAATCACTAAATTACAAATCAGTTAGCAATAATTCATCACCCAAATTACAAATCAGTTAGCAATAATTCATCACCCAAATTACAAATCAGTTAGCAATAATTCATCACCCAAATTACAAATCAGTTAGCAATAATTCATCACCCAAATTACAAATCAGTTAGCAATAATTCATCACCCAAATTACTGCCAGAAAGAAAAGAAAATCTGTTTTCCTGTACCTCTTCGACCAACTTCCAAGTATTTCTCACTCAATATGGTAGTTTGGCTGTTTTTAGTCAATGTTCGTCATATTCTATATCTTTTCTCTCTGTTTGCATTTGCAACACACCATGTTCTTCTTCAAATATTTTCTTGCTGGTCAATCCATTTGTCTTGTTTATTAACTCTTTCTAAAAGACATTTTTTTCCTTATTTTTCCAGCGTCTTTAATTTCTTAATTATTTCTGGTCAGCTTTTTGGCAGTGTTGGGTCCTCATTACTCAGTAACTTCTTGTTTCTCTTTTGAGGTTATCATTTTTACTTCCCATAGTAATATTTGTGTATTTGAAATCATAATCATCAATACGATACCGTTATATGAATTAAAGTCTATGCAAAAGATATTATAAACTAACCAAATTGTTGTTTATATAATTTACTTACAAAAGATGCTAAGATTCCCTTAAATTACTATATTATAAACTACCCTCAAGTTGCATAATAAAATCTCTCATATAATACAACCAAATAAGTTATTTGAAATATTTCGAATAAGAACAGACATAAGCTGAAGTTCATGTGGTATGTTTAGTGCATAATTATAAGTATATCCTTCAAATTTTACCATATCTCTTAATAAGAAATTTTATTGTAAAAACCTTTACCTTTTCTTCTTTTTTTTTTACAGTAAGTTTCACCGTGGAGGCCACTCGAGGTAGAAAGTTACGATAAGGGGGGAGTTTATATGGATAGGAGGGGAAGATAACGGTTGAATAGGTTAAGATTGTAGTGATTGGGGAAACATTCTTTTGGGAGTCTGTTCCACAGAGCAGTGGTTCGCGGGAATAAGCTGTTTGAATAGAACTTACTTCTCGCAGAAGGAATACAGAGAGAGTGGGTGGTTTGCTACAATGTAAATGGCCGTGAAGGTCAGACCTGGTGGAACCAGGAGATGCAGTTCGTCCGAGCATTTTCCATTGAAGTAGCGATAGATCAGTGAGAGGCCTGCCAAATCCTGCCCGTGAGAGAGAAATTGGAGTGTGGAAAATAATTCGTCTCTAACAAAGACTCGGAGACGCTTTTGAACTCAATCAAGACTGGAAAGTGAGGCCTGGGCAGCTCCTGTCCAAATATGGCAACAGTTCTCCATTTTTTGTCAGGTCAGCATGAGGAGTCAGGTACTTACTGGAGCGATACAGGGAGCCGATCATTTTACATGGACCTTTAGCAATGGATCGTATACAGGAATTCCACTTGAGGTCGAGTGTGATTTTGAGACCCAATATCCACTCGAGGCATGGGGCTTCCTCGAGGGGACATCCGTTCATCGTGACTGGCGGTAGTTCGGAGTCTGATCGGCGGTGACTGAATTTGGTTTGAGAGGCATTGAATGTAACCAGCTATTTTTCCCCACTGGGAAGTTAGTGTTAGATCGGAAGAGAGGTTAGCTGCCAATCTCTGATCGTCAAGACTTTTAGAGGTGCGCCCGTATATTGTCGTATTATCGGCATAGACAAATGATCGGAGTATATTCTTAGGTAGATCACTTATGTAAATCAGAAAGAGGGTTGATCCGATAAGTGACCCCTGGGGGACTCCTGCGTTGACCGCCAGGGCTTCAATGGATTGGTCGTTAATAACTACCTTCGGAGATCTACCTGTTAGGAAAAATTTTATAAAAGAGAAAACCCTTCCAGTGATTCCATAACTGGAGAGCTTGTGTAGCAAATCTTTGTGCCACACCTTGTCGAAGGCCTTCCAGATATCTAATTTTATGGTCCTTGCGATATGTGTGTCATTAAGGGCCTCGCTAATTCTGTGTGTAATGGTAGTTAGGACATCAGCAGTGGATCAGGCTGATCGAAACCCATACTACTCGTCGCACAAGAGGTTGTTCCTATCCAGGTGCTCGACGACCTTCTTGTTGATTAAGGCCTCGAAAAGCTTACTGGTGATACTGAGGAAACTAATGGGTCTATACTGGGTAGGGGATGATCAGTTGCCCGTGTTCTTTAAGACCGGGCATATACTTGCCACCTTCCACATTCTTGGAGAAGATTTCTCCTTCAAGCAGCGGTTAAATAACTTTGCTGGAACCGGGGATAATTCTGGGTTGATATTCTTAACCATTGGAATTTTGCCTGGGTCAGTGGGGTTTTTGGGGATAGAAGGGGGAGGCTTTTGATAAATCTAGATTTCATTTGCTGAAATGAGTATATTACTGGGATTGTGCTCAGTGAGACGTGGGAAGTTGGGGAGGAGATGGCCTTTGTCATCATCTAACATTGGGTTTTAGGCAAAGATCGAGGCGAAGAGATTCACCTTGTCTGTCCTGTATAATAAAACCTCACTGTATAGTTTTTCAGACTTTAGCTTTCCAATTTTTGCGGGTTATACTGAGAGTTTCATAAACTTGGCCGTGTTCCAAACTTGGCTTATTTTTAATAAAATAAGAGAAATGCTATGTATACAAAACAAAACGTCACATGACATTTAGTGTGAGTGACGTTAGATTGTATAAAGCGATCAAACCCTTCATTAATGAGGGTCATGTTTTCTTTTTTTTTTCTTGTGGAAGCAACTGAGATATCATCTAATTGTCAAACTCCAAATGTCACAGGTTCAAAATAAGCCTTCCTAACCTGCCAAATGAAATATTTTTTTTATAAATAAGATTAGCACATTCGGAAAACCAACGCAAATTTTTTTCTAAAATTCAATATATTTTCCTTATTATGAGAATCACTGTTCCTTCAGGAATGCATAAGCATTAACAAAAACAACAATCTGAAAAAGTAACCAATCCGCTTCACTCGATCTCAACATGTCGGTAGCCATTTTTCGCTAATTTTATTTTGAAGTTTTTGATCGACTGACATTTTTAAGACGTTTTTTTTACGTTACATTTGGTAAAAATTTAACTAATTTAAATGATACTTTCCTCCTACTACTATTCTCATCTACCATTTATAAGAAAAGGTTAAACAAGAAAAATATGGAACTGGAATGTTATAAGACAATTACTGACTTTCCAGTATACTATTATTGAGTATTTGCTGAATAAAATTGCTTATTTTAAAATGCCCTCCGCCTTCAGTTTTCATTTAAAATATGTGTAGGGCTTAGTATTAGCGCTAACGACTTTGAAAATGGTCGGGTAACGTGCTAATCTCTACTGACTGGATCTGTTCGAAAATTATATATTTTCATCTATCATCCACAACTGTTAAGACACTTTATGCATCCACTAACCACTTCTTACATTTAGAACTGGTTAAGTCGGAATTATATAGATCGAAAGAGGGAAGACGATAACGAAAGATTTTGAAAGCGTAGGAGTGGCGGCTTTTACGGAGACATTTTCTAACCATTTATTTATTATTTTTGTAGACGACCCAAAAATGACAAGCTAAAATCCGAAAGACGGCTCCCCTTACCATAAACACTGATACCAGTGGAGTTGAGGTGTGTTGCAAGGGTTTTGTAGATTGACCACCGATGTGTTTTTATTAGATTTCGGTAGTGAAATGCTAGAAAGGCAATGATTAAAGTCTTTCCAATCAATGCGCACAAGTGGTTATAAATATTCATAAGTAGAACTCCGTTGCAGGATTGTCCCATTACACTGGTTGCTAAGGCTGGGACTCTAGAGGGGGCAGGAACCAGCTGAAATAATTGACAAGAGCAGATTGAATTATGAACCCTTCATTCCGACTACCGCCAGCAGAGGACACAAGAAGTGCCTAATAGCATTTTTTTTTTGGCGGACGCGACATGACAGGCAAACACTGTGCCGTGTGAACATAGAAAACAGAACATTTCTTTGATATTTGATTTTGTTCTTATTATATTCGCCCATTCTGAAATTATAACTCAGTAGTTGCAACATTGGTCTGAAAATTGCAAGGTTGGGGATTCAGCATCAAACACAAGTATAGTTACTTTTTGGGGCTGGCCTCAAAGTCAAGCCTTAGACACTCAGTGAGGATTATTGAATTTACTTGGGAATATTTTTCGAGGCTAGTATGCTAAACATTTCTCCATAAAGAAGTGTATATCCAATGCAATGGTATGGAACGGTTTCGTTTTGTATAACGATGGTTTCTTAATTATTCTTTTGTATAAACAATCGATATGGATTTCGTCTCATAGTATTTTGAGTTCAATCTCTGGGCAGGGCAGACCTAGACTAAGTGGAAATGGAACAAGAAATAAGCGAGTAGTAATAAATAAGAACTACACGAAATATCCCTAGACATGATCAGTGGAATGAAAACTCACAGATTAAATAAAGAGTTCGGTTCTAAATTCCCTGAAGATTACAGGGATCAGCATGCACCTGATGAAGGTAGGAGAGCACGACGACCGAAACGTTGTCATAACAATAGACCAAATGTGAATAATTCATATATTCATTTGGTTCCTTTCAAGTTATTTACACTGAATAGAAAATGTAATTATTTTCATTTATTATTCATCATGGATAAAATTTGAATTCTTCATTTCTTTTGGTGGAAATATCTAATTGAAGGACAAATTTAAGAAAATTTTCACACGAATCTGCAAAAATTAACAGCGTTTCTCGACCAATATTTTTCTAAAAAAACCGTGAATAAACCTAAATTACAAGCTTTCTTAAAAATCTATCAAAGACGTCATCTCTCATCGAAAGGCGCAACATTTAACCGCATTTAAGACGCGGGTTTTTCCTTCCTGAAATAAGCCTAAAGAATTTGCCATGCGAAGGCTTCGCGTAGGCAAATGGTCGAGACATAGTTAAGAAAAAAAATGCATTCTTGACGCCAGCAAATACGGTAATTACCTATTTATGGAGGAATTTAGATAATAAGGGCACAAGTGAAAAAATAAGTTTATTGAAATATGCACTATTAGCAAAAAAAAACGTTTGTCTTGAATTAAATCTATTTTTTTCTTTTTTATAAATTTTCCTATTTTGCACTTGTGCCATTATAACCGTTCACCGTTTATGGAGACGTAATCCGTGGGAGTTATTCACCGCTTTCAGTACTGTTTAGTAAAAATATTACCAGTTTCTTTATAGTTTTAGTGTCGGACAGTTTTACTGAATTAAATTAATATAATATATACTATTAATATATGCTAAGCTTTATACTAAGCTTTATTTAGTACAACAGCAAGGTTTATGTAGTACAGCACAAGGTTGACTAGAAGTAAAATATCATTAGAATCATTGTGTTTCTTTAAGTTTCCATTTGTAGAAGACCCGTCTGCCTTAAAATCGGAATTTGAAATCTTATTTTTACCTGTGGGCATCTAAAAATCAAGTACAATTGCCAAAGGTAAATTCGCACTTGTCTCGTCCACAAGGCAAACCAAGTTAGTCTGATACAAAGCCACAATCAGGTCACCCTGTGAGAACCGAACTCACTATACTAACGAACTGTTCTGTGTTAATGGATGACACACAAATTTTAAGAATATGTGGGTAGTGTAATGGATATAAGTACAGAAAAGTGAAATCAGCTAACAGTTCAAATTCCAGTCTAGCCTTTTGCATTCACTTTCGTACTAATTCCCTTATGAAAGGCATCTCTTCTTCTCTCGTCTAAGGATGAAATAGCAAAGCAGATTGAGCCTTGGGGGCGGGCAGTCTAAGAGAAGGAAAACACTGAATTCAAAACCGTGGAGAAGGCAATTGGAAACAACTTTATTTTCAGAAGATTCTTGTCAATTCACAGATAATAGAGAAAAGAAAACTGTGGAGAACCATAATTGGCCATCTCCGAAAAGTATATTGCATTTTAAAGAAAATAATGGCTTATGCGTTTTATATAAATCAGCAGTCTTTTAACACACACCCAAATCAAGTGATTTAAATTAAAAATTTGTCATAAGATGATAATTTTGATTATTTTTCCGACCGTAAAATAAACAACCATTGACAACTGCTGAATGCAAACTGACAACACCCTCAATCCATGAAGTGTGCTTCTTAACTACACCTGTTTGCAAAGACTGAGATGGGTTAATCTTAATCGGATATTAATCAAACTCTGCTCATTCTTTGTATTAACATTTAGATCTTTTGTGTTAATTCATCTGAAAATATTAATTCACCCCAAAATAAAAAGAAATTATATTTACTACAATTCACACCAAATTGTCCCAGAGGGAGGCCCTTCCATTGCAATCCGGTTGGGTTGACCTTTTTGACCGCCCCAAATGTGGGCGACCCGGGTGCGTTGTTTCTAAGTATGGGGTCTACATTCGCGCTCACCACGATAAACAAAACAAAAACAGATTTTTATTTTTAAATACCTGGAATATCATCTACACTTACGAAATGTAAATAAGTTCCTGATTTTTGGTAATTTTTTATTCTGAGAAATGGAATTGCTGCGAGACATATTTTGATATAAAATTTATAATTTCAAGAATACCAAAAATTTAATAAAAAAAAAAAAAAGAAATATTTTCTTATAAAATTTATAATTTCTTGGGGTGAATTAATATTTGCGATAAGTAACTTTACATTATTTGGAGTGAGTTGACAGAACAGATCTTAACATTTTACATCGAAGCCAACTACACGAGTCGTTAGCACAATATTATTTATGGAAATAATTTGCCAACTGCTTCAAATGATTTATCTCAAATAGATTACATTTTAATTTTAAAGAATCCTAATGACTGTTAAAAAACTGGAAATGATTTTACATTTTGTTATTGTCCTGTCTCTTCGGGGAGTAACGCTATCATGGTTCTCCACAGATTCCTTTCTCTTATTCGTGAATTACTGTGACTTTTTAAGAAAGATAGTGGGGTGTTTTTCAGCTGCCTTCTTCACGGCGTTGAACTCAGAGTAGTCCTTTTCCAAGGATAGTTGTCATCCGCCTTGGAAAGCTGATTCTACTATACGATTCAACACCTAGCTGGGCTCATACCTTTCTCATAAGCATTAGTATAAAAGGACAGACAATGTGGGAATTTAAACTCGTTTCCTTCGTTTTACTAGAGAAGTGCGTTAAAAATGAGAATGTCATTGTTCAGTAATTAATATTGAATTTTACCCACTGATAGGCCTCCGAGGACTAATCGGTAGAGTGCTATCTGTCAGATTAGATCTCAAAGATAAGGAATACGAGTTCAAATCTGATTGGAAGTTAATTCTTAGCCATATTATTCTCTTAACAGTTGGAATATGTAAAAATAAAGAAAAAAAACCTGAGTGTTACGATAAAACCGAATAAACGATGGAAAGACAAAAGAAAAATACGAGCTACAGGAGAGGCTTTGTTCATTATCACAGTTTTTTTTACTTTACCTCTAACATTATTGAAAAAGATATTTCTTTCTTATTCCTGGCATCATAAAATATTTAAGGCGATTTTATTTTATCTATTCTTTTAAGTGTTGTATCCCTTCAGAGCATCGGTGATTATGGTTCTCCACATCTGTCTATATTTCTGAGATGAGGTATTGTAAGTATTTACATTGTTCGAACTGTTGTCCTCATCTTTGTTGTCATATTTACAAGGCTTCGGTTTTGTACGCCTTCTTGAGGTGACTGAAATTTCGAATCGAACCCTTTATTTCGTCCACCTGGGTAGATAGTTCTAGTTTCACGTGCCATTTTCCCTTTTGTAACTCAACTCCCCAAGTTTTTGCTCACCTCCGCTGTGGCCACGAATTAAACTCACAACTCACATGTTCCAGTGGATAAAAGCCTTGGTTGATCCTGTAATCCAATCACTTGCGCCAAAGAGTTGTGAGTTCAATACGTAGCCACAGCAGAGGTGAAGAATAACTTGGAGATTTGAGTTACTAAAGGGAGATAACTGAAACTGAGATATTCGGAAGAGGCATGGCACGTGGAACTGGAACAGTCTACCCCGGTGGACAAAATAATTGTTCTAAATTCCAATCACCTAAAGAAGGACGGAGCGTACAACGGCCGAAACGCTGTGAATATAACAACAAAGATGCAAACAACAGTCCGAATAATGTAGTGTAAATACTCTCCACATCTTCCTATCTTCTTTTCATATGTCTAAGCAATGTTTGTCTTCTTGCTATCCTTCTGTTTTGCCACTCATTTATACAAATTCGTTTCGTACATTAATCGCTGTTTCTATCTGCACTTCTTGCTTTTACTATGTACTGTGGATAGCAAATTCTCCTAGCACTTTTAATCCTGGGTATGACGATAAACAACATCTGGCAGCAAGGCCTCTGATCCGGAGAGTGGAAGTTTTGAGGAACGTGGAACCACCTCTTAAATGCTGCTGTTCCCAGTTCCACTCCGATCTGGGGCGTTAACACCTGTTAAAGTCCCAGCTATGGGCAAATAGTAACTCCCACCAAATAAAACTAAAACATTATGAAAGTATAAAAATATTTTATAGTTAAAATACCAGCAATACATTTTATATACAAACATGACCAACAATACATACTTATAGTAAAATGACCAACAATATGTTTTTAAAGCAAAATGGCCAGCAATGCATTTTATCTGTAGTCGAAGGCATACAACTGCGTTCAAAATATATTTAGTCGAAGCCATAAAATTGTGTTCAATTTAGATTTCGTCTTAAATAACCGATAGAGGTTGATGTACCGCTAAACAAAATCAACCAACCAACCCTCCTAGCACCTTTTTCCTCATTATATTTACTAGAAATTTCAACTCTGTTTCTGATCTTGACACAATTGTCGCTTTTCATCCCACCTATTCCTTGCTCTCATGTCCAGTTCATCGTATTCTTAGCATCCTTTTATAGAACTACACTTGTTGTCTCGAGTATCCTCTTCATCCGTAAGGAAATTGTCCAGCATTCACTGCCATATAGGCGAATTGATATTATATTAGTTCAGCCATCTTTTTTCTTTGCTTCTAACGAAATTTTAATATTTCTTAATACTATATTTTTGGAAGACATCTTTCCAATTCTTAGGTTACATTTACCGTTTGTCTTTTCCCCGGAAAGATAAACTTCTGTACTTGCACGATTTTGACGTCTCCAGTTCGTAGCTTGCATTATAGGTTGTCCCTTTTGCTAATGACCATTCTATTATTCTCGCTTTCCTTTATTACTTTGGTGTCCTGGGTATGACGATAAACTACGTCCAGCAGCAAGGCCTCTGATCAGGAGGTTTTGAGGAGCGTGGAACCACCTCTTAATTGCTGGTGTTCCCAGGTTCACCCTGACCCGGGGTTGTTAGCACCTGTTAGGGTCCCAGCTATGGGCAAATAGTTAACCCCCAAACTGGAGTAAAAACACTATGAAAGTGTAAAAATAGGTTTTAATACCAGAAATGCTTTGTAAAAAATTATTACCAGCAATAAATTTTTGAAGAAAAAAAAACTATTACAGCAATACATTTTTGAAAAAAAATATTACGAACAATGTTTTTAAAAAATAAATATTACTAGCAATACATATTTAAAAAAAAAAAATGTTACCCGCAATATATTTTGAAGGAAAAATATTACCAGAAATAGATTTTTGACAAAACAAAATATTGCCAGCAATAAAAATTTTGTCGGTATTAAATAACCCATTGAGGTTGATATGCCGTAAAACAAACCAAACCAATCCTTTATTACTTTGAAGCAGAATATCACAAGTGATACTTTACCATCTCAAACTAATACCGCTAGATGGAAGAATAGAAGAAATATCCAATGAAAAAGAAAATAAACATACGTGAATAGCAATTAACACCTAAATAAAAATTAAATTAGATTAAACGTCAATTCATCTCTTCTGAAAGAAGCAAACATCGATCGATCGTGGCTGAAGCATACATTCCCAGAAGGATAGACAACATATCTACCGATTTAATTTTCAACCTTAGCATTTATACTCAGCACTAACTGTAGATCAATGGTTGTCCGCCAAAGGAACCGCCCAACATGCGAATTACAAATTGGAAATATCAAAATCCATCAAATCCAAACATTTAAATATCTATGAAGTATTTTAACAGAGGACAGAAAATGTGAATTCGAAATCTGAATGCGTGTTGGGATAGCGAAATATGTCTCCCAGAAGCATTCAACGGGAAGATTTAGTTTAGAAACATGAAAAGCGTACTGAACTGTTATGTAATATCGGCCCTCGTGCTATATGACAACAGAAATGTGGTAATACAGAAGGATACTGGGAATATTATTGAACACTGAACATGTGAGTAATTATGAAGTTTTAAAGAAAATGGAAACAAAAAGGACACTTACACTTAAAATCAGAAAGAGACAATTGAAATTGCCAGGGTTCATAGGGAGAGAATCGGCCTTAGAAAATTTGACACTCACAGGACATAATAAGCTTGGTAGAACAGGGATTTGGAGAGAAAGCAAAGACATATTTACTAAGCGCAACAAAGAGGAAATTGTGGAGAGCCATGATCGGCCACGTCCTGAAGAATCACTGTACATAGAAGAAGGCTAACTCTAGAAACGATTACACTAATGTTATACAGTGTAACCCGGATATAAGAGAGTTGTCGGGACCGGAGACGAAGTCTCTTATATCCGGGTTTCTCTTATATACGGGTTAGGTCTATTATATATGCATTAACACAGGCTCTAATTTGGGACCAGAGAGAATCTCTCTTATATCCGGGTTTCTCTTATATCCGGTTTTGGTCTATTATATATACATTAACACAGGCTCTAATTTGGGACTAGATAAAAATCTCTCTTATATCCGGGTCTCTTATATCCGGGTTACACTGTAATATGAATAATGGTTTAAATAGGAATTTTTAATTTAAAAACCTTCTTAAGAATATCTCTTCAGCATTTAAACCACAATTACGACGTTATGATTATTATTTATTTCATTATAAAACATTTGATAAATGGCTATATTAGTGAAGGACTTGGTCACTGGCAATTGCTTGTGAAAGATTCGCAAGTTATTACATTTTGGTATAATTTCTAAATTATAAAAGCGTCAAGAAGCACAGTAAGAACTCACATTTTTCCTCTCTCTCTCTCTCTCTCTCCCTCCATTCTGAGGTTATCAACCTCTACCAATCAAATCTGATCGCGTACAATATCGACTCTTTCGTGGTAACCGATAGCAAGAAGTAATCGTTTTGCCCCTGTCCACTTTTTAAAATATGGCTTCTACCCTCCATCACCTGTGCACGAAGCAGCATATAAATGGCCCGAAACGGAATTCCATCAAAAACTGACTGGAACCGCCTTCCGTGTATGCCGTCCTCAAATGCCATTGTTAGACAAAATATTACACTTGTCTGTCGATATACATGCCCCAAAGGGTTATAGACCTGTCACTGAAATGAAAACCTGTGCGAACATGTGAAGAATTCATTATTGACATCGAATACAGAAGACCATGGTGTCTGTCTGGGGTGGGGGCCGACATCTGGCCAATATAAGAAATGATTTATAAAAAGTCCCCTCAAAGAGCAATGTAATTCATTTAAAAGCTGGTACATGCATGTGTAATGACGTACACGCACTCATATAATTGCGCAAGTGTGTGTAAACGTCACCTATAAAGACATGCGAGAATTATTATATGGTATATGTCTGCAAATGTTACGTAGGTTTATGTATGAACTCTGTTGTGTGTATAACTACAGGACTGTTCAAATAAAGAGGAAGTATTCAACACAATATGAAATACGTGGACATATATTTTCATTATTGTACTGAAATTTACACACACATGTATACAATACATTTTCACTGGTCATATATATATATATATATATATATATATATATATATATATATATATAGATTAATTATAAAACATATCAGTTTAAACCATTTAACCGTGTGATATAATTTCTCAGTGTAAGCCGCCTATGTTCACTTGGTATTCTATTTGTTTTGCCAATGCATATGGTCGCCTTATCAGCTACCTTGAAAGAAAAAAGGTTCTTATTTGAGAAACAGTGAAAAATATTATAAAAATTTACAAACACGTACATTTTGAAAAACAAATTCTATATGGATAACCTTACCAACTAAGGTTTTACTGGAAAAAATCGCTGGCCTTAAAATTAAAACATACTATATTTAATCAGTCGAAATCTTTGTTATTGATATTTCAAACATATACCTTTAATTCATGTAGTAATTGTGCTATTAGATACTGTAAAGCAATGATTGTTGTAAATTCGGTACTCTGTCAGTATCTTATACTGATGGTCTTGTACTGCAGTAAGCTAAGCCTACAGAGAGAAAAAACTGCAAATCTGTTTGCTTTCTCTTCCCTTTAATTGTTAATAATCGCTTTTTGTTAGTAATTTTATTCATTCCCATTTTTCTTCTCTTACTTTTTTTATCAAAGCCTCTAGCTCCTTTACCTTCTCTGTTTGTTATTTACATTCTTTTTTCTTCTATACTATAGGCCAAAAGTTTGGGTCTACCCTCTGGATTTAATGATTAGTAAATTTCAAGCATTCTTTAATTTAACTACTAAGCTGGGACACTGAAACTATTTAACTTATTTATGCATAGCGTCCATTTTTTTTTCTTACATAAAATGTAAACTCTACCAATTAGCCAGCAAGGCATAATAGGCAAAAAAAAGTTAAAATTATAAGGAAACATCATGCAGTAAAGGGTTAATTTCGCTATTATTATTATTTTATGATGATGATGATGATGTAATACATGTTCCTCTGGCCTAAAGTTAGGTAATTTTGAAAAAGAAAAAAAGAATCTTTTAAGCGATTCTTCGAAATACAAAGAGTAGGCCCCAAAAGCTTGGCCTCTAATGCACTTTGGTTCGTTCGTTTCCTTATACCCTACACTTTTCATTTTTCATCTACTAATATATATATATATATATATATATATATATATATATATATACGTTCTATTGTCTTTGTTTTTTTTTCTTATTCTTTTCGTTTTATTCTTTAGCATCCTTTCTTTGAATAAAATTCTTTTTTGTTTCTTTCTTTTTTTCTTTCATTGCAGTTTTTTATTTTTCTTTCTTTTGCTCATCTTTTTTCTTCTATTTCACTTTTCTTTTTATCTCTTCGCTTTCATTAAAAGTCCATCTTCTTTTTTACAACCTTCATCTTTTCCCCTTCTTTCAAGCTTTCCAGCATTGCTGCTTTCCCCTCATTCTTAAAAAAAAACTTCAAACCAGTGTCCTTCCACGTGTATGTCAACCATAGGCAAACATTGATGCCGAACGGCTTTTCACGCGTGGTTGACTGTACACAACCCAAGTGCTTGTAATTTGTAGATAGCACTGGCAAAGTTGTCTCAAATGAGACTGTGAACAGCTTTCTAGCAATTACATTTTTCTTTTTCACTCTTTGCAAACAGTGAGCGAAAAAGGAAAAAAAACATTACAACGTAACCAAACTGTTGAAAAGTTTTAATAAATCTACCTTCTCGATAAAAAGTTTCTTTCGGTTCGAACGCTCATTCAAAGGAATAAAGTTAAAATGTAATTATCTTGAAAATCGAGGAACTGGACAACAAAATCAGAGTCCGTCCGTCCGAGTGGAGATAAGAAGAATAAACAAATGCTCAAGTAATTGAAAAGATACGAATTATTGTACGAAGGGTGCTTAAAAATTCTCGTCCGAACCCACTTTTCAAAATCTGATTAAATGTAGAAGCAAATTTTTTTTTTTTTTTATTAAGAAGAATTTTTCCGCGACCCCTCGGAATCATTGTACAGCAAGTTTATCTCCTCCCCATCCCCTTTGATCTCTATAAATATAAACGAAAATAAATAAAATTGATTCCCAAAGTAACTTACTTCGCTCTTGCTCACTAAAGCAAAATTTTCTGAATGTTGAAATGTGAGGTTATCCTCCTTAGTTCGGAAGATGGTTAGTGTTTAAAATCAGTTATTTAACTAAGTACAACTTTGAAAGTTTTCTAATAGTCTGACACCTTATATATATATATATATATATGTTATATATGTATGCATCAGGGAGGATCTCTGGGTGTAAAGGTATATACACATAAAATACGCATGCATACATCCTAGTGCAGAAATTGAAGTGCGAAAACAGACAACAGTACACTTACAGAAATTTATCAGCTGCATGACCTGTGTGTGACATAAGAGGTAAAGAAGTATTGTAGCTGTGACAGTGTAGCTGACAACCGTAGGATGTGAACCGCATTTAATACGATTTGAGCACGGAAATGATTACTGGGTTCAGAAAGAGGGAAACCTTGTATTTGCGAGGTGACAACTCCTTGGGAATTTTCTTGGAAAATAGCAAAAATTACACCAGGAGTATGTGAATTCCGGACAGACATCAGTATCAAATGAGAACTCTTGGTGCCCACATGGGAAGCAAGGCCCCCTGACGACTAACAAAGATGCTACCCCCCACACACACACACACACGAAACAAAGGAGAATATTGCATGAAATGACATCTACTTCAACACTGGTACCGTTCAACATATCAGTCAAAGTGCAGTAGAGCGTACAAGTTCGTAATACCATTGTTGCAGACGTGCATGCGTTGAGGCCGCATCAGAAAGGTGTTGTACAAGCAGGTTGTGGTGCTGTAATGGTATGAGGTGTGTTCTTTTGGAATTCGCAGAAACCTCTTGCGAAACTGGAATCTATTTTGACAGCTATGATATACACATATCTTATTGCAGAATATTTGTACCCCTTCACGCTTGTCATGTTTGTCGGTAGTGAAGACTTGTTCCAGCAAGATGACTCAGCTACACGATGTGTAGTTTTAAAAATACTTGACTGACTTCCAGGCAATCCATTGTCCGCCACTCTTACCAATGATGTGTGGGTGATATAATGGATAGCCGCTCAGAATGAGAAATCGGAGAGCCGAGTTCGAATTCCAATAGAGTTCATTGCATTCTTTTATGCGCAAATACCTTGGAAAATGTATGAATCCATCACTTCTCCCCAAGCTATAGGTTAAATAGTATAACGTGTAACTGAAAAAATCATTATCTACAAAAATTTGTTAATGCAATGTTCACTCGTAAATAAAAGAATTATTCTTACAATCAATAAATTTACAATAAGTTTTCGGCTTTAAATAACCCACAAATTAAGCTGTAAAAATCAAATCAATCAATCTACTCCAATCAGATTTAAACCCCATTTAGCATGTATGGCATGTTGCATATCTTACTAAATTCACTGCAGCCACACCCAATAAACACTTTAAAACCTGGCTAGATAGATATACCCACGCCATGACCCCTGCAGTCACATTGATATTCAAGCAAATGGAACTACATACATATTTAAGTGTCTCTAATTTTTATCACTTCAGTTTATTTTAATCTTGTAAACATATACTTGTGTATGAAATATTATTTACTCATTAATATATAAATACACGCACCCTCTATAACACAAATATATAATATATCAGACAAATATATACATTGACTGGTGCAACAACAGCACCCGCTCCATAACCCTGTGTTCGTGCGTGTTTTCGGGGCCACCATATCACTACCACTAATCTACGTCAGGTGCAAGCAGATGTGCAGCATCTGTCCTAATCTTGAAGTCGATCTTTTTTTTATATCATTCGGACTGAAGTTGAAATAATACACTGGCATCTGACTATAACAGGATAAGTATTTCGTACCTCTAGATAAATTATCCAAGTTTACTTCTTTATTTTTTATTTTTTTTGTTTTGCTCGAGTAATTTTAACCGTCTCGATCATTCTAAAGACTTTAATTGTCACTATGATAGGCCAAATTCTATTAGCTACATCTCCGATTCCACGGTCCGAGTCGCGATCCATTATTCTAAACATGCTCGATATATCATACATTCATACTAACGTAAACTCTAGACGAAATTTAAAGAAAAAGAAACCTTCGGTAACTTCGTCCTACACTTATGAACTTGACGTTAATAATAGCATCATTTTCTTTGGGTTTTTAATATACGTCAACAGTCATAATTTTATTATTTCACAGTATAAAAAATTACAAAACGCAAACTCGTATCTTCACAATTACAATGAATATTCTCACAGATAAAAAAAAATAGCGATCTCGGAAGAAGAAAAAACCTTGATTAACCAAGTTAAAATAATTTCTTCTTTGTACATATTATTTTGTAAGGTATTCAGTCAGTTATGTGCCATGCATGATACACACTTAGGCGATCATGTATCTTTCGATACATGACTGCCGAGGCAAATTTTTTCCCGCAGTAAGTTGCCATTTCTTTCTGCGTTAGACCAGTTGCCATCGAAAGCTATTTACCCATAGCTGGCGGGAGAAGACGAGGATTCATACCTTTCCCAGGGGTATTAGTGAATGTAATGGATTCGACTGGAATTCTACTCTCCGATTCCTCAACCTGAGCAGCTATCGTGCCTCTTAATAAAGAATTAGGCAACCTAAAACCGGCACTTATCAATAATAATTTCCCCAACCATGTTGTCGGCGAGCAAACAAGATTAACTTTAAAGTATTTTATAAAAATAATTCAAGTAACCTTCTTTATATAAACAAAAATAAAAAATATTTATTCAGCCAGTTGTAGTCTAACTATAAACAAAATTAAAAATTGTTAAAAATATAATTCGCCTGTACATATAAATGGAGTCCGTTACCTGAGATTCATCATTATGACATGTTTAAAACATCTAACCTAAGGATATAAAAAATCTCACTATGTAAAAACAATGCTGTTTATGAATCTCCAATGTCAATAATAGAAAAAACAATCTTACATTAGTCACACACACGCCACATTTTCTCATAGATTAACTTGTCACTTATCGAAAAGTGTAATTTATTTATATCTATCATCATATCACAAATCAAATTACACCAATATAAGCCATATATAAATAGTAACAAAATGCTATAAAGCACACACTGCGAAGAAAGACTCAAAACTATTATTATATAAAAAAGACAGCCCACATTAAATAAAATATCATAGTAAAATGCATATGACAGTATTTTAATGTATATTAAATATATAGCATGCGTACAAAATTTTTGATAGACTCTTTGCCGGTGCTGAAATATTGAAACTGTGAAACTATGTTGCATATGACGTCACGTATACAATACGCGTATATTTAAACTGTAAGCATTCAAAAAATTCCAGAATGTAACCAACAAAATTTTGTCTAACATGCTGACAATATCCGGTTCTTGAAAATGACTGAGACACGGAACCGATTGAAATAAAAACATGAACTTTGGACAATGTATCCTCGATTTTGATGTACAAATTATTCAAAAATTGGAAAAATAAATTAAACAAACTCACATCTGTTGAATTTTACAAAACCTGCGTAATACATACACACACACACACACACACACACACACACGTACGTGCCTGCGCGTATCGAGACAATGTTGCATCTACATGGATCTGGCGTACTTATATTAAGATGAATGTGAACCAACACAGTATAGGGATACTATGGAGATATTACTGACCCGCCCTAACTTAGTACTTAAAATGATTGTCTTGAAACACTACCAAACCCTTGTGTCATCATTTGATGAAAGTTTTGTTGGAGCTGTTGCTTCTGTTTTCTCAGAAGCTTGTCTATGATCTCCATATATATATATATATATATATATATATATATATATATATATATATATATATATAAAGAGTGATACATCAATAATTGAACATTATAGAGAAAATAATTCAGATCCATATTCACCTAATTGTCAAACTTATTGATTTACGCACAAACATGGATCACAGCGTCAGTTCTATTTGCCTCATACTACCAACCTAAAACGCTACATTTGAAATTTCCTATTTGAAAATTAGTTGGTTGCAATTTCTTCTGACCACACATCGTAAACGTTACAGCTTATCATATATGGGCGCCGATTCTAACTGCATTTGCTCCTAAAACCACTTCTTGTCTTTTTTTCTCTATTAAACTTCTTAAATGTTTCTCGAAACTCAAGCCACTAAATGAATTGATTGGCGGTAACTATTTTTCTTCTCTTTTTGCAGATGGCTTAGTGCAATGCTGGGAATGTTAATGATTGGATTCCTTATGATAGCGGTGAGTCAACATTATACTCTGGTCAAAAACATATAGCAGGAAAATGTTATACAATTTACGTAAGAATATAGCAACTTTCTTTTTCCTACAACACTGATATTACAATCAATGGTTATGGTCACAGCTAAGTTATGTTGCTGCCCGAATCAGTGTCTTCAGTACGACATTTATGACATATCCATAAAAAATGAAGCAATTTAAACAATATGAAAACCCTTTAAGTCCCGTATCCGCATCGCTAGTTTTTCCTTTGCTACGTTGTTCATTTTCTCTGCAGAGTTCCCCATGCCTGTTTCTTAGTCTTTGTTGCAGTTGTAGTAAAATATGGAACACTTCACCTCTTTAGGCATTATTTTGTCTTCCTTCCAAATATTTACGCCTCAATGTCAAAGATTTTTCTTTGTCAAATAGTTAATGAACTATTTGAAATACAGATCATCCTATTTATTTTGATAAGGATTATTAAGGAATATTCTATTGAGGATTATTCTATTTTATTTATATTTCGGACCATTTTTCTCGTTTATTTCAATATACATTGTTCAATATTTGAGCGCTTGTGTATGATCTTCATTTAAATAAGCCATTATGAACGTTTTTTTTTTGGGGGGGGGATTATTGTATATTTACAAATGTCGCATTTTCAGGCAACAACTCGTGTTATCATGTTTTTTACGAAATGCATTTTTTTATCATAAAATTGATAACATCTATGTTAGATTGTTTTTTATACTTAATGCTTCTCGTGATTTTAGCCGGGTTTTGCAGTTTGCGATAAATACACAATATTTGAAAACTGACATAACAAGAAAACTCTTTGATAATGGCTTATGAAAGATGAAAGTACAAGACATTGGACAATTTATATTTAAATATGTATCAGAAGCCACAAAAATGGTCCAAAATACAGAAAAACAAGTTAAAGAAAAACTTTCCTTGGTCCATAACCAAACTTATATAAATGAAAGATTGGTGCCCAAATCCACCCAATTCATATATATATATATATATATATATATATATATATATATACATTCCGGCGTAAATTCATCGACCACTACTAATAGTTTCGTGCGTTTGTACGAGATCATCTGACAGTCGACAAGTTTTTACAACCCCCTGCCCCACCGGTTAGCTCAAGATGTTACAGCAAAGGTAGTTAATGTGTACATAATATGCATACACCAACTATGCTCACCGAGTGGGGGAATCCCTATGCGACCAAGATGAAAATGCCAAAGAATCACCTTTACTTGGTAAAAGAAATAGATAATCCCAAACACCAGGAAAAATCAAAACTTACCTAGAAAGTGCTCGATAGAATGGTAAACAGCAAAGGAGCCTAATGCTAAAAGGTAAAACAGTGATCGACAATACCGTGCTGTGAATTTTTTTTATATCAGCCGAACTCATCTAGAGTTTTTTTTCCTCCAACTTTCATCACGCTTTTAAGCAGGTATTCCACACTGTGATACCAGATGATAGGCCAGGAATAGTGGAATGACGTAAGAGCCAGGGCGCAAACCCACTGCAGATGATTCTTCGACCAAGGTACTCTTCAGATACCCACGCCTCAGTGACCATATATGGAAGTTGCGGTCAGTCTAGTTTGAGTTCGGGTGATATAACAAAAAAAATTTGTTACTTCCCATCACCCCCTCGGCCGTGCGCATGTGTAGCCCTACCAACATAGCAAATTTTGTCATATGATATCCTGGGGGACAGTTTTGGTCATATGATATCCTGGGGGACTGGTTAATTTTTTCTCCCTTGCGATACAATTTCCCCAATACTGTTCTTCATATATAAAAATATTTATCGTTCTTCCAAAATACATACATACATATATATATATATATATATATATATATATATATATATATATATATAATGTGTGTGGTTTGCACCATTGGTCTCTGTAACAAAGCAAGAAAACATATGGGCTCTTGACGGAACGGTTTACCCTCTACATCCATATAACTAACATCAAGCTCTGATGTCTTGTAACGTCTTGAAAAAAATGTCATTTTGGGGGTATATATATATATATATATATATATATATATATTATATATGCGTGTGTGTGTGTGTGTGTGTGTGTGTGTTTAGGCAGCAAATTCTCTTTTAGACATGTCTGATTGAATAAATTACAGACATTATGTCTGCTAATTTTTTATAAATCCATTCATAATCTCGAATAAACTTCCGTGTATTGATGTTTGAAAGAAATGTGCTATAGCTGTTTAAATTTCTTTTATTTCCATTTCCCAAGTACTTTCGATCTTCTCTCAAGATCATCTTCAGGGATACATATAAATACGTATATAAATGAACATCATATAGTTTTGTACCACTTGCACCCCTGAAGATGTTCTTGAGAGAAGATCGAAAGTAATTGGGAATTGGAAATAAAAGAAATTTAAACAGCTATAGCCTATTTCTCTCATCCTTTAAAATCAATACACGGAAGATTATTCGTGAGTATGAACGGATTTTGTTAAAAATTAGCAGACATAATGTCTGTAATTTATTCAGTTATATATGTATATGTGTATATATATATATAGAGAGAGAGAGAGGGTGGGAAAATTAGAACAAAAAAGGGCTCAATACGAAGTAAAGCTAAATATTAGTTATTTTAGGATATTAAAACAAAGCTGGCAGTTGTAGTTATCATGCAAACCAGAATACCAGCTGGTATTCCTGCTGTTGTATTCTGGTACATTTGCATGTTTTTTTAGTCTACAAGCTTGTGTGTCTATTTACATTTATGTCTTGGTCAGCCTATCTCAAGCCGACCCTCGTAGTTGACTGTTCCAATACGTTCACTGAGATGAAAGGGCTGACTGATAATAATAATTTGATATATTTATTTACGCCGGTCAAAATGACGGCACAGGTAAATTAATACATCGCAACAATAAAACCAACAAATATGCAAAGTTGATAAATACTGACTTTTTCACTCATAATCAATACCTTAAGAAAAATAGGTGTTAGAAACTATTAAAGTATACGGTGGAGTAATGGATAGCGGCTCGGATTGAGGAGAGCCGAGTTCGAATTCCAGTCGAATCCATTTCATTCACTTACGTACTAATACCCTTTGGAATGGTATGTATCCTCTTCTTCTCCACCCGAGCTATGGGTAAATAGCAGGATAGACTGGGTTCTATAGCCTTGGATTGCAACTAGTCTACCGCGAAAAGAAATGGCAACCTACTGCAGGAAAAAATATGCCTTGTCAGTCATGTATCGATAGATACATGATCGCCTACGTGTGCATCATGCATGGCACATAACTGAACTGACTGAAGATACACTTGAATTTCAAATAGACTTGGTTGGGATTTTTTTAAGACAAAATACTCCGGAGTCATGTTTATTTCAAATATCTATTTTATCAGATATTTTTCTCATACTTTATATTTTAATTAACGGTTTTGAAACCCACCTCGTTTATTTAGTATAAGTATTTATTTAGTATAAGTATTTATTTAGTATAAGTATTTATTTAGTATTAGTATTTATTTAGTATAAGTATTTATTTAGTATTAGTACAAGGAAATTTTCCAGCCACCCAGCCAATTTTCCAATCACACCGTCTAAATGTTACGTAGAAATCCATTGAATACAATGTTAAGATCTTTTTCCAACAATGTTCATCATTTCTTTCCAGATACCATTCGCCAAGAATATAGGACATCTAATTGTACCAAATTTCGCGGTAGGATTTGGAATTGGTAAGTAATGCTTCTGGATTCTCGGTGTCTACCTTGTTTTAAATAAATGCCTGGCACTCTTTTCTCTTGTCGAAGTAAATTTTATTCTTGAAATATCTACGATAATGTAATGACATCTTTGTTTCAACAACAACAGTGAATTGAGAAAATATCTACAAGTGATTGTTACACTATTTACATTGTTCGGACTATCGTCTTCATCTTGGTCGCCATATTTATCACAACGTTTCGGCCGTTGTACGCTCCGGCCTTCTTCAGGTGGTTGGAATGTCGAAATGAATCCTTTATTTCGCTCGCTGGGGTAGAGTGTTCTAGTTCCACGTGCCATGTCTAATAGGTGTCAGTTATCAGTTATCTCCTGTTAATTCCCCTCTGAAAGTTCTCCACTGCCTTAACCAGGTATTGAACTCACACTCTTTGGATTAGATCCAGTGACGGGACCCAAAGAGTGTGAGTTCAATACCTGGTTAAGGCAGTGGATAACTTTCAGAGGGGAATTAACAGGAGATAACTGATAACTGACATCCATTAGACATGGCACGTGGAACTAGAACACTCTACCCCAGCGAGCGAAATAAAGGGTTCATTTCGACATTCCAACCACCTGAAGAAGGCCGGAGCGTACAACGGCCAAAACGTTGTGATAAATATGGCGACAAAGATGAGGACGATAGTCCGAATAATGTAAATAGTGTATATAATACCTCATCTCAGAAATATAGACAGATACTGAAGTGATTGTTACGAAATGACATTGTGCAAGCTTAGTCCATTTAAGCCTCTGATGGTCCTATGTCCAGATCGCTGGCAAGCATTCACCCATCATGAAATGCTTTCAAAATTGCGACTCTATATGAATTTTGAAGAGTGATGAATAACAGTAAACACCTCTAAGAATGTAAGCATGATGTGTAACTCTCTTTCTTCTTTCTCACTCACACTCTCGTCTATCTTTCTCACACTCTCTCCTCTCACATGTGTGCATATATATATATATATATATATATATATATATATATATATATATATATATATATATATATATATATAAGAAAGTGGGAGGTAGAGGAGAGAGAGGTAGATAGTGATGTTTTAGTTTCAACACCATTTGTTTTTGTGGAGAGAAAACAATTTGTTGCGACATATGAAGAATGTTTCATCATCATTAGTTTTCCTTTTATTGCATGAAGAAAGTTATGTAGCCTTAATTATAATTTGACTCACACGGATTATCGAGCATAAAGAGAGTCTTTCACACGGATTATCTCCGCTCGGTCATTTTCAATAATCGCCTTAATAGAATAGAAGGCGCCCTATTCCATAACTACCAATGAATATGGCAGATGGGGGTAAGTAATGTGGATTGTTTGTGTATTCACTAACCTCCTCTCTTCCCGTTACCCTTTGCGGCATGCCAGAGACAAGACTGCGTCGAGATGATTGGCGATGGAACAGAGCACAGGGAGATTAGCTTTCGTGCCTTTTTTCACAGCCATTAACTCGAAAGCGATATCAACATTCGCCACTAGCGCCGAATCGATTCTGGATTCGTTACCAGCAGCAGCATTGATTCGAAATCGGTATTTGAAACTGAGTCGACATGTAACCTCGTGATGTGTGTGCGCATTCAAAGGCAGTCAGCAATATACGAAAAAAAAAAAGTAAAGGTAAAAGAAAAGCTATTATTTTAAATCTTCTGTTCATATAAGTTTCATTCTAAAAACCCAAGTAGAAAAATACAAGTGAAAAAAAAAGAGGAAAGCAAAAACATTGAGACTCCAGTGCAAAAATTGTGATATTTTCGAAGGTATTTTGATATGATTTCATATGATATATGTTTCAGGAATGGTTGATTCTTCAATGATGCCTCTAATGGGTTATCTGGTGGACTTACGTCACGTATCAGTTTATGGTAGCGTCTACGCCATTGCCGATGTCGCTTTCTGTCTTGGTTATGCTGTCGGTAAGCAACATCATACTTTTATATCGCGTTTTCTATTATTAAAATCTTTTCTAAAAAACGAAACATTATATTCACAAAAAGACTTTGTTTGATCGCTTCTACTATCATTATCGTTTCTGTTTCGCATTTTTAAGTGTGCAAAATTATTATAATTATTTTCACTACCAAATGTTTCTATGACATTATCGTTGGTTATTTGTAACACGGAAAACTACAAATTACCAATAAACTTTCATTAAATTTTATATGCGTATATAGGTAATAGACTCTCCCACCTATTATAAGTAGGAGTCAGTAGTAGTAGAGGAGAGGAGTAGTGTTCAGCGACCACAACTCGATTACTCTGCGTAACACTTTATTACAAGTTCCTAACGTTTCTGTACGTTTAACCTATTTAGGACGCATTTAGTCCGACTACAAGTTCTATTGTGGAAATAACTCCACAACAACTTTTGGCGACGAGAATTCGAACTCATACGGGGGAGAAGAAAAAAAATTTCCTTCGCCAATACAACATTTGGCGACGACGATTCGTATTCATACAGAGGCTAAAAAAATGAAGTTTTTTGGTGTTTTTTTCTTTTTCTGTAAAAAAATAAAATTAAATTAAAAAAATTAAAACTTTTACTCCTACGGAGTAAAGTTTTAGGAGGGGGGTGTTTTTAGTGAAAGACACCTAGTCTATAGGTAATAGACTCTCCCACCTATTATAAGTAGGAGTCAGTAGTAGTCGAGGGGAGGAGTAGTGTTCAGCGACCACAACTCGATTACTCTGCGTATCACTTTATTACAAGTTCCTAACGTTTCTGTACGTTTAACCTATTTAGGATGCATTTAGTCCGACTAAAAGTTCTATTGTGGAAATAACTCCACAACAATATGCGAATGTACAAAGATATCAGTTAAATTATCATAGAAATTGAGCCCTAAAATTTGTAAAGTTGGTTTTCATTTCTCTTAAGGATTGCCATTAAAACTTTCAGCAAAATGCAACTTGTGCTCTCGTGTGAATAAGAAAGAATTTTAAGTAGAAAGTGAAGAATCGAAAAAAAATGGGTTAATTCAAAACTTCTGCAGCAACCATCTTCACTAACCATGTTCCTCTAACGATAGTCACAAATGAGAGAATTGTTTTTGACAAAAATAAACAATCCAAGGTGCAGATTCAAGGTGCAGCAACAAATGAAAAATTCGAGGCAAAAATTTGTTATTCAATAACCAATTTCCAAACGCTTTTCTCGGGATTACTCGAATGCTTTAAATGCAAAACATAACTCGACGTCACAACTAGTGACAGCAGAGTTGGCAGAATTTCCCCCACATATTACATAATGCTGTAAATAGAGCGGTTCAATATTCAGCAATCAATACAAATGAATATAAATTAATGATTGACAACGATACATATAATAAAAAATTCACTGCAACCATCTTATTTCTATCTTGTACAGTATACACTCGTTTAACATTTATCACCTACTTTTTATCCTTTCCAATTGATATCAAATGGGGTCTAAATGCGTATATCTACTTAACCTTACGTCAAGGCAGTGAATGTAACCGATGAAGATTACAAAGTGAAAAGAAATTAAAAAGAAGAAAAAGTAAACTAAAAAGAAACTAAAAGTAAAAGTAGATTTATAAAACAACGTTATTATTGCTTTACCTTAACTATTTATAACATAAAAAAATGGTGGAGCTTACAAATTATTCATTACATACAAACGACGTAGGCTGCTCAACAAAGCTATAAATCAATATTTAACCGTGAATGAAATCAATTTCGAAAGAGACAATATCAAATTCAATTTAAAATGACAAAATGCGTACTTGAGTGTTTACTTGATTAATATGAAAACAAATTTAATATTTTATTCGTAATTTTTGTTATCAAAAAACTTATCGTTAATAATCGATACACTTTATATACACTTTAACAATAAATTTAACTTCTATTTCTTTTTCTTTTCTTTTTAGAATAATTAAATATTTTTATTTTGAAATTGTTCTTGCAGTCATTGTGTTGCCTATTGACTATTTAAAAGTCTCTCTTGTGGAACGTTATCACGACTGAAAGTGGTTCCCTTTCGAACGATATAGGATTATTATAAGTTTCAAATTCTCTTTATTCTTTTTGATTCTCTACCCTCGGTGACTTCTTTCCCTTTCATTGCTCTAATTCTATTCATCCTCCAGTTAAAAAGATCATCAATGACGCAAACACTTTACGCTAAAACTAAAATAAATTTGCCGTAAATAAAAGGAAAAATAACGGTATCATTATCAATTTGCATTATGTTTTCTGCCAAGTTCTTCGTTCGCCATAAAACAGTTTTAGGAATTAACCTTTTGGCTAAATAATTCCAGCACTATAAATTATATTTACTTCTATTGTTTTTTCATTTTGTTTCTCACATTTCAATGAAGAAGATGATATTGAACTTTTTTCTCTCTTGCTTTTCATAATTATTATCAGCTGAATTTCACATTTCTTACATTTAAAAATATCTGATAATCATTACCTTTAAGTGAAAAGCAAAATAAACCAAGATCTGATATCAAAACAAGTAAATCACCAGATCAATAAAGTTAATTCGTTTATCACTTTCCGAATTGTGTAATTTACAAAACACAAATAATGAAGGATACATATGAAGACTAACAATTCTATTTTCGTGAGGCATCAATGAATCGGCACAAATATCCGAAATTCCTGATGTGACAAATACTAAATTTAGTATGAAAATTACAAAGAAGCGTTTATAATGTTTCCTAATATAAATATGCCGGAAGTTTAACTATCTTGGATGGTAAGTGCGACACTGAGATTTGTAGGCGTATCGGAATGGCCAAGGACACATTCCGAAGCTGGGCAGAGTATTGCGAGACGGGGGGGGATATCTTTGGTAACAAAGAAAAGAATACTGAACGTGACATCTGTCCTTCTTTACGACAGGGACTGTTGGACGGTCTCCGCAAAGACGAAGAAGAGACTCGGGGCGACGGAGATGTGGTTCTACAGAAGGATGCTAAGGATATCATAGACCGAGCGTGTAAGCAACGATGAGATCTTAGAGAGGTTGCAAACAAGGAGGGGGCTTATACTTAATATCAGGAAGAGGCAGCTGAAGTTTCTGGGACACATAATGAGGAAGGAGGGCCTGGAGAATCTGATACTCACGGGTTTAGAGTGAAAGAGAGACAAGGGAAAACAACGCATGACATACCTAACGGCCTTAAGCAAGTGGATGACAACGTGGTCTGGGGGAGATAGCAGAGGGAAGGAACTTGTTGAGAACTGCAATGAATAGAGGGAGGTGGAGAACCATGATCGCCTACGTCCTGAAAGGACATGGCACATAAAAAGAAAAAATATAAATATGCTAACATTAAAAGGTTCATAAGTCTTTAAAATTATAGCGAATATTTTATTCATTAGTGTTACTTGATTTTTATCAGTATCCGAAAATTAACCTTACACTGTTATTATTTTATTACTAGTTCTACACTAACTTATTAATGTTACTATCATCAGGGTCGATACACTCTTCGACAACTAGAAAAATCAGTAATAAATAAGTTCCAACGAGACTTGAACTAGGAAGACTCTGTCATAGACGTCACTTAAAGTACTTCGGTCATGGAAGCATTGATAATTAAGAGAAGCACAGTCTCCAGTTTTTATTGCCAATATTTTACTATGTCCTTATCGTAGTTGTTTTTAAATTTTATTTACTTTATTTTATCAAAGTAAAGCTGACTGCCTGTTTCTGAGTATGTTCATCTCTTAGAGTGGCTAGCTAATCCCACTTACAGACGTCTGCTAAAGGACACTTGTATTTCTTCACCACCCACAGAGCTATACTGGAAGTATGCTGAGCGGGTCCCTTAGTTATAGTTTCTGGGAGAGAGCACATAATCTTGAGTGATTAACAGTTTCGAAAAAGACTAATACGTGCGACCAAATGACTTGTGTTTTTGTGCTAGCACAACCACTGCCGGATTCCGAACAGTTCTGTCTACCCAATGTTGGACATCTTTTTTTCCATAGTAACAGCCATACCAGTGTGTGGTTTGGGTCTGAACTTTAGACGTGACGCAGGCTGCAATAAGTTTGAGCGCGGTAAAAGTCCGGTACTAGCAAATCTTTACTTCAACTAGAATAATTTCAGAAAAGTCGGATTGCTGCACATTTTGAACGTGACACATTGGCGATGCTTCGATGTTGGCAGTAGTGTTCAAATGAATATTCTTAGACTAACAGACCAACTTGTGACGCTCACCAAGTACAGACGAGTGCCATTTTAATGGCAGCAGTGGCAGACACGCACGCACGCACACACACACACACACACACACACACACACACGTAATACTAACCGCTCGAACTCGTTACGCCGCAAAACTATTATTGATGTTTCCAATCACTAGTGGATCATCTGGGAAATTGAATGGCGGCCTGTAGTGCTCATTGGTTCTGCTTTCATACAAGTAATAGTTGCTTGTTTGTGGAACGTAGCTAAATTTTCGCCTACTGCAGTGAACGGGTGCTCTCTCGGGGAGGTCTCGTGTCTTGAGCGCCTATTAGGACCTCAAGTGGAACTCGTACATACGATCCATCGCTAAGGATGCTGGGAAAATGGCCAGTTCCCTGTATCACTCCAATAAATACATGACTCCTGCTGCTATTCTGTACCTGACACCTTCTAATATTCCCTACCTTTACATGATCCAGATCAGGCCGAAAATAGAGTACTGCTGACATACATGGGCAAGTGTTACCCAGTCTTGATAGTCTAAAAGCGTCTCCGCGTCATTGCTGGTAATGAATCATTTTCCACCCTACAACCCCTTTCCCACAGACGAATCGTGGCAAGCCACTCGCTGCTCTGTCACCATTTCTATGAAAAGTGTACATTCTTTAGTTCCACCAGTTCTAATTTTCAGGGCTAAGAATCGCTTGCCACGCACATTATGGCGAACCACTCTCATTCCCTTCGTATTCCAATCGTGAGATGTAAGTTCCACTAGAGCAGCTTCTCCCCACAAACTGCTGCTTTGTGGAACCGACCCCCAAGATCACTACAATCTTAACCTGTCTTGGGTCAATAAACTATGTTCTAAACATTGTTCATTCTTGCAATGAGAAAGCGTTGTGTTGTTCCAGCAGTGTAATGCCAGCCTAAATGATGCCTGTGATGCATTCCATGGCCCGCAAGATTTCCAGCACCTACCTTAACCAACACGATCATCAGAGCTATGATCCACCTGTAACTCTTGTTGTAGTGTCAACAAGTGCAAGAGGTGTTAAATAATGTATCACAGGATGATATTCGCTACCTGTACAATAAAATGGTTGCGAAAGGATTTACAATGTATTTATACGGGTCTTTGAACTGTTAATGCACTCCTGTGCACAGATGTGATCGTTTAAGTCTATACTACCTTGAACAAATTTAAACACAAATTCAAAGGGTTGCAATTATATTTTCAGTCAGAGTATTTTGTCTCTTTTTGCTTTTTATGTTATTTTAGCTTTTATCAGGAGCTGCGAAAACCTTTGAATATCAGATTATGTTTTTCGTTCTTTAAATATTTTTGATTTCAATTCACCAGCCCACAATTGTTTCTAAAAATATTAAACACGCCAGGTTTTGGAAATCCTTTTAATTTGTTACTTCAAATGAAAGCACATTTCATCTTTTGCCTAATTCAAATTAACTTCTCTGTGGACGTCACTGTGTGGTAATAGTTATCAAGTTAGTCTAGCATATATTTACTGCTGGGAAGTGTTTTCGAGTCTCACTAAGTGTCCCATCCTTATGCCTGAATCGAGCTTAGTAAAGAACAAAACAAGAAGTTAGAATATCGCTTTTCAATTACCAGGATATTTCGGTATCTTTAAGATTAAAATCGAGAGTTCGTATTTTTCATCAACTTTTATTCCTGAAAGTATTAATCGGATTGGTTTATATGTGTGCCTGTCTGCATCTGGTGTAATGAATTAATTGTTATAAAATTAATGAATTATGGATATTTTCCGGTCAAGCAATACGTGGGAATTTTTTGCACTCAAAATTTGCTGAAAAGCTTCCGGTGTTGACGAGAAAAATAAGAGCAAAATGGGCTTCTTATGCACGTTATCTGTTCGTCCAAAATGTCTTAATGCGTTTATCAAAACGCCTGGTTTTCCTAAAATAGCGAAAGAGGAAGAGGCATTTTTTCAAGATGGCGCATTAATGTTTTAAATGAAAACGCATGTTGAATTACCGGCTTCTAATAATAAATGACTGCAAATAAAAGAATAAAATTAAATAATATCAAGTTTAAATGGCATACAGAAATATTACAAAAAATTAATTGAAAGAGAAATTCGGGCATCACATGTAAACATGCACGAATAAATTGATAGAGTTCGGAGTTGCGATGGAAATGTTGCTGAGATGACAATTACCTATTCATGGACTTGAATGGTATTTTATAAAATATAAAATATTTGAAAAACCATCGTTTTTAACAAATGACTCATGAAATATTATACAAAAGTATTTCTTGTGGAAATAAGGTTTGGAAATGACTTTAAGTCATTTTCTAGAATTTAATAGACTTCCAATTTGTTTAAAGCCAACAATTGACCATATACGGTTTGATAGTACTGAGTATCTCAGATTTTACTCGTAATCAAATGTACACTTGTAATGAAAATCACACATTAAGAGAACAACATCATAACTAGATAAGCAACAGTACTTTCCCTTTTTATCTGTGGTCGAACTCACAATCGCAAGTAAGCTTTATTTTTGTACTTATTTTTTTCCTGCTGGTTGGTTAATAATTGAGTTTTGTATTTTGTTTATAAACACAAAACAACTCAGATGCGAATGGCCAATCAATTCTACCTCCTATCCAACTCCGACCAACCAAGAATCGATTAGTTGCGAAGAAAACCAACATTGGACATTTTATTAGCATAAATATTCAAATGCCACACTATAATTTGTCGTCAATTAAGTTATCTTATCAAAGAGAATTTTCATATATATGGAAATTTACCGCGTGTGTACTGAAATTTAGATATAGATATTGACTAACAGCATTTCAAGTGCGGGCCAGCAACACAGAATCTTACTAAGAACAGCTTGCGAGATCAGATAATCTACTGTCAACCTTTATGAAATATATTTCTCACAATTTAAAGTAGGTAGGACTTATTCAGCACTATTCCCGAAAGCCTTTACCAAACTCTTTTACTTAGACTGAAACACCAATCAAAGACTTCATGATTCACCAACGATGATTCCCGAATCAGGCATCTTTTTAAGGCTTAGCACGATGGATAGTGCACCATTCGCTACAGTTGAACACGAAGTACTTGCCTCGACGGCAAATTCGATACGTCTTTGATGTCGGGTAACACTAAATTGATACAAACTACTCACAATCATCAAGTACTTATTAAAATATGGTTATGCCTGCATACGCAAATATGCCTCATAACTTTTAGATACTTAAATCACAACTGGCAAGGTTTCTCAGCTCGGGAGAACCGCCAAAATTTCATTCATGTAATTTTCTTTAAGAATCCAATCTCGTATATTTGACCGATTAATCCATTGATATAACTGATACATATTAACAAGCTTTCTTTTTCATTTATTTTTTAGGTCCGGCGCTTGGTGGCGCTTTCGTACGAAGTGTGGGTTTTGCATGGTAAGTAATAAACACAAATCGGCCTCCATTTTTTTCTTTTTCAGAAATGTCAATACTCTGTAATTCCATTCAGTGTTTCGGCTCCTAGTCAACTATAACCACAAAAAGTGGGCAGCGCATATAGAAATCAGAAAAAATAATATAATCAAGATATGAACTTCCCACACTACCAAAAACAAAAGGACTGGAAGAAAACTCCCGTCGTTTTTCGAAAGAGCTATAACAATTGGTGGACTTAACAAGTTTAATTTCCTGAAAAACTGTTTTAAAAGATTTTATGAATTTCAACCGACAGTAACAGCAACTGTTTGGTCAATGAATGGTTAATGTTTCCTGTATGGAAACGGCTAATTTTACCATTACTATATTGAAAAAATTTTTAATGGAAGATAAAATTCAAAATTCAAAATTCAAAATCTCAATGGTTATAATGAACATTTCGATGTTGTTATGTAAAAACATCTTGGGTTTTCTGTTTCCTGTGAAAATGAAAATGGAAGAACAATACGACTCTCAGAATCATGCATATTTGGTTATGAAATGTTTTCTCTGCAATCATGCGGTGAGTAAGATCAATTTAAAGTCCCAAGCAATTATCTAATCTGGGCATTTGCACATTTCTAGGCGTATTACAGATTTGTAGTTTGATTTAACTTCCTGCAAAATATTTGCTCAGCATTCAATTCCAAACAAGTCAGCAGCTAAAATATTTACGAATTATTAATAAATGATTGAAGATTAATAAATATTAAGGTGTGGAAATAGGTGCAGAGCAAGTCAATTGGTTGGAACGATAGTGATAGTTTGTTTAAGACTTCCGTACATAGAGCGTTCTGGGTATGATGATAAACTACATCCGGCAGCAAGACCTCTAATCGGGAGTTTTTGAGGAGCGTGGAAACACCTCTTAATTGCTGTTGTTCCTAGGTCCACCCTGACCTAGGGTGGTAGTACCTGTTAGGGTCCCAGCTATGGGCACATAGTTAACCCCCAAACTGAAGTCAAAACTCTGTCAAAGTATAAAAAATACCATTTATACTAAAAATACCAGCAATACATTTTGGAAAAAAATATTACCACAATACAATTTGACTCTCGACAAAAGTTCTCATTAAAAAATACGTCAATGAAACCTTATCTCCTACAAACTGATTGCTTACAAAGAATACATATTCTATTCATACGAACCTATCCTAAAAAATCCTGTCCTTTTGACGTACCTCATTTTGTCTACTATCGAAACTTTTAATATGTAAGTTAATATTCTAAAAAATAGGTATTAACCATTTTGGTAAAATGTTCAGGATATACATTTTTTAATAATTTCACCCCAAGCAAGGCAACAAAGCCACTAACACGCAGAGAGGGTTACTGAGTGTGAAATAATACGAGAAAAAGAAAATATTATTAAGGAGAGGAAAAATTAAAAGAACAAAAATAAGAAGACATAAGAGAACGATTGACATTGCATTTAAATTTTTGAAGATCAAACTTGACAAGAAAGCAACAAGCCGGAAGAGTCTCACAAGCGAGAAATGCGAGGAAAGAAACTGTTACGTTTACATCTAGCCATTTAAGCTATGAAATGATGAGACCTAACTGCCAATCTAGAACTGTACTTCAATTCATAATCTAGGTACTATAGAGGAACTTTCATCCGGACAATTACAGAAATGATGCACAGTATTGAGTACGTTGGCTAAGTCATATCAAATATATATCAAAGTCATTTTAAATAAACATTACAAATAGAAACATGAGTTGGGTGAAGAAGTAAATGAAAACCTATTTCTCAACAGTAATTTTTAATGATAAATGTACAACTAGATTGGATGGGCCTGACTGCTGAAATAGTCAACCAACAGGACTTCGTAAAAAACGAAGAAGTGATAGAATAATATTTGGGGGACAAGTATTAACGGCAAAAAAATTATAGCCCCCTTCAGATTTGATGATGTCAATATAAATTCAAAGAATTATTACAAGTTCTCGTACGTTATGCAACCAACAAACTAAAGAGTATATTCGCGCATGACAAACGTTACTTTACATTTTTCAAAGCTGATTATTACAAACCTTATCAAAATAAAATGCTCTCAAAACACTTCAAATTAATGGAATGACCACAGCTTACTCATCCAATAGAAAACTTTTCTATCATTAAGAGATGTATATGAAATTGAAAATACAATGATGAACAATAAAAATTGCTGTAAATTTTAAAGGAAAAAAGTGGAAAATTTAACAAAATCAATGAATGAAACCGTAATGGTGGTTATACAATATCAGTAAGACCATAAAATAATTTATTTATATACATAGAATATTGTTATCAATGTTTATATAGATTATATAATTTGAATTTATTTATAATAAACAATGTATGTATAAACAATATCTAACACTCAAAACAAGTTATCATTATTTTTAATAAAAACATATTATAAGCTGGAATCTACACTATATAATTTTCATATAAATAAATCCTGAAAATTTTACAAACATCGGTTGGTTAATAACAATTTTATTCTAAAAAAAATTAACTTGCAAAATAAACTGACGTATTCTTTAAAGCTAATATTATTTACTCATCGACTTAAAATAATTTGTTTTCTCCACAATGTTGCCGATGAGCAAAGAAAATTAGCTTTAAGTACTTTTTAAAAAATAAAACAAACGTGATATAAACAAAAATGAAAACCTCATTCATTTTTTCTATTATTAATGCTCATCATTATTGCAACCAGATGTATCTTAATTATAAACCAGATGAAAAATCCATAAAAATATCATTCACAAGTACGTATCACTTAATGTTTGAAAAAAATACCTATTTTTCAATGAATATTATTTTATTAAATAAATTAAATTCTAATTAATCATTGCTCATAAAACTAGACCGAAATAATCAGACTCATGTTTAAAAAGTGTTTCGTTTGAATTCTCCAGCGCTAATGATAAAAAAATATTATATTTGGCCCCACACACTCACCACACTGCCTAGTAGGTTACTTATCGAAACTTAGTGCAATTCGTACTCGTATCGATCAGTCGATGGGAGCACAATATGATTTCTAATATTAGACAAGCAATAGTGCATAAGTATATGGTTGTTAATATTAGGCATACATAAGAAACAGCCACATGAAACACGATATATTTCAATGTAGCTGAAGGCATTTTAAAGTGTTTAAACGGGTTTTGTGACGACTAACGGATTAATTGTAAAATTATAATTCTTTATATATATATATTATATTTACATACATGTAACATCCTAGTCATGGCGCCACATGTATTTGATACATGTACATATAAAATAATATAACATTTCTAAAAAAAAAGGTGTTAACCTGAGCCTAATAAAAATCTATTTCTCTGTTATTATTAACATTCTTGATAATGACTAGTGATGGTCAAAAATAGTCGAACAAAAGCATTAAGAATTGAACAATTCTTTCAGAAATTTGATTTAGATGTGTGACTGTTTATACACAAAAATATAATTAAAAAAATAAATCAGCATATGTTGTCCAATTCCCCTCAAAAATGGCGGAATTTTTGCCTCCTAAAGATGCCTAATTTTCTATCTGTTCATATCTCTTTTTTCTACGCAATATAATTATCTGTCTATGCCACTTCATAATCTGTCTATATCGAACTTATTCTGAGTCTATCTTTCCTATTTTTTATCTGTTTTTTTCTTTTTCATTTTTCTCTTTTATATCACGTTTTTTTTTACTTTATATCATACCCCTTGCTTTAATTTGCATCTCTTTCTCCTTGACTTTTTGCATTTACCTATATTTTTATTTTCCATTCTTTTTCTACTTTCCAATTTTTTATGAGTGCTTTTATAAGCTCAACTATATATGCATGCATACATACATATCTATGCTAGATAGATATGTTCGTTATAGGATTCGAATTCCACTCGAATCCATGACATTCACTTACCCTTGGGAAATGTATGAATCCTCCTCTTCTCCCCCCCCCCCCAGCTATGGGTAAATAGCAGGGCTAACCGGGTTCTATAGCCTTGGATGGCAACTGGTCTACCGCAGAAAGAAATGGAAACCTACTGCGAGAAAAAATCTGCCTCGTCAGTCATGTATCGAAAGATAGATAATCACCTAAGCGTGCATCATGCACGGCACATGACTGACTGATGATGCATTAAAAAAACTATATATTTTAAATCCTGTTTTGTAAAAGGGATTTTTGTTTCAGTTTGTAGCAAAAATGTAATTTGTTATAATAAACAAATATAAAAATTTATCTTTTTCTAGGATGATCTGGATAATAGCAATAGTGAATATTCTATATGCACCAACGATGTGGTTCCTTCGTAATCCGCCCGCGAAAGAAGAAAAATTGGTGAGTTAAAGTTTTTATACAAATTTTTCAGTAACTGTGTTCAAGTGCGCAAAAAAATGACCTCCACTTTTATATGAACTTTACTGAACAAACTTTAAGGCGTTTAGTCATTTCATCGATATTAGTTCTTTTTCGCTATTTTTCTTTTCAATCTGTATAAATTTAGATTGATTTTATGATTTGCAAGATGAGCTTGTTTAGCCACGGCTTTAAACTGACGAGGACATTGCTACTTGTCCTCCCTATACATGTTATTCGTTTTAACTGGTGTAGATGATTGCTGGACAAACCATCTTCTTCTGCTTTCGCGTCTCAAGATATCTATTCGCTGACCAACTACTCCAGAAGGTAAGCCTCGCCGAAGCTTTGACTATCTGAAGATCCAGGATCCCCAGATCAAGTACCTTAACGACTCATCAGACACGAATGACATCAGCAGCTGAAAATGGACAACCCTGTGCAATGCAATGAGATCAGCAGCTGAAGAAGTGCTTTGATTTCAGAAAAAGGAAAAATCATGGTTCGATGAGCACCAGGAAGAAATTGACCAGTTGACTGTTCAAAAATGAGAAGCACGCTTGGCTTGGCTTTCGAGAACCTACGCTACCCCCACCCCTAGTTGAAAAGAAAAAGATCAGGAGTCAACTAAAAACTGCCAAAGACGACTCTGTGCAATCCAGAACAGCTGCAAAGACAGCAGAAATCCACCAATATTGCGGACAAACAGGATATGCATCGCTTCTATGCGTTCATGAATTAAATATTTAGTGACAGTGGCATTAAAGGACTCAGATGGTAACACCATCCTTACGGATCTTGAGTCAATCCTGAATCGCTTGAAAAACTACTTCGACTGAACGACCACGCCGGAAGACCTCCTGCGAAACACACCCAACTCCCTACCCGGCATTGGATTTCACCCCCACCCCCTCAACCTTCTGTGAACTGAAAAATCACTCCGCTTCATGAAACCCGGATGTGACAATGCGCCCATGAAATGTTTCTGCCATGGTAGCCTGAAACTGAAAACACGGCTAATGCTCCTGATATAGAAAATATGGAAAGATAAAACAGTCCCAGAGGACTTTAAAAATGCCAGCATTGTTACGATTTTCAACAAAAGGAGACCATTCACTCTGCAGAGATTATCGTGGCATCTCCCTCCTGATAAGATCTTGTAGGAATACTAATGAATTGACTCCTTCCCGTAGCAGAAGAGATCCTACCAGAATTCCAATGTGGTTTCCGGCCTTAGAGAGGCACTGTCGACATGGTCTTCTGTGTGCGGCGGCTCCAGGAGAAGTGAGCAGTAAATTGATTTTGATCTTCTGGGATCTCCACGAGACCTTCAACAAAGTCCCAAAACCGGGATTGTGGGCCATTCTTGCCCGCTCTGGCAGTCCGGATCGCTTTGAGTCTCTGATCTGTATGTTCCACGACGGAATGGAGGGCCGGGTGAACTATCGAGAAGTCCTCGCGGACTGTTAGCTCCGACAACCGTCACCCTGTACCTCGTCACCATTGATCAAAGTGATCTCCCCTGGCAGCACTAGCATTCATATCCGATACAAACTCGACGGCGGACTCTTCAACCTCACTCGATTTTGTTCTCGCACAAAGAACTCTTGGTACCAATAAAAGATAGTTTAAATACCGCAGCCTACCTAGATATTATGGTTGACCACGTGCCTCATTTTAAGATGGCAGTGCACCCATCCTCTGGTGGTCACTTCCAGCAGGCCAAGACAGTGTCACAGATAGAAAATAGATAGAAAATCCCATAGAGCGCCTTTGGAATATGGTGGAAAGATAGATTCGAATCCTGGATGTGTAACCAACCAACGTAGAAGAATTGTGGGTGTGGAAATCCTATAATAACAGCATGGACCCAAGAGTGCTTCCAGAACATCATCGAATCGAATCCATGACAAGAACTGAGCCAATTATAAAAACAAGAGTCCATCCCAGTAATAGAAGAGTGTAGCTAATAAAGTGACTGATGAATATATACGATACACATAGATAACGTTTCTGTGTATGAGTTTTGCTAAAATAAATTCCGTTTCGATCATTCATAATTCTCAGTTTTATAACAAACCCTGAAAATTTATTGAAATTCCTTTTTATTTTTATTTTACAGTCCCTTGTCATGAATGAACAATGTCCGGTCCAGTATGTTACCTACAACCAAAATAACCATGGGGGAACCTCCGAAGATGACGAAGGAGGCTTCTACGATTGAACACAACCGGATAAATCAGTCTGCCAAAAAGGGGATGGGGCAAAAAGCATTCGACTGACAGGGTAGGGGGGAAGAGAAATGGAAAAATGAAAGAAAGGTTGTTGTTTTTGTTGTTTGTTTTGTTTTTATTTTTAATGAATGAAAACCGGATGTTTTCCAGTTGAATGAAATCATTTTTAAGGTAGGGCTGAAATGGGGGGGTGAGACTGGGACAAAAATAACTAAAGGAAGAGACCAATATAAGATTTTAAAAATAGATACTAAACACAATATTCTCATTGAGGCGTAAGCGGGTGTGTTTCATGTGACACAAGAGACATTATCATGTATCATTACTTTATACTATATCATGTTCGTTGTTAATGTGCCATTGTCTCTTTTGAACAAGTAGCTGCCCGGTTAGTGCGTCTATATGCATTACTGGTTGATGGTGTTTTCTGCTAAATGAGTTGGTTCTTTAATCCAAATGGACTGAGCGATTTAGTACAGCCATCTAGGTGTTGAATAAGTTATTTCACGTCCCTGTGAATTGTTGCAGACAGTTGCATTCAGGCGAAACAAACAGTGATCAGACGTATAATATATTTATTTGAAGTTCGACAAATATGTGAAATCCAAAATTAGAACTGAAAGTAGAAAATACGGTTCCAGGAATTGTTTTGCTAATTTTTCAGCTATTTTTGGATCCTTCTACAAAATAATAAAAATCGATACACGGTTCAGTTTGTATCGACAAGAATCATTCATTGATGATACCAAACAGTGCATTGCATTTTTCTTTCTTTAAGATGGGACCGAGAAAAGCCTTGAAATGCTCTAATCAATCAACAACACATTATATCTGGAACCGTACAAGAATATATATATATATTATTATTGCTTAAACGTTATTTTTAGTGGATACCCATATTTGATTTATTTAGAAAAAACAGTATATTTATTTTCATCTGCCGGCCTGAATATTCGAGAAATCTTATTAGAAAAATATGCGCTCTCCGGCATATTTTTCCAATAAGATTTCTCGAATATTCAGACCAGGAGATGAAAATAAATAAATTCACTGTTTAATAAACAGAGCGTCTACTCAAATATGGGTATCAACTAAAAATAACCTTTAAGTAATAAAATAAGTCGGATTAATAAATGAAAAATCCATTCCTTTTATTTATATATATATATATATATATATATATATATATATATATATATATATATATATATATATAATGCGGAGAAGCTGATATGTAGATGATATTGCATTTTGGTCTACAATTTGAATTTTGCACGGGAAAATTGTTAACTTTTTTATTTTATTTCTATTAATAATGAGCATAATGTTCAGATAATCTTAATTAATTACTTTTCAATGGTAACGATGTTGATGGTTATCATTGATATTAGATTACCATTTTTTTTTCACTTTCCTAGCTTCAACCTTCAACTTCCAAAACTGTCTGCAGACATCGTGATTTCGTTCGAGTCTAAGCTCCAAATTATTTTTAGATAATTTAGCATAAATTTTAAGGACAAGTGCAATTAGAAAGGCTACAATTAGTAAAACTAATACGTACATTTAACTGGGCGATTACGCAGTAAATTCAAAAGAACAATTAGAAGGCATCTGGTGACTTTCACGTATGTCAACATAAAAGCTCTCGGTTTGGTTCAATTGTGGGTTTGAATCTTAAAGCTGACTTCTTTATTGATGCAAGCAAGTATATTTATTTTTCGGGTGTAATGAAATAATCTCGTTATTTGGAATAGATTTTTATATATTTATATGTGTGTAAGTGTGTGTATGAATTTTGAAGAACGCTAAATAACTAACACTTAACTTATAACAGAGCGTTAAATTGGGAGAATATGTTTGAATGCGTTAATGTTTAATTAAACGGTGAATATAAATTAAGGTTCATCAGAATGTCCCGGTTTAAAAGCTTAGCTATTGGATTTGTTTGTCTCACTTTTCGGGTTTACTTTATCAAATACTGATGAGGTTTATCTAAAAAGACTAAACAAAAATGTTTTAAAAATGAGAAGCCATAATATTCAAATAATTACGAAGACTGTACTTTTAATGTCAAACATCATTGATTACCCGCTCTGGAATTTAAAAAAAATTGTATATATGAACAAATAAAATATCAGACGTCCATTTAGATAGAAAACGAATATACGTACGCACATTCTTATATGTACATATATGTACACACGTATAATATATACATATATAATTCTCTTCCAGACCCCTATTTCTGCCTTACCTTAAAAATATAAAATAGATTTAATTAAAACAGTCCTAAAAGGTTTTTGTTTTTAATAATACCGATAACATGATGAAACGAGTCATTTTCATAAACCGATGGTTGGTCATAAATGCTGGAGTTGTGAAATCCATGACAATTAAAATACATGAAAATAATAAACAAAAAAAATTAAAAACAACTAATCAAAATTCTCATATATTTAAAAACTAAACAACTAAATAAAATTATTAGCCACAAAAAAGAACGAAACAACTCACTGCCCTTCCCCTACAAAAATGAACCAAAATTACAAAAAAAAACTGTTGTGTAGTGTCTTAAGCACTCATCACTCTGTAGACCGTATTGTAGTCTGTGTTTGCAAAACAAAAGTTACAAAAAAAACAATAAAATAAAAACAAAAATAAAAAATAAAACATCGGTATTTAAAATATTTTAAAAAAATAAAAAATTCCGAAAAAAAAACAAATCAAATAAATATATATATATATATATAATAAATTAAAAAAATAAAAGATAATTTTTGTAAACTTGTCAATTAAAATCGGCTATTTTTGGGTCCGTCTACGCATGGGTCGTCTGTAAGCAGTTTCCCACGGTTATTTAAGTGGGCCATAGGCGAGATAATATATTTAAAAGAAAAACTGAAAAAAAAGAAGCATTGTTGCAAATTTCTTCTTATTAAACGGAAATTGAATGGAAAATTGTGTTTGTTTTTATTATTTATTCATATTCCACCATTGGTAACTCTCGTCCAGTTGGAGTTTTGTCCGATGTCCTATTATCTGGAACAATATTATTATTATATGTATTAAATATTATATAATATTATATTATAATTTTTAAAGAATATTAATCAAGTTATATATTTAATTAAATTATTAATTATTTATAAAGAATTGATAATTCATTCTGCTAATATTGCTTTTGTCTGTTCATTTCTTTGTTGTATTTTTTTTCGTTTTTTTTTTTCAGAGAGTAAGCTCCTGTTTTGCGAAGGAAAACTGTCATCATTTACAATAAGTAAATTTAAGTAAAAGTAGTTTTAAAAAACTCATATTGTAAGTAGAAAGTTAATAATTATCTCTTTCTATATTTTAAGAAAATTCTTGATCATTGCAATAAACAAAACTAGACGGTTAAGCTGGAATTACGTAATCGAAGCTTCAAACCTTCTTTTCCTAGTTTTGCAGTGTTGAACAAGACATAAATCGAGTTGTGTTGTCTTGCTTTATTCATAAAGTTCATGATAGACAACATTTTCCATATTCTTTTAAATGTCTTTAGGTGGTGGGCCTCTGGATTAGGTGTTGGACTAAGATGTCTTCCCTGAACGACAGTTATTATGCTTTTTGCATTTTCAATTACAATTCCTTGACCTATTTTAATCCTAAGTTAGCAAACTTGCAAATCATCTAACAATGAGGTCCAATCAAGTATCCAAAAATATTTTCTAAACCCCTTTTCAATCTCGTTAAGGTGTTTGTGGATAGTAAAAACAATAATTCAGATTATGTGCCTATTTTCTCGTACCTTGGCACAAATCAGATGTAATAATACCATCGTACATTACACAAGACTAAATCTCTCGTACGTAACATTATTGTTTATTGAACTCTGGATTTCGTTAAACAACGTCGACCAGGAACTTTCTCCAAACGTGGAATCTTCATTTTTGTTCGATGTATGACACTCTCCTCCCGCCATCGTTTTATTTTCCCATGCCTACACATCCTAAGCGCAGCTGGTCAATCACCTGTTCACCTGCTGGGATCAACCACTGACAATCCTGTGAAGCGCTGATTTACACTTGGTGAATAGGAATCAAACTTTCAGGTCAACTCGCCGATGTACCTGGTTTCTTTTGAGTTACACTGAGCGTAAATTATTTCCTGGCCTCATGAGTCACCGGCTACACGGATTTTAACTGTGATTTTCGATAATTCAATCACAATCCAACATGTGTTAAAATGAACTTTTGCAAAATTTTGCAAACTATTTCTTGCATTTTTAAGCAACACCTACTTTTTTTAAAAATGGAATAACCTCCAAAGTTTTTAATTTTTCAAAAAATGAATCTTTATTTAAACTTTAACAAAAATCCTTCTAACAAAAAGAATAATTGGATTATTAAATTTTAACTAAGTTATTTTTCTTTTACTTGAGGAGAGAGTGACAATCACTTAATTTCATAAAATAAGTGAAAATCATCAAGGCTAAACTATATAGATTAGATATCGCATATCTTATTTTTATCTAAAAAGAAAAAGTGTACGTACGAACTGAAAGTTCTCGATTTTCTTTTTTTAATTGGATTTTAATTTTTTTAATTATGGCATTTGAAAACTTCTTTATAGAAAAGTATAACAATTATCTATGCAGAAAGCGAATTCGACTATCCAGGTTCAAATTCAAATTCAAAGTTTATGTTCACTTTCGCCTTAGGAAAATACATATTATTATTTTCCTCCAGATATGGGTTAAATAGCTTAACAGACTGGGCTCTGCTTCCTTAGATGGCAACTAATGTGAGAGAAGGAAAATGCTAAATTCAAACCCAAACAGAAGGGGCTGTCTTGCCTACCACTGTTCTCTTTACCCACTGCTACTATGGCAGATGTGAAACTCCGACAACCATAATAGTTTATGAGACTCTTGTTCATGATCATATGGAAAAATAACTATTAAGAATTAATTCTCTAAACTCCTTACAGAATTAAGCTAAAAATGTTATAAAACTAATAGAGTTCCAAAGTTTACAAACGAGAATTGGTAAAAATTGAAAAGTTGAAATAATCGATGTTTGGATCTTATCAAAGTCAATAAAGCAACAGGAAATGACTAAAATAATTCAATTTTAACGGGGATGTATATTCATAAAAACCTCTTGCATTAGTGTATTTATGAAAGTCATACAAGGACATCAAAAATACGTAAGGACATTAAAATCCACATCACCCAATGGTTAAATCTTGCAAGAGATTGAGAATTATAAGCAACTAGACAGTCAGAAGCTAATTTACAAGTGAACGTCATAGTTTATATTTTAACTTCAATATGTTTCTGGGTGGTTGATTTGAATATTACAATATATCGTTCAGTCAGTTAAGTGCCATACGTGATACACGATTGGACGGTCATGTCTCTTTCGATTCATGACTGACTAGGCAGAAGATTTTCCTGCAGTAGACTGGTTACCAACCAAAGCTATGTGGCCTCTGTCCTGCTATTCAACCCATAACTAGGGGGATTCATACCTTTCGTGAGTGAGTGTAACGCACCCGACTGGGATTCGAACCCGGGATTTTATCCATTAAACTATACCGCGCACCGAATAACGTAATAGTTTACGGACGGGGTTGCTTTATTAACAATACAAAGATGGATTAGGCTAAAAGTTGCTTATATTCTTCTTGTATTTTAGTTCCATGCAAAAATGTTCCCAGTGATGTCCAATAAGGTTTTACAAAATATGTAAAGAAAATTGTGACTTCATTATCAGTTATTGTTATAAGAGTGGCTATTGCAGCGTGTCTCACTGGCGACGGTTGGAGGTAATGCTTTCTCCATCATAGCGGCTGGCAGAGGATAGAAAAAATTGTTTATAGTTACGTTGTTCTGGAATTGTCATCATTGGTCGACTGAACTTGCTTTGTTTCAATGACTTTTGTTTTGTTATTATTAGTTATTGTCTTACGATTTTCTTTTATAGTTTTGATTCTGATGTCACTTCCTCCTTCAGCTTTAAATTTAGCTTAATAAAAGAAAAGAATATTCATCAAATATTCGTAGAAAATGAAAGTAAATTTGTTGGCGGTAACCAATATTTGATTAACCAGTCACACTTTATTATTTGTCATATATTGATTACCTAAATTTATAAATCTGTAAAAAAAAAGTTATATAACACTTTCACTGATGGTATTACGCCATAAAATCTAACATTCATTCGCAATAAACTGAATCAAAAGTAAAATTTAAAGTGTATTTTTTATCGGAGATTTTCTTTGTTATCTTTACGGCTTGAGGCCGAATCAAACACTTGCAATTAGCAGATGTCTTATATTTTGTGATTGTAGAAGTCTGAGAGGATGAAAAACAAACAGTTACTCATGACGACGACTTCATATGTTTTCATTTTGCCGAACTAAAATATATCATAACTCTCTGTTGAATAAGATAACAATTTGGCCTTTTAACGTGGAAATCCTACACGTAGGCGGAACAAGATTTCAAAAGTAGTTTGATAGTTAACTGTTTTAATGAAATATATTATGATTTATTCTTTTTATCATATTTTGTTACAGTAAACAGCGTTTTATAATGTGTGAAAAATTTGATCGATCTCTACGCTAAAAAGACAAAAACCATAGAATGCCTTATTAGATATAAGACAGTCTACAATTTTTGTCTTTTTAGATTAAATGTTTTTAGTTATAGTTTTAAGAAATTTTCAGAGAATAATGTTTCTTATCAACCAAGTTATTAATTCAGCGTTGTTTCTCTCTTAACGCTTGTCAGATCATAAACCGGACTGAAATCTCTCTCTCTCTCTCTCTCTCTCTCTCTCTCTCTCTCTCTCTCTCTCTCTCTCTCTCTCTCTCTCTCTCTCTATCTATCTATCTCATATATATAATTTGCCAAACGTTGTTGATATATGTCTGCTTTTTCTTAAGCCTTGAAGTAAGAGAAACGTGTTTCTACCCACGATGCAGAGAATACCCTGGACCGTGTGAGCAAAGAGGTTTATTTAAAAAAATAGAAACCATCAAAATGATAGTTGAAATTTCTTAGAGATATAATGAGAAATAAATCCTGGGGAATCAAATATTCACAAGACATATTAATGGCTGGCGAAATTGTTGCGACTAACTTACTTAACACGTTTGTATGAATGGATGTCAGAACAGGGACAAGGGAATGGTAAAGAGGCAAATGTTACGACGGGCAACAAAAGAGAGGAATCACTTCCTCAGGTGTATATCGATCTGGATAACCTACAAGAAATTCTGAACTCAGCCCTTTATTGCTAGAATGTTCTCGTTCCACTACACGTGTCTAAGGACATCGTCGATTTCTTACTTTTATTTAGAACTGCTCAGTTATTGCTCGCCCGTTTCCAGTGAGTACAAGTACACTAATTTCAACTTGCTTTATGATACAATTGCTTTATAATACAATTGTTTTCAATGAAGTACCACAAAACCTTCTAATGATTTTATGTTTTGTATATATTTTCTAGAAGCCAGATTTATTTACTGGGGCAATAGTTCTTTCTGTAAAAAAAAACTATTGTCCTCATCTTTGTCGCCATATTTATTACAACGTTTCGGCCGTTGTACGTTCCGGCCTTCTTCAGGTGGTTGGAATATCGAACTGAACCCTTTATTTTGTTCACTGGGGTAGACTGTTCTAGTTCCACGTGCCATGTTTAATAGATGTCAGTTATCAGTTATCTCCTGTTCATTTTTCCCTCTGAAAGTTCTCCACTGCCTTAACCGGGTATTGAACTCACACTCTTTGAGTCCTGTCACTGGACTAAATATGGCGACAAAGATGAGGACAATAGTACGAATAATGTAAATAATGTACATAACACCTCATCTCAGAAATGTAGACAGATATTGAAAAAAATGCCATGTGTCCCACTTCCGAACGGTAAGTCGCATGAGTTCTCTGTGCCGCCGTGTGTTATATAAATTTTACAGAAGACATAATCGAACTGTGAAAAACTCGTTTAAAATTATTTAATGTCAATGAGTTGAATTCTCAATTCCTGCTCTGTGTTCAATACATTGTCCTTCTCCTCGGATTTAATAGTTAAAAGGAAATTGGAAATAAAATAACCGGGCTTTCTGTTTAGAGGCAAACATCGTTTGGGAGGAAAAGGAGTTAATTAATTGTGATTGATTTTCATGAAATTAATTTTTTGGCTTCGTCCTCCGTTTGTATTTTTAAAACCACATTTTGTCTTCATTAATATTGCAAACACATGTAAACGAAAGTAGAAAAGGAAAACGGAAGGCAGATGTTCCACGAATTTTGCATCTGTTCCTTTTTTATTCTGGACATTCTATAGATATGACAAATCAAACATAAAGTCTTAACGCAAGTTTTATTCGCTAATGTTACTGCTATCAGCCTCAATCTCGAATGTTATCCTTGCAATAATAGTAGTTGACATTGTTATATTGCTCTATATAACAAATATTGTTTCACTGTAATTATTATTACTACTACTAATAATAATAATACATAATCGTATTCTTGCAGTAATCGTATTATCCTTTATTAATATTCTTATTAATATTCTTATTAATATTACTCTAAATATCTGCACTTTTTAAATGTTTGGTTAAAATTAGCCATAATACAATTTTACCAAGCTCAAGGAGACTGACTGATACAGCCAATATGATGCCACCAATTAGCCAGAATTTTTTTCGCCACCCTAAGCAGGTGGAGGTGGTTTTTAGCGGCCTGATTATTGAAAAAAAAAGAAAATCTGTTTTCCAGCGTCATGGGGCCTGGTAGTCAAGTGGCTTGTAACATCTTATGTTAATATATATTCAGATATTAACCTGTACGTGATGTTGTATCTTCCTTTTTGTACAGCATCTTTCGTGGAGGTAATAAATTCTTATTCTCAGTTTTACGAGCAGTGCTTCATAACATTATTCTATCATTATTTTAATTGGAGCTACCCTTCTACCCATTATAGCTGAACCAGGACCAGGGAGAACCTAATTTTTTCGCCGCCATATGCAACAATACACTTCTGCTTTAATGGCGTTTCCTTTAGTATACCGATAGTTGGATGGAGACGCTAATGGATACAACATGTAACTTGCGAAAATAAATGACATAATCAAAATGTTGATCTCCTACACTACTTCAAATAAAAAGTTAGGAAGGAAACCCCCTTCAATACTGGAAAAAGTAATAACAGCCATTGGACATGAAAAAATTATTTTCCTGAAAATTATTTTAAGAAAAAGACGATAAATTTCAACCGACAGCGACACTATCTACTCGGTCAATGAATGTTGAATGGTTCCTTATAAGGAAATGGCTAATATTCGTTCTTTTTTATGAGTAAACAAAATGTACTCTTGTTTTTCAACTCATCTCAGCCAATATTATTCTATAACTTTCTCGTTTTTTTTTCTCGGAATGATTTGGGCGACTGTGTTTTTTGTTGCATTCGATAGCCCTCAGGAAATTCTAAACGGAACCTTTTCTGCATGGATATGTTGTTTTCTAGGATTAATCCTAGGGAATTATTATATTCTTTATGGCACTGATCTAACTAAAGAACTAAATGAATGTCTTTATCCGTCAGATTATGTACCGAAAAATATTCAGATGTTGATTTGCGGAGCTTCTATTCTTTCGTATTTCTTATTTCATCTCAGAAATACAGCCAACAAAAATATCATTGCCATTATCATCTGTACAAGATACAAATCCACTCGGTGTTTTCTTGAAGCTGTGGTTCATACCAAGTTAGGAAGGATATTTAATATTTACTTAAGATGTGAAATAGCATTGTCATGAAATTACTTAAATAATTTTTAACCTACCCCCACACCCATTAAAAAAGAAAATAATAGAACGCTTTATTAGTTTCATTTTTTTTACTAGTTACGTTAAAAATGAAGTATTTATAAAATATCCCTTAAAGGTCAGATTTTTATCCAACTTAAATAAAAATAAATACGTACTCAAAAATACTGAAGTAGGACAATAAGTCTTGACCATACACTTACTTTCATATTATCGGTCTTTTTTGTTTATTTATTTTTTGCTTCCCCAAGTATAGTTTGATCTAACGTTTGAGGCACGGTTATTTATGCTTAATATCTAAATTATTATATCTGAGTTCAATGTTTTATGGTGGATTTCTTTATGGTGCATTTTTTTTCAGTAATACACTTTTTTGCCATTTTTTTTTTTTGCATTTACCTCTAAAAAATCAATGAAATTGTAGTACAATCATTCTACGAGTAAGATAATTATTAAAAATCCACTGACCGTTCCACTTATTTCAGATTTTACACGTCAACTTCATATTTGTCGGAAGTTTTCATAATCATTTTAGGGTTGATTATTATTCATTATTCATTTTAGGATTCATTATTATTCATTATTAACAGCATAAGGTATGCAGATGACACAGTGTTGATAGACGCAGAAAGCTACAAAACTCCTACAGAAGGTAGTGAAGGAAAGCGAGAAGAAAGGATTAAACATCAACTGCAAGAAGACAAAATGCATTGTTAGCAAAAGGGTGAGCCCAAAGCGGCCATTGCAAATCGGAGAAACCAAAGTCAAACAAGTGCGGAATATCTGTAAAATTCTTTTAACAGGGGACGACGAAAAAAGCGACACTAAAATCCGAAGGCGTATTGGGATAGTCAAGGAAGCATTCCAAAAGCTAAACAGAGTGGTAAGAAATAGGAAAATGTCGCTAGAAACAAAGAAAAAGTACTAAAATGCTATGTAATATCTGTCCCCCTGTATGGCAGTGAGTGCTGAACGATCTCCTTAAAAATGAAAGAGGAGACTCGAAACAACAGAAATGCGGTTCTACAGAAGGATACTGAGGATAGCGTAGACCGAGCATGTGGGTAACAACAAAATCTTGGAGAAAATGGAAACAAAAAGGAAACTAATACTTAACATCAAGAAGAAATAGTTGAGATTTCTGGGGCACATAATGAGGAAGAAGTGTTTGGAAAATCTGACACTCACGGGACAGATAGAAGGCAAGAGGGACAGGGAAAACAACGCAAAACACACTTAATGAACTTGAGTAAATGGATAGCGGAAGGGGGTTTACGAGAAATAACAGAAAGACAAAGTTTATTAAGAGGTACAAGGGACAGGAAGTTGCGGAGAGTCATGATCACCTACGTCCCGGGGGACACGGCATATAAAGAAAATCAGAGAGAAAACAGCCAAGCTTATTGCTGGTACGACCTGAGCAAATAGGCTCTCGTCTGTTCTATGCGTGGTCTTCTTCTTACCCAGTATCTTAGCAACGACTTCTTCGAAAGATTCAATACTTAAAGCAGATGCATCATATTCAGTAAAACATTTCGTAAATTGTTGAAGATGGATAAGAGACGATATTTATTCAATCGAATATTTTGTAAGAAACAAGAAGGGATTTTGATGCCCAGCCTTTGTTAAAGGAGACCTAGAAATTTAATAGGCGAATTCAATGAACAAACTAGAATATTATTTCTCTCTAGACTCTGGCCGAAATGTGGATGTGACTGGCTACCATGCTGGCACCTCTGAGTAGGGAAGCCCTTCTATAGGTAAGACATCCCGGACAGAACCTGTCAGGAGATAATTTTATAGACGTGGAAAGAAACTAAAATAGCTCATTTGTATTCATGAGTGACCTTTTTATGTTGAGTGTTGAAAATAAACCCTAAGGTAAATGATAGAAACAGTTGAGAGTGCCGTATGAGGAGAAAATATTGGGGAGGAGGAAGCTAGAAAGGGGCAGGCCTTAGCGCGTACGAGAGAAAGAAGAATATGTGTAAAACAATGAAATGTAATGTTATATATATATATATATATATATATATATATATATATTAAAAAGAAAAGAGAAACCGCAAACGTTTTTGGTTGTAATGCGGATTATTTAAAAATATATTATGCTTTATTTTCCACAATTTTGCTACACGGGTTTCCGGTCTCGTGGCGTTCATCAGGCAAAGAGTGGATATTTCCACATATTATTAAAAGGAATTAATTTTTCTTATGTTTTTGGATGTTAAATATTCTCGATATTAGACATTCTCTTTTTTGTGTGTTAGTGACCCAAATGTCTTCATTGAACTGGCCGTGAAAAAGTTCTGCGTCAAAGCTAATAAAACAATTAAGATTGTTCCGAGGAAGTGTGTCTGTATTCTTATATTTTAATGACTCCTGTGTGTTCTTAGATCCATTTTCATTTTTGTGTGTGTGCGTGTGTGTTTTTGTCAGCATGCGGATACATACGTATATTACTTCTCCATACATACATACTGTCTTATTATCCGCGAGACCGGAAACACGTGTAGCAAAATTATGGAAACTAAAGCATAATATATATTATTTTTTTTTTAATCCACATTACAACCAAAAATGTTTGCGGTTTCTCTCTTCTTTTTAATATACACATTTTCTCTAGTTGGAACTACAATAACCTCTTCCCTTTATATATATATATATATATATATATATATATATATATATATAATGGGAGAGGGTAATTAAATAACAAAATGAAAAAAAGTTAGCCGAATTCAAAGAATTAGAAAATAAAATAAAAAAATGTAATCTTGATAAAACTATGCACATAATAATAATATTATAGTATCTGCCAACTCAACAACTATTACAGTTGTAAAGAATTTATCTAAACTTAACATTTCTCACAAATACTTCGAAAACAAGAGATTTAATTCAGACAAAACAAAAAAGTACTAAAGTAAAAAACCTGAAGCAGGAATTTACTAAAATGACAGCAAAAATGTCTCAAGAAATTCACAGGGTGTTTCATTAAGACGGATCAAAGTCAGCAGTAAATAAATCAGTGTTATTGGTGAAAATTTATTTATTTCTCTATTAGATCATGTTATTTAAGTCATGGCAATTATGTGTGAAAAATAATATCGCCCAAATGTCCGCCAAAGCTTCAGCGACACACCTCCACTCGATGGTGAACATTTTTGATGGCGTCTCTGCATAGTTGCTCGTCGATCTTACCAATATGCCTTATTATCTCATCCTTCAGCTGTTGAATTGTTGTTGGTTTATTTGCATAGACCTTACTTTTGAGATGACCCCAAAGGAAGAACTCTAAAGGCGTCAAGTCGCATGATCATGATGGCCAATTGACTCCGCTGTTTCGAGAAATGATGCAATCTGGGAACTTGTCATTGTATTTCTGTTTAAACGTCCATTTTCGTAATAAACTTCGATAACTTTAACACGTTATTTGATTGCCAATCTTTCCATGGTTGAAATTGCCAAAGATTTAAGTTGCTAAATCTGAAAGGAAAAGAAAAAATCATTAGACGCATAAACTTAATTCACATTTGAAATTTATTTGAAGTTATTGGAACAGCCTTTTTTCAGGAATTTAAATAAATTATATGAACAAAATTTGGATCTTTCACAAAACCATATACTAAATGCGTCAGTCGTTCATCATTATAGTCAGGCCATAATTTTGACTTAGATAATGCAGTTAAAATTAAGATAAAACAATTTATTAAGGTGAAATTAGATGCACTAATTTCGGAATCCTCTACGGTAAATGTACGTCTAGAATCATGCCACATATCACCTTTCCTAACAAAACTACTGTTATTAGGATATTTACCCTCTCTCTCTTTCTCTCTCTCTCACTCTCTCTCTCTCATATATATATATATATATATATATATATATATATATATATATATATATATATATAACGTCTTCGATTATTCGTCCGAAGAATTCCTGACGAAAGCGTAACATGCTTTATCCATTTTATCATTCCATTACCCACAGTTAATTTGATTGCAACTCTCTCTCTCTCTCTCTCTCTCTCTCTCTCTATATATATATATATATATATATATATATATATATATATATATATATATAATGAGGAGGTGGTGTTCTTGGTTCGACTCACTTCCCGATATCTGACCAAATTACAAAATATAATTTTGGGAGGGAAGGCCGAAAACATTTCAGCACCTTTATATATATTGCTAAGCTCTGTCTTACATTACATAAACTTGCGTGCTAATACCCTTGGGAAAGGTATTAATCCTCTTCTTAGAACTCCCCCCGCCCCCAGCTATGGGCAAATAGCAGGATAGACCGGGTTTTATAGCCTTGGATGGCAACTGGTCTACAGCAGAAAGAAATGGCAACCTACTGCGGGAAAAAAATCTGCCTACTCAGTCATGTATCTAAATATACATTATCGCCTAAGCGCGTATCACGCATGGCACATGACTGACTGACTGAAGTTCTGTCTAGGCTTCGAGTACCTTACGGAATAGGTAGCTTTGTCTTTAGGCCTTTTTTTCTTTTTACGGTGTTGTCGTTTTTGTTTGAAACTTTATCTGGATAACAGTTTTGGATTTTGGCAAGTTGTCCCTTGGTTCTATCAACGATTTTGTTTTACTTTATATATGTGTGTCTCTAGGAAAATGAAAGATTGAAAAACATAGAATAATAAAATGTGGAAGAATTTAATATATATATATATATATAGTATTTACACACTCAGGATATCGTTTCAAATTGACTTTCGTCTTTTATAATTTGAGATCCCCGATAATAACTAATTTAGATAAAAACATATTCATGAATTTTAGCTAAATCTGACATATGACCAAATGTTGAGCAGAAAAACGGTTTTGCCCCTGCAGTCACTATAAACGGTTACACTCTCAGGACCCATTTAGGCTTCAAGTTCACTCCACACCTCGACGGAAACTCATATATACAAACGATTGCTAAAGACGCTGGGAAAATAGTCGGTCTCTGTATCGCTCTAGAAAGTAACTGGCTCCTGCTATTCTTTCTTTACAAGTGTCAAATTTGACCAAAAATGGAATATTGCTGCTATGCCGTGGCTGGAGATGATCAATCCTTACTTTCCAACCTTGATATCGTTCAAAACTGTTTACGTGATTTTGTGGAGAAAGATTTATTTTCCACTCTAAAACCAATTTCCCCACAGACGCAATCCTGCAAACTCGATCGCTATTTCCATGGCAAATGTTCAGATGAGTTCTAATCTTTTGTTCACGAGTTCCGCCTTTACTGCTAGGACTCGTCATGCTACATCCACGGTGTTGCAAATGTAAGAAGAAATGTTGACTCAAATAGCTTTTTTCTAAGAACTGCCATTTTGTGGAACTCCCACATGGGTGCTTCCCCGAACATTACAATCTGAACCTCTTTAAGTCAGTGGCCAATCGTTATCTATCCTTCTTATCTTCATAATCTCTACTTCCTACCACATTTTTCTTTACTCGTATTTTATTCGTTTCTTATCGTACCTTATCTCAGCAGTTTTGTACATTATCATTTCAACTATAATCTTCTGCAAATGCTAAGATATGAGGACCTCCTTAGTAGGCCTAGCACAGAAATAGATACAATATAAATACAATATGAGAATAAAGAAAGACAAATGACAGCGGAAATGAAGTTTCGGTGAGACAGACTCATATGCCCTTTGATCTGGTAATTTTACTATAATTACTTAATTTTACTATAATTACTTGTAAGTCTATAACTCTTCGAAGCCAAAATATTTGGAACTGGTAATGATTTCTTGATAGTCACCTTCATTCTGAAGAAAATGCGAATGGAAAATATTACGTACAATGCCAATATCTTCCCCTAAAATAAAAAAAATTACCTATGCTTTCTTTTTTGTTTCATCCTTCTTTTTATACTTTGATTCTCTCTCTCTATCTATCTATCTATCTATCTCTATCTCTCTCTCTCTCTCTCTCTCTCTCTATCTATCTATCTATCTCTATCTCTCTCTTCCTTTGCTATCCCCCTTTCTTTCTTTCGTTGCCGCCTTCAATACAGAGCTACAACTATGTCTGGCATCTTGCAAGGATCGAACTCACTGTTGTAATATTAAAGAGGCTAACTTGACAAATTCTACTCGACGTTGACACGCCCTTTTCTCAATTCCGTTAACCATTATTTCTTCCATTTCTTATCATTTATCAGCTACGTTCGTTTTCCATCTCCATCGTTTTTTTTTCTTGATCGTCTTCTTCGTTTTGTCGTGTTTAAATTTTATTCATTAGCGTTTTCTTTTTCTCGATTCCTGTTTTTTTTTTTTGTTTTTTTCTCTCTTTTATTCTTATTTTTTTTCTTGGTATTTCCTTCCTTCTTTTAGTACTCTCCTCTTCTTTCCTGTTCTTTATCTCACCAGTTTTGCACATTGGAATATTTGCCATCGATTCTCTTTCACGCTTAACTTCTCAGTCGTACAATCACCCTGGCATAACGACCGCCTATGAAAATAAATATGCCCCTCTCTCTCTCTCTCTATCTCTCTCTATCTATCTATCTCTCTCTCTATCTCTCTCTCTCTCATGTACATACGCACGAACACACGTACGTATCGCATTTTACCTCACGTATATTTGCAAACTTGGTTCGAATATTTTTCTATCAGATATACTCGCTTTGCTTCTTTATTTTTCTGTTTAAAATATCCGTAAGTAGCCATAAATGCCTCTGTGTGTGTATTTCTTTCTTTCTTTCTTCTTTTCTTTTTTTTCCTTTTCTTAGATATATATGGTGCTACATCTTAGATGTTTATCTGTAGGGCATTTCTTCTTTTTTTTTTGCTCAAAACACATGTGTATGCATTTTTTCTTCTTATTTTTTGTCATAAACTTGTGAAACCCAAACGTTAGAACTTTCAGCATCTGTTAAAATTACACTATATCAGACTTTATTATACACGATAATGTTTTCACAATAAAAGTGGTTTTAACGAACAAATGTTGGTAGCAATTTCAGGATATATGTATATTTATATGAGCAACATCTTGTATGAACTGAAGCTTGCAATATCTAATCTTATTAATAAATATTGATATCTTGTTTTGTGCTTTATTATGCAAACTAAATTTTATCTAAATATATCCAATAGCAACATCTGTTTGATTAACATAATATCTCGCATATCGGAATAAATTATTAATTTAATATTTTCCATATGCATTGACATTTTATAACCTTCACCAATCTTTCGACATTAACGTTACTTGCAAGTTTTCATTGCTTTTCACTATTTAATGTGAATGTTTTTTTTTCTCTACGCATCGTTTTCTAATGATAGATAACATTTTCTTATTATATTAATATCTGCATAGTCTAGGTGCAATTAATTAATTTGATTTTTTTTTTCAAAGTTAGCAATAGTCAGATTTGAAGACATGAATGTATTATTTAGTCTAAAACCTCTTGGTTACAACATTTACAACTCGAAAAACATTTTCTCCAAGAATATGTTTTTGCATTTATTTTCATACAGTCATCCATCTTTAAGGGACCTGTAATTTTACTGCTTATAGAAACATTACTTCATCTCCCTATTGTTGCTTGAGTATTTTCACGAAGAACTCAACTAGTTTAGCTATCAATTCCAACGATGTAGCTTTATGTCCAGCATTACTTTGCTCAACTATATTTTGTTTTTCCTTTAAAGTTATCTCTATATATAATACGCCATATATATATATATCTAATATATATATATATATATATATAATATCTGGATAAAATAAATGAAACAAAATTGGGTGTTTTTTTATGAAAGTATTTATTTCTGTGTTTTTGTATATATTTATTTATTTAATATTTCAGACCACCTAGGTCTTTCCTCAGAAATCAAATGAGATACTGTGTTTGTGTGTTTGTTTACAGCGTTTGTCGTGAAGCGTGCATGTCACGTGATGTGCAATGCGACTTTGTTTGAATATTTGGCGGAAGACTGATGATAGTGTCTTAAATGTTGTTTAAAAGGTTTTTTGACCATAACTCAAGAAATATTTCTTAAAATATTTTTAACTGTTGAAATATTTACGTAGATTTAAAATATCCACGTGTTTGTTTACCCCTAGTTTATATGTGTCTAATTTTAGAATTCAGTATTTTTCTTTTTTTCTTCTTCGTATGTGTGTTGTACTTAAATTACTGTGTTTGTGTGTTTGTTTTTAGACTCGGACGAAACGTGGTGTGGAACGCGATTGTGTTTGGTTCTTTAACGGACAACTGGTGTTTTGGTTATTGTTTAAAAAGGATTTTTTACCATATCTAAAGAAATTTTTTTTTTTTTTTGAAGAAATATTTTAACTATTGAAATATTTATACTGATTTAGAATACCCAAGTCTTTGTTTAACCCTAGTTTATATGTGTTTAATTTTAAAATCCAGTATTTCTCTTTTTTTCTTCGTATGTATACGTGGCCTCTCATTATGCTATATATATATATATATATATATATATATATAGAGAGAGAGAGAGAGAGAGAGAGAGAGAGAGAGAGAGATACACAGACAGACTGTTTCGCTGTATTTGTTTTTCTTTAATTTATATATATATATATATATATATATATATATATATGTGTGTGTGTGTGTGTGTGTGTGTGTGTGTGTGTGTGTGTGTGTGTGATGGATTAAATCCAACATATTGTCATTTTTAATTTATTTTGTTTAAACGTTGTCTGTGGGATACTCATGTTCGCATAGAAGCTCTGTAATTTATAAAAAAGCTTCTACTCGAATATGAGTATCCATCAAAAACAACGATTAAACAAAATCAATTCAAAATAACACATATTTTTGTTTTATGGTCCAAATTTCTAAATTCTTCTCTTGTCCAGTTTAAAAATGGACCCGTATACAACGCTGTCCAGGAATCTGTTCCTTTAATCAAAATTCCACTGTTGAAGAACAGAAAAACTATTAAACACTAAGCTCTACTAATACTAATACATTTTCTAATACATTTTCTTCTACTGTATTCTCACTATTCATACCTGACTTATTTCATATCCTGCGCTTAATTGAATGTGCCTACAGTATTCCTCGATAATTTGTCATTTTCTTTTTCCCATGTAACATCTTGATTTTTTAACTGTTTATTTCACTTGCTTTGTAAATCTATATTTTCTTTTGCATATTCACATGAATTTAATTCCGTGATATCATTGCTATGATCAATATTAGTGAAAATCGAAAGTCTTCCTAAAAGTGTCCTCTTTTTATCTTAACCTCGGCTGGTAATTATTCCACTAACAGTTAGTGTTACTCAATATAATTTACCTTCGCTTTCGTTATGTACTTTCATAGCCATTCTAACATCTTAAGACATATCCAAAGTTTTGGAATCCTGTAGGCATTTTTTAGTCTACGCATGTCAAGGCTGGGTTCTTTTTGATTGTTTTTTTGTTTGTTTGTTTTTTTCGGTTTACCTTCTCTCACGATATTTTGACTAAGAAAGAATTGATTACTTTTTCCTTGAATTTCTTTTTTCTTTTCGCAGACCTTCCTCTTTTTCGGATAAGGCATGTCTTTTAGCGCTTAGATTTCTTCAGTAAGTTCTCGTTAAGATTTGGCAAATGCATTAAAGCCGAGTAATCACCTGCATTTGATACCTTTCAAACATGATACTTTGGGGTTCTGATTAGTTATATATTCAAACATATTCGTTATATTTACACTGTTTACATTGTTCATACTGTTGTCCTCATCTTTATTGCCATATTCTCGGTATTTCGGCTGATGTACTCTCCGGCCTTCTTCAGGTGATATACGTTGAAATTTCGAACCGAATTCTTTATTTCATCCACCGGGGTAGATTGTTCTAGTTCTACGTGCCATGTCTTTTCTGGATATTTCAGTTATTTACCTTTAGTAACTCAACTCTCCAAGATTCTGTTCACCTCTGCCGTGGCCAGGTATTGAACTCACACCACTTTAGGTTAAGTCACTCAATCAACCCCTTTATCCACTGTGCCATAAAGAGAAATAAAAAAAAATAAAACGTTAAAAGCAGTATATCATAGATTTGATGGAGGATTGATTGAGAATCAAGACTACGGCTGTGCTGGGGCCAGTAAGAATACTAAGTAAGGTACGGGTAATGAGAGGACATTTACTGTAATTCATTGCCCAACAACAACTTCCAAGCAGCTGATGTGACTACGCAAATGTATGAATAAGCATAATAATATACAGTGTGCTACGATAAGTTTTTTAGCCACCTTTGATTACAGCAATTTTGGCTTGTTTAATAATGTCTCTTTTTTTCAGACAATACCGTGTTAGTATCAAGCTACTCTCATCTATGAACGATAGTTGACTTATATCTTGCAATGAAAGTTCGTTGAAGTAAGGAAATTAGTGAATTTCAGCGAGAGCAAATAATAGGATGGCATCAGTGTAGTAAGTCAAATAGAGAAACTGCTAGGTTTTTCCAGGTTAATCATCAAACGGTTAATAATATTGTCAAGAAATTTAATGAAGGCCATTGCCATATGGAACAACGTTCAGGAAGACCAAACATCGTGTCTGAGCGAACGAAAAGGGCACTGAATAGGGAAGTCATCAGAAACCGTCGTCAGAGATGTCGCCAACAGCATGGAAATGTCGCCATGTGCGGCGAGAAAGACTCTGAAAGAGCTAGGCTATCAAAGAAGAGTTGCAAGAAAGAAGCCCTTGATTTCAGAGGTTAACAGGAACAGGCGTATGGATTGGGCGAGATAATTCGAGAGCAAAGATTATGAATTTTGGCAGACTGTAATTTGGTCAGATGAAAGTAAATTCTGCCAATATTCTAATTCAAGATTGGTTTATGTTTGGAGAAATCAGAATGAGACTTGGAACACTGAATGTCTGCAGGCAACCATGAAACATGGAGGGATTGAAGTAATGGTGACTTACGCCCCATTCGACTTTTGTGAATTCATTTTCTGTCCGCATGCAGGTGGTTTACTCCCTTATAAGTTCTGGTTTATTCTAATATCTTTGCCAAATAAATGAAGCTTGCCCAACAGTTCTTTGTCTTTTGCATAATCTATAAAACATTTCTACATTTATATTGCTCTTTCTAATATCATTCTGAGCATAAATATCGCATTCCTTGTTCCAGGGTCATTAACGGAACAGCACTGTTCTTGTCCTATTCGGATCTAATTCATTGGAATTCAGATGTTTCGTTATATGGTTCATAAGGTTGATTGTCCGATGGAGCTCAGTCGTTGGCACTTGGCTTCTTATGCAGCGCTATGAAAATAAATCTGCTAGGGTCTTCCGGTATATCACCGCTGTCGTAGATTTTATTACTTCTGTAATTTTTGTAGGGTCCTGATTTGTTCCTGTTCAACTTGGCCAGTGCTGATTTCACTTCAGATTTTAATATTTATGATTCTTCTATATTTCTATATATACCAGGTTTTCATCTTTCGTAGTGGAAAATTTCTTCCATCTATGAGGTATTTTTCTTTTCTGTTATCCACGTTGCTGTTTTATTTTATGCATCCTGTCCTGTTATTTCTCTTACTCTTTTATGCATATCTGCATTTTTAGTGATACTCATTCTTTCTATTTCTGTACACTCTTCATTGTGTCATTCCTCTCTTGCCTGTCTACATATTTCTCTAATTTTTTATGTAATCTGTTTTGTATCATGCCATTGCTTTCTGTCTTCTTTTGATCATATTGAGAATTTCATCTTTCATCCACTGCTTTTTTCCTTGTCTAGTTTTACTGATGGTGATTTCGATTGCTGATATCACAAAAGCTTCTCTTATTGTGTCTCACTTTGAATTTCCTTTCTCATTCAGTTATTTTGTATTTGCTTTTAACGCTGTCAGTATATATATCTTTTTGCAATTCAGTTCATTATGGAGTCTGATTGCAATTTGGATACCACTTTGACATTCTTTAATTTACATATCACTGGTGGTCACTCCCACAGTCAGCACTTACATATATTTTGCGGTGTAAAACTGCATTTCTGATTCTCTTACTGATTATGTAGTTCATCTGGTATTTCGTTTCTCCTCCTGGGCTTTTCCATGTACATAAGCGTCTTAGGTGTTCTTGAAACCAGTTCCAACTTGCTATTTTGCCATGTACTATTTGACCCATTTTGTTTCACGTTTATTACTGTTTCCTAGTCCGATTCTCCAACTATTTCACCATCTTGCTCCTTCTCTCCTTAGGCATTCAGGTCTCCCATGACGATTGTAAATTTCCGCTGTTTGCATTGAGTCTTGGCGTTGTCCGATGTGCAGTAAACCTTTTCACTTTCTTCCTCGGTGCTTTGTGCTGTCGTTTGCATATGAAACTATAATGTTGCATATGAAATTATAATAATTAATGATGACATGGTCTATTTCAAAGACAGAAAGTTTTTGTCACTTTTGTTACGCCGTTAAATGTGTATTTGTATACATAATGATTAGATAGATAGATAGATAGATAGATAGATAGATAGATAGATAGATAGATAGATAGTTAAAAGCGGATTGAGAAAGACGCGGAACAAAGTGAAAAAATTGGAAATACCGTTCCAAACAACTAACTCTGATGACTGGAAATTTTACTAAGAATCACTGATGTCGGGATAAAAATTGATATTTAAAAAGTTAAGTAATCTTTTCATATAATATCATTAACGCTCTATTTTTAATATTATTTTAATATCGTGCATTATATACAAAATATCTGCTGTTTCTTAAATCTTATATATATATATATATATATATATATATATATATATAATATGGATAAAACAACTGAAAAAAAATTGTGTGTTTTTTGCGAAAGTATTTATTTATATGTTTTTATATATATATATATATGTTTTAAATAAATACTTTCGCAAAAAAACACCCAATTTTTTTCCAGTTGTTTTATCCATATTATATACATATCAAGAAAGTATACGTGTCTTCTCATTATGCTACATATATGTATCATATATATATTTCTTAAATCTTATATATATATATATTATATACATATCATATATATATATATTTCTTAAATTTTATATATATATATATATATATATATATATATATATATATATATATATTTCTTAAATCAAAAGCAACCAACCAACACTGAACAAAATTTATTACGAGTATAGTAGCAATATTCTAAAATGCATTTGAGTTCACTAACATTTAACACCATGTTGCATTTTTCCATCTCTGGTTTCCTCCCCTTGCATTGAGAACGTTTGTTTACAAAACATCGCAACCACAACGGTTAATTTTAAAATAATTATAGTCTAGCGCGTTCACGCATGTTTACAAAATCACCATCACAACGATCACAGTTAAATTGTTTGTCTTCACAATTCACCCCTGATGATGATCTGGGCGGAGATCGAAAGTACTTGGGTTAACAACAAATACGGCGCCTTCCTTGATGAATTTCAACTTAACATCAAGAAGGACTAGAAAGGATTATTATAAAAATAAATAGGCATAATATGTCTATTATTTAATGAAACATGCTTATATACATACATATATATATGTATATATATATATTCAAACAGGTTTGGTTAAATAATTTAGATATAGCATGTCGATTAGTTCTCATTGTGATCCTTTCAAGTTTGAAAATATGCTGCCTAAATATACACAATATATATATATATATATATATATATATATATATATATATAATACGGAAGCGTTTTAAAATCTCTTCAATGCAAGTTGCCTTATTCCCAATGGTTAATGCATCAATTTGGCAAAATGCCTTGCATCGTTTTTTCCTTTTTATATTTTGGTGATTTATTATGTATTTTTCTTTCTATTTGGCGTTTAAATATAAAGAATAAATCGTACACATTTAGTTTTTGTTTGTAAATATAATTTCTTTCCAAGAATAATTTCTGTTTCTTGGATCTTCAAACTGAACAAAAACAAATTCAGATACGAAACCAATATAAATGTTATATATATATATATATATATATATATATATATATATATATATATATATATATATATATATATATATATAATTATATATATATATGTAATATATACAAATTACACATATATGTATATATATATATGTATATATATATATATGTATATATATATATGTATATATATATATGTATATATATATATGTATATATATATATGTATATATATATATATGTGTATGTATATATATGTATATATATATGTATATATATATGTATGTATATATATATATATGTATATATATATATGTATATATATATGTATATATATATGTATATGTATATATATATGTATATATATATGTATATATATATGTATATATATATATGTATATATATATGTATATATATATATATATGTATATATATATATATATATGAAAATAAATGTTATATATATATATATATATGAAAATAAATGTTTTACATATATATATATATATATATATATATATATATATATATATATATATGACGATGTATAATTTAAGAAAATCAAACATTATAAGTAAATTAACTGTCTCAATAGGCTAAGAGTATTTGATATTCTGTTCATATCCAATAAGAATTATTAGGTACTTCCACGGGGTGTAGCAAGTTTGTCTCACTAGATCAGTTACAACTGAATAGGAAGCTCGATCTCCACTGGGTGCCCCGTATCGTCTATTTTATGAAAAAAAAATTAAGCATCTTTTTAGATATTTGTAGAAACAATCTGGGAAATATATTTATAATCAGACTTGAAGCGAGTAAAAATGACAAAATGAAAAATCTTGTTACGCGTTTGGTCCTTCCACCTCAAGGCGAAAATATATAAAGTGCAAATTCAATACCATACAGTACATCAACTTTCCAAACAAAACTATTTATATTACAATGTAGGATATTTAACAACAATAGCTAAACAAGCAAAAGTGTCAGAAAGCTGAACGATATTATACATATTATAGATACATCCGACACCAAAATTTTAAAATTTAAATATAAAATTGTATCTTCAGTGTTCTCTCTGTGTAGAATTATAAATGACATTTGTTGTATTTCGCTCCCTCCTCCTACATGTGACTCCATTGATAAAAGCCTATTTGCTGTGAGGTTTTTCTTAAAATGCAAACATTTATGAGAATAAAAACATTGATTTACTGTGTTATCATCAGAATTTTAAACTGCACGGACACAATCAAATAATTTAATAGGTACATACAAAAGTATAAACAAGTGACAACATCCATCAAGACATAGCTTACGACCATATATCATTGAAACACCGGTTCCCGTACGATCACCGAAGTCGAGCCTGGTTGACGCTTGGGAATACAAGGTGCTGTAAGCTTGGATGTGCGAGTGGTGTAATGGATAATGGCTCGGAATTGTTAATCGTAGAGTCCAGTTCCAATTCCGGTTGGGTTCGTTATATTCCCTTACGCGCAAATACCCTTGGGAAAGATATGAATCCACCTCTTCTCTCTCTATCTATGGGTTAATTAGTAAGACTTGTTTCACTGAACCATCATCATCTCCCCCAAAAAATTCTTACAATGTAAACATATTTCCTGGCATTAAATAACCTGCAAATGGTTGATAAGCCATAAAATACAAATCAACCCACCAACCATCTGGGCATAAAATATGTAGGTACATTGATGAATCTACAACTTAATAATGAAAACAGCATTTATTTTAAGCGATATTTATTATTCAATATAATCTCATTTTTTGTCAATGCACTTAATTAATGGAGGATATTAATCACATAGAGGGAAAATAGATATTGAAAATTTTAGATAGAAGTTCAATAATAACTACGTACCAATCTACGAGCTGATGGATCCGCTCTTTATATATATATATATATATATATATATATATATATATATATATATATATACATGCCCGCTCTATCTCTGATATTGAGCACTTTATCCCATAAATATAGCACACTTTAAGACTATATTTCTTCATATATATATATATATATATATATATATATATATATATATATATATATATGACAATATATATATATATATATGACAAAAGGAAAACTGATGGTGAACTTTATCAAGACAAATGTAAGGATTTTATTTTGAAATAAGTATTTTTAAACAAAAGTAAAAATGTTAATTTTTTTAAAAATGTACATTTACGCGATGCTCATAAATATTTATCAGGTTAATTGAAAGGTCTAGGTAAATTATGGATGATCCTAAGTGACGTAATTTAAAGTCTAATATACGAAAATGAGTAAATATTAGTAAATTATGTTGTTCTTGAATTTTTTTACGCAAATTTAAATTATTTTAGCATGGGATAAATTTATGTATTATATGAGTTAAATAACAGAATTTAACCGTTTTCTTTTACTTTATGTTGGCTTGAGATAAGACTAATTCATTCGAGAATAGAAATATTTGAAAAAAACATGGGCCGTAGATTTATATTTTGATATCGGCACTCTCGCGAATTTTTTGTCTAAATAAGTTACTTTCTCTTTTAATGTTTGGCATTTTTTAAATCAAAGTTTATGGTTGAATTTATGTATAACTAAAGTATTTGATAAATTGTTGTGTATAAGACCTTTTTGTATTCTTAGATAATTTTTTTTTAAAAACAACATTGGAAAGCTCTTATGATCTTTTTTTGTATTTTAGAAGATAGAGGACCATTACCATTTGGAATAACAATAAATCCATCATCTCTGTAAAGACCTACCTGATTAGGCTCAGTAATCTTACTGAGGGTGTCTAATATATATATATAAATCAGCGATTTGAGCGGAATCATATGCTCCCGTTGAAACATCGAAGTTATCATTAAGGCGTTTAACCCAAGTGGAATTGCTATACATTAGTAGAGATTGTCTAGATGCTACAATAACTTCAAGTTCATCATCAGTAATGCTAATATAATTTTTGGCAAAATTTAAACTTTTTAATAATAGGTCTTGCTAATCGATAATGTCAAATTGAATAAAAGTAGCCGTATTTTTATTTTTGATACTCCGGAACCATTTAATAGTGTCGAACAATCTTTCCAAAGATTAATACAATAGATTTCTTGTATAGTTATATTATACTTTTAAGTATATTTTTTTAAATTGAGACTAAATCAGTTTCGAAAGAATTTATTAATCGGGATTGTAGGTTATTGTCGAAAATAGTTTTGTGGTCTTTAAATAGTAAATAAGCATTTTTTATATGAGTTTTTCCCATTCTGTCTGCAACATCAAATTTATTAGTAAATTTAGCAGTATCATTATTGGTTGAAGAAATAGTGCTATTGTTATTGTCTTTTTAATAAGTACTAGCGATTTTATTGAGGAGGAGTTTGTGATAGTCCGAGGGTTTCATTTTGTAAATATTTTTTAGATTTATCAGCTTTAATCCACAGTTTCTTAGAATTTTTAATGTCTTTAATATCTTTTTTTATTTCATATTGGAATTGGTCAGATGACTTCTTAAATGTATTTTTTAATTAAGTTAAACATGTCAGATTCGAATGGATCTAGAAGTTTATTATTAGGTGGAGTATTTTGAGATTTATATTATGTGAATTAGAGCTAAAAGGGGTTGTAAATGATACTAGGTATTGATCCCATGACTTTTATCAAATTAAAACTATATACTTATTTAATGTGTTATAATTGTACGTGTACAATATTTTACACAAATTCTTATACCTGCTTTTTATCTTCAAAATATTTCTGGCTTACTTCTGCTTCTTCCGAATTTTTTCTGGCCTTGTAAATGTCCCCGTATTTATGATTGGTCGTCTTGATATGTACTCAGCATTTTTTGAACAATTCCAAGACTTTGTTTAACCATGTTCAACAAAGAGCAATAGACAAGATTTACAGAGATAGATTGCATATTCTTTGATTGTAACTAGATATATTTGTGTATATGTAGAATACATATTCAGTCACTTTACCATATAAGTTTGTGTTGCTTATGTACAAATTGATTGTTTTTCGAGCTAAAAAATGATTTCACATTCGTTATGTATTGATGGACATAACTGCATTAATATAATGGTCGTCATGGATATTCATAAACTGAATCAAAGAACAGTGTATCTGTTTATAAATGTTTTGCGTCTGTGCGCGATCGTATAGGAAATTATTTTATAAAAAAATATGTGAATAATATTTATGCACTCGTGATTTCTCGTTTGCATTTATGTATAGACGTAATGTTATTTATACAATTTAGATAGCCTTTCATTTTAGGTTTTATTCTCTGCTAGGACAATTGTACACGTGTACACCTTAAACCTGTACCACCTCTGCATTAAAAATACATGAGAATGAAATATGTCAATTCTATGTACTCTCTGTATCAGCTCTCTCTCTCTCTCTCTCTCTCTTCCTCTGTATCATCTCTCTCTCTCTCTGTATCAGTTCTCTCTCTCTCTCTCTCTCTCTTCAGTTCTCTCTCTCATCTATATATTACACGCGTGTTTTGAAATAAACTATCTTGATATCGCCAGAAACAACAACTCATGTTTCCCGTGAATGTACATCAGAATCAGATGTTCATGAACCACTAAAGTTAACAAGAAATCACAAAATCAAATGTATAATCACTGTGTAGAAATTTGTAATCAACCTTTATCACTCTAGATGCGACTTCATTTGCGGTACAAAAAGTTTATTCTGCTACTAAAGATGACTCTGAACAATAATGTGTTCGAATTTGATAGTTGTGTTGTCATATCCTGCTATGGCAACAGAAAACAACTTTGAGTGAAATTAACAAGGTTACTGCAATGGTGAGGCTTTGAAAAAGAATGCAGTGGATGGAAAATAATATTAATAATTCAGAGTGCTAAAGGTTAATACAAAGCACCACTGCTCCCTGTACGTATTAGTATATTTCTGAGGTAGTGGGTGGAGGTTACTGAAATAAGAAGGCAGAAAAATTCCAAATCTTTGTGAGGTACTGTATTTAAAATGCGGAAAATTCCCTTTGTGCATACTTTTTATAACGTTTCCGCTCCCACCTCTGATATTAAATAAGTTTTCCTATTATCAATCCTCCAACTTCATAAACGAAACAAGCGACTGTTATTATATTATTATACAACGGTTCTTTCATACGAAAGAACCGTTGTATAATAAGTCACAAAGATAAGTATGTTAGTATTAACATACTTATCTTTGTTACTTTTTCAAGTTTTTAACAACCGTGACTTCTGACCTCCTTCCGATATCTATCGCATTTAGATGGATTTTATTTCGCTTATTGCTAATGGCGGCCATTCATAATCTAGGCATAAACTTATAAGTGGATCTTTAGAGCTTGTGAGCTGATGTGTTCTTTATTAGTTCGCCTTTCTTCTAATACAGACTGGTGTGGCCCCTTTTCTCTCCACGCATTATACTTTTATAGTCTCTCTACAGACGATTGCTTTTGATGTTCGCCATTCCTTATTTTCAGTGAGGGCTGATTTTACCCTTGTTTTCACTGACAGTTATTAGTCATGCTTTCTTCTCGAAGCCGATCTATCATCAGAATCTCGACTCGTTTTTATATAAGGTGCGGTATCTGTTTTCTTTTTTGTTTTGTTTCCCATTTTTTGTTTTGTTTTTTGTTTGTTTGTTTTTTGTTTTGTTTTTTATGCTTATATATTTTGTAGATATTGATGTTATATTCATAGGGTAATTCTGTCACTATGTCAGTTATGTGCCATGCGTGATACACACATAGGCGATTATGTATCTTTCGATATATGACTGACGAGGCATATTTTTCCCGCAGTAGGTTGCCATTTCTTTCTGCAGTAGACCAGTTGCCATCCAAGGGTATAGAACCAGGTCTGTCCTGCTATTTACCCATAGCTAGGAGGATAAAAAGAGGATTCATACTTTTCCCAAAGGTATTAGCACGTAAGTGAATGTAATGAATTCGACTGAAATTCGAACTCGGCTCTCCGATTCCTCAATCCGATCCGCTATCAGTCACTCCACCGTATTAAACTGCTGTATGTATAAATATTGGGATTCGAAAAGTATTTATAAACTGGTTCACTTCACAATATACGAATGTCTTGAACTCCGGTTCAAGATTAATTTTCGGTACATTAAAGAGAGTAAATTTCTTGTCAACTACCTTCTCCAAATCCAATTCTATTCATGTATTTACGGAGTTCTCTTGATCGAGCAGTTCCTGTAGATTCCTCTGGTATGGCGAGGTTCCTTTTCCATATCTCAGCTAGATGATTGGCCGTCAGCGTCATCATGCTTAAGGTCATTTCCTTAAAGAATTCCATGTAAATATTTATCAAGAGTGAATATATAAAATCGGTGATACCTCCAAATGTGTGTGCGCGTGCAATCAACGATACGTATAGTGTGAAGTGATCAAGATGCACACAGAAACAGTTCCCTTCATAAAGTCAAGCAATCAGACTTAAAATCCCGTCGGCACACACATGCAAATAGATGGATAGAGATGCGCCCAAAGACGCCTCTACCCGCGTAAATGTGTCTCCTGTCCGGCCTTTGGTACTGCAAGTGATGGTGGCGTTGGGTGGTAGACAGAAATTAGTAGAGAAACAAGCTCCGAGGAAATCACAGCCAGAGATTAGTTTGTCGTAAGAATTGAGCGGCCAGTGTTGACAGGGGAAAGATTGGTACAGGCGTGGACATTGTCCAAACGCCAATGTTTGATAGTAGCGGTCGGGAGACAGTAGGGAAGTAGGAAGGGCAGTGAAAGGAGGACGTGTCCAAAACCAATTCAGTCTTGATTCAACTCGAAGTAAACGATGACAAAACTGACCCGTCCTCACGCGCGAATGATTCGACACGAGTATTAGTCACTCCAGATTCCAAATCTCACTGGCTGTCATCTCTCTTTCTCATGTTATCTGACTTTTATAGAAAGCTAGGGATTATCATTGTTTCCCCACATATATATATATATATATATATATATATATATATATATATATATATATATATATATATATATATATATATACAGGTTGCGATGATTAAATTGTCGCCATTTTATATTTTTAATTTCGCGCATGCGCGTTTGTCTTTGATTTTGTCGACTGCACAGTATAGTAGAGTCAGTTAAGCATCGTCTATGAGAAAAAGGTCACTATGATGCAATTCACTTCGCCAGAAATTAGGAAAAGGTATGCTCTACTGCTTGGCACTCGCGCCGGAACTTCCAATACGAATATTTTAGGGTGTTTCGGTGTCAATCTGAGGTCAGTGCAGAGGATTCGGAAAGATATATCCAGTCAACATCATGGCGTTTGCAGGGATCACTAGTGATGGCGACGTTATGCCTCCATTCATGTTCCAAGAGGGCTTCAGATTGAATACGGAGACCTTGAGGGGGTAGTGCTACTCTGGTTCAAGAGGGTGACTGCTGGAAGACTCTATGCCTGGCAAAAGGACTCTACACCATGCCACACAAGCAAGACACAAATTGTCTGATAGCCATGACAATTTCTGCGACCACATCACCCCTCATATCTGGCTACCTAACTCCCCAAGAGAGAGACCAACAAAACTATTTGTAACACCAAAAATGAACTGAAGGCAAGAATTATGGTAGCACTTAAACAAGGAGATTGTCCAGACGATTTGCAGGAGATTCCGAAGTCGTCTGGAAGCCAATGGCGATTTTATTGAATAAATTTACTCTTTAGTATTTCAAAATATTTTTGTGTAATTTTGGTAAATATATCTGTTAAAATGGGATTTCATTGTTATTTTTATTTTTCCGTAATTTAAAGGACAGTTTATCCATCGCACCCTATATATATATATATATATATATATATATATATATATATATATATATATATATATATAAACTTTAAAAACTAGATCAGTTGAATCCGCTACCTTGATTTTTTTTAATATGTATGCAGGATTCAAGACTTCGAATTTCTGGTTCAAAAAGGTTCTTTGACTCAATTGCTAAAAATCGCCTGAGGATACCGTAACGTTGAAACCTAGCTAGCGGTTTCAACTGTTCTCCTAAATTTTAAAGTTAAAAGCTGTAAATGTTATTTTTACTTTTATTTAATTTTTTTTCACACATGTATTGAACACGTTTTAATACCACTGTTTCCTGGTCTGATTCAACTCTGACCATTAACCTTTTATGTATTACATATATATATATACATATATATATATATATATATATGTATATATATATATATATATATTCATACATGTTTCATTAAATAATATAGATAAGTGTTGTCTATATATTTTATGTAAGTTCTTTTCATATTGTTGTCTGATAAGCTTAATAACATTATCATTAAACAATGAAAGAAAATTACAATATTGATACATATTTTTTAATCCAATCTAAGCTTTCTAATGCTGCCTAAATACACACAATATATATATATATATATAAATATATATATGTATGTATGTATATATATATATATATATATATATATATATATATATATATATATACATACATACATACATACGCGCGCACACACACACACACACACACACACACACAAAAGGATTCTGAAAATGTATGTTTACTAATGTTTGATCACTGAAAGACTTGGATCATGTCGAGAATCGAGATGTTTTTCAGAACTCCACGTATATGTGCAAAAGTTCCCAGCGATTTTTTTTCTAGTAAAATACTTGAATCCTCTGTCTTCATGTCTTTTTTTCTTCGACGTTTCTCTGTATAAATTACTATATAAAGTACTTAAGCCCATGTCTTCCTAAAAACTTAAGAAAAAATATATGCATAATACAATACATAGTTGACTGATTTTGACTGCTGCGTAATCTTCCGCTATGATACAGGAAATGATACTCTTGCCTCTCGAATAAAATGAGGAGGATATCAAATATGAGAGGTGGATAGTCTTTCAATTTCCAAGATTTCTAAGGTAATAGAATAGACTACGAATACAAAATCAAGATCAATCATCATCCGGTTGCAGTGCTTACACAGATTCAATGTCGTCATCTAATTTTAAAGACCATCATATTCGGCAGGTCAGAAGAGTTGAAGTTTATGCCCTCACAATTCTGCTAGATATATGCCTAAGCATGTCTTCTGCTAATTCTTCCTCGTGTAATCTCCTACAAAAGAACTTCATTAACAATTTCGTCCACAGCCCTTCAGCAATGCCCTGCGGATCTGACTCTACGCTCTTTGATGATGTCTGATACTGGACAAAGTTTCTCATACAATCGCCCATTGGTCAGACGATCCCACCAAGTGACATTCAAAGCTACTCTATCCAATCTTCGTTCCAGTTTTGAGGTAATGGTCAATGATGAGCAACTATACAATAGAGACAAGACAGAGGTTCCATTTCAAGTTGTCACCCCACACGCCGAGATCAGTTTTGTATTATTTTTTTAACTTTTTAGGAAGACATGGACTTAAGCACTTCGAAATTTTATAGAGTAATTTATATAGAGAAACGTCGAGGAAAAGAGACACGAAGACAAAGGATTACAGAGAATCGTAACTGTTTACAATCATGGAACTTTAAAAAATGTGAAAACTCAAATAAAGTGCGTGGCTTCTCAATTTTCAAAGTTTTAATAAGTGTGCCTCCCAATGTTTATTCGAGATGCAAGAATAACTTCCCAACTGAACAGATTGCTCTATCCGTTCTCCAGTCTTTTTGGTACAAAAATATTTTAGTAAGTTGTACATTTATATGGATATAATTTCATTATATAGAAACAGCGATATAAGTTTTTTATAATAATAATAATAATAATAGTAATAGTAGTAGTAGTAGTAGTAGTAGTATTTTGAGGATATAATTAAAATAAATCAGTGTAATTTCTCTTTGAGCCATGAAATCCTGAGAGGAAAAATTCAATATTTTTTTAAATAAAAATTATGTATTTTTACATAATTTATTTTATTGCTACTGTTATTTTGCCAAGTAAATAAAAATACTTATTTCTCACCTTTTGAAATTTGGATAAATAGCTAGTTTGCATTGTTCACTTTTAGCGAATTTCATTATTGGTAGGAAACTTGATTATAACGAGGACCTGTCCTATGAAATATATTGGTGAAACATAAAAAATTAAATAAAAGATTATATGAACCCAAGACAGAACTTTTTACAAAACAATACACTCAATTCATTAGTCCTTCATCGTAATAAATTTGACTCTAATTTCGACTTAGAAAAATAAATATATTAAATGGACGTCTGGTGTCATTCAACATATCTCCTTTGTATTAATATTAATTTTGTGAGCAATGTGAGATAAATAAAAGTAGTAACGATAGTAGGCATGTTTTTGTTGTAGTTAAAAAAGAAAAAAGGAGGTAAGGGAATTGGTGAAGGGAGTGGGGGATCAAAGAATGGGGTGGAATCTTCTATTGGTTTTCTTAGTTTTAGATGAGAGACTAGCGAAATTACCTGTTATTTATTTTCTCTTCTTTTAGTATCTTCCTAAGATAAAAAAAAAAAAATTGGTATAAATTTGCCTTTTTGAAAATATTTTTTCAGTCCTGCCTCCAATCTTGGCAAAACGGTTTAATCACTGTCTAAATGAGACATGTTTCCTAAGTCTATTATTGAATACGCAAACGTATAACCGCACAATCTGAATGGAATTGAAATAGAGTTGGTGGGCTAACTTCTCTTTCTGCCTGGTAAGAAACCCTGGTCAAGAGTACAAATGTACAAATCAAAATGGGTGGCCCACTGAAGTCGTTTTTACTACTTCATCTGTATTTGAACTGAATATCTTTTCTCATAAATGTAGTATTTATTTGATCGATTTGAAATTTGATCATCTTGCACTCAGCGAAATGACAGGTACCTAACATTCTTTCTATGTGCCGTGTCCTTTCAGGACGTAGACGATCATGGCTCTCCATCTCCCTTTATCCATTGCAGCTCTCAACAAGTTCCTTCCCCCAAACCAAGTTCTATCATCCACTTGCCTAAGTCCGCTATATATGCCATGCGTTGTTTTCCCTTGTCTCTCTTTCCCTCTATTCGACCCGTATCAGATTCTCCAAGCCCTCCTTCCTCATTATGTGTCCCAGAAACTACAAATGCCTCTTTCTGATGTTAAGTATAAGCCCCCCCTCCTCGTTTGCATCCTCTCTAAGACATCATCGTTGCTCACACGTTCGGCCCATGACATCCTCAGCATCCTTCTGTAGAACCACGTCTCTGTCGTCTCGAGGCTCTTCTTCATCTTTGAGGAAATCGTCCAACATTCGCTACCGTAAAGGAGGACAGATGTCACGTAACAGCGCAATATTCTTTTCTTCGTGACCAAAGAAATCCTCCTGTCTCGCAATACTCTGCCCAGTTTTTGGAATGCGTACTTGGCTATCCCATACGTCTACGGATCTCAATGTCGCATTACCGTCCTGTCAAAACGCTTCCCAGATATTTAAGCTTCCACTTCTGCTTGATTCTAGTCTGTTTTCTTGTAGTTTGGGTACCTAACTAGGATTCTTAATTGTATATACAATGTGTCCCACTTTCCTTTTTCAGGTGAAAACTCCTTATAGAAATGGAACACTTTCATTTTATTTTTCTATATCATTTAATCAAACAAAAATAAACTGAAGAATTTAAATTTTCTTTGTGTATTTGTTAAATGTTTATTGAATAAAAATTATCGCTTTCTGAATGAAAAGTATCGTTTACGTTATTTAACTGCAGGAAAGAAGCAATCATACAAATAAAACAGAATAACCAATGCCAACAGTACGTAATTTCTCTCCCAATAAAATAAAGATATTTTTCTTCTGTTAAGATAAGTGAGGCGCCCATGGCAAATGCGCCGAAATGAAACAATACAAGCTTTATACTATTAGATTTCATCTTAAGAAATTGAATTATTTTTGTTTAATGAACATCTCATTTAATTAATAAGTTATCAAGAGGTGTTGCTGAAAAGTGTTCAGCCCAACCAACCAGATATTTATTAAAAAAAAGGCTAATGTTTAGTAACTTTTGGATGAAATAGTTGGGATGAGAACTTTTCAGCACCTCCATAACAGCTTATCTTTAAAATAATTGCGTCGTGGCACCATTTCTAAAATGTTATTAAACTCACAAATTTCTATCTGCCTATCCTGATGATGACTTAAGAAAGTTTAGACCATACTTTAATGAACTTCGAACAATTCTTGACTCAATTTCCTGCTTGTTTGAGAAGGATTATTCATTAAATTCATTAAAATTAATCTACATAAAATGTCTGTCGTCTTCAATAGTATTTGCCTTGAAGAACATTTGCTGCCCTAAATACGCAGAATCAAAAACTGAATAACAAAGAAAATTGAAATGGAATATTTCCTCCAAGCATAAGAACAAAAGAGAAATCAAACCTAACCCAGAAAAAAAATCATCGACCCTACTACAAAAGGAAACAACAGCACACCGCAACAACACCGACCACAACACAAAAAATGCAAACACAAAACAAATCACACATATTACACCAACATACAATCATCATCACCATCACCAACAACGACACCACGACCATTAACGAAAACCTCAAAACGAACATAAACACAAAACAAATCGCGAACTTACGCGCACATACGAGGCTATACAAAAATACACAAACCAAAACACAACGACCCTCAAACAGAACACATGTCTCCACTCAACATCTCAGACCACCAGATTAGCCCCTGTTAGAAAATTGACAGAGAACACAGTCAACCTTCCAAAACACGAGATAAGCCCGCAACCAAGACACTTGGTAGATGGTCAGTCAGTTATGTGCCATGCGTGATACACGCTTTGGCGATCATCTCTCTCACAGACGCGACGTTGCCTCGCTCTGTCTTTTTTACAAATACTTTCACGGTAATTGCTCCGATGAGCTGCTTTCGCTGGTTCCTAGTCCTCATGAATTTAAACGTCCTACGAGGCTGGCATCCCGTTCCCACCCCTTCACCGTTGAAACTGTTAGATGTAGACGTCTCTTCTACTCCAATAGCTTCATGTCTCGCACATCTCGCCTGTGGAACTCCCTTCCTTATTCCTGTTTCCCTGACAAATACAATCTCCAACTATTTAAGTGTAACGTCAATCGACATCTCCAGTTGCCTTGATCTATCGACTTCCCTTCTCCACATCCTTTCACCTTTCATTCCTATCTGCTCTTGCTCCAAATCTTCTGTAAACCCCTTGCCTTGATCGATCCAATATCTTTCTCCACATCCTCTCCTTTACCACTCCTATCTGCTCTTCCTCCAAACCTTCTGTAACCCCTTGCGTGCTAGTGGCTTCCAGCCTTGCTTGGGGTGATAAGCTTTAAAAAAAATGTACATTTCGATACATGATTGACGAGGCAGATTTTTTCGCGCAGTAGGTTGCCTACTTTCTGCAGTAGATCAGTTGCCATCCAATGCACCCGGTCTGTCCTGCTACTTACCCATAGCTGGGGGGGAGAAGAAGAGGACTCATACCTTACCCAAGGTTATTAGCACGTAAGTGAATGTAATGGATTCGACTGGAATTCGAACTCGGCTTTCCGTTTCCTCAATCCGAGCTGCTATCCATAGAAAACATGATACCAGCTTTCGAGATTTTATAAAAGAACTTCGTCAGGTTTGCAAATACAAACATGACATGTACGAGCGAATAATAAATCTAAGTAGTAGTAAATTCTCGCTTGATACATTTTTCATTATTGAACAAAGGACTAAGCTTTTGCCTTAGTCCACCACGGTTTAATAAGGACATATTGGTAATGGACTTAAAATCCTTCTTTAGGGGAAGACAGCTAAAAGCCTACTACGGAGGCAATAACTACACACCTTCCATATTAAGAACATTAAAAGAGAAGAATTTTACATTCACCTTATAAAACACAGACACTACTATACAGACATATGAAATGGCAGTAACAAATGACATAAAGAAAGCAATACGTAAGTTGCCACATAACACTATCACTGAAAGTGAACGGAGTGTGTGCCTCGACACGCTGACGTACAGAGATGACCTAGTCATTTCACAAGCTGACAAAGGTGGTGCCACTGTGATCTGGGGCATCAAAAATACCTTAAAGAGGCCAACCCCCAGCTATCCGACAAAAACACCTATAAAAGCCTACCCACAGACCCACTCCCCCAATACCAAAAACATTAACAGGCTCGCTAAACATGATGCTTCGAAATAAACTAATTGACAAGGAAACATGCACAACACTTACACCCACAAACATCACACCTGCCCGCTTCTCTCTCTCTCCCAAAATAACAACCCAGGAAGGCCAGTCATTCCATCATTTAACTGCCACACAACTAAAATATCCAAATACAGCTTGGAAGTAAGATCCTACATCAGAGATATAACCGACTTACTAAACAGAATTAAGCATATAGAAACAGTACCAGGAAATGCAACTCTAGTAGCCATGGACGTTAGATGTCTTTATTCCAACATCAAACACAACGAAGGACTAACCGCCCTTAAAGAAGCACTTACTAAAAGAACAAAGCAAGATCCCCGCCCCCGAAGTAATCATAAAACTTATGGAACATATTTTTACATTGAATAGTTTCGATTACAATGGAAAACACGACTTACAAGTAAAAGGATGTGTCATAGGCACCGTTGCAGCTCCAACATATTCCTCGATATTCATGGACAAATTTGAGGAGACCCATATTTATCCTTTCGTCGGTAACGACTGCATGTTTTACGAAAGAAATATCGATGATATTTTCTTCATATATACGGGCAATGAGGAAAAACTTACTGTCCCTAAACACGGTACACGACTCTATTAAATTTGACCACGAAAAGTCAACACATCCGGTAACATTTCTAGAGACCCACATCTACATTTATAAAAATAGAAAACTACAAATGACACTACACACTAAAATCGCCGACACCCACAACTATCTACACTTTAAGTCTTCCCATCCAAAACTCCTCAAAGAGAACCTTTCCTATTAACAAGCACTTAGAAGGATATGCTCCAACAATGAAGAACTAAGTACACATACTAAAAATCTCTAGCAACAATTCATCACGTGGCTATAAACTACACTTAATCAGGGAACCAATAAATAAAGCAATTTCTACACCGAGAGAAGAAACCCTAAAGTATAAAATTAAAAATAAATCCAAACGTTTCCCTCTGGTAACCACTTTCAATACTACTCTACTTCCATTAAGATAATCAAAAGTCGCTGGGAAATATTACATCTCAAACCAAACCTAAAAACTTTGTTTGGGGAACACGGCATTTTAGCATATCTTAGACCAAAGAACCGTAAGGAAATCATAGGTGGTAAGCAAATTTCAGACGACAAACACGAAATAGACCAAGAATAAAAAAAACAATAGGATTTTCCCAACCATGTAACAACAAAAGGAGCTTATGTTGTAACCACATTAAACACACCAATTTGTTTACTAGCTCAGTCACTAACACTACTTTCAAAATCTACCACAACTCTAACTGTAAAAATCATAACATAATTTGCTTATTAGAAGGCACTTTATGCCACAAACAATATGTGGGAAATCTGAATGGCTCTTTCACTACAGAATTAATAATTATCGTAATCGGATTAAGTTGGCTCCCCACGAAAAATTATTACCTATAGAACATTTCCGCCTAGAAAAACATGATTTTAATAGCCATGCATAATTCACTATTATTGAAAAGATAGAAATAGACACAAAAGGTAACCTTAGAAAAATATTAGAGGAACATGAAGACAAAAGGATTTTGCGCCTCAAAACACTTTGTCCAGACGAATACAACATCAAACTAAACAGCATAGATAGAATTAATATATAACCCCATAGGTCAACCCCCACCATATTTCTCTCTCACACTATAATGTTTGTATAGCTGAATATACTCTATTGCTACTACATAGAAGATGACACCAATCATGAAGCTGACTCACCTAACCCACCCACCCTAAACGTCACTAGACTGACATTCTTACAGAGGTGATGAGGTCTCCCAAACACACACTCACACACAAATATATACACATACATATATTACACACATTCACAACAAATTAAAAGATACCATACACCTAACACAAACAGCCTCTTCTCAGCAACCAATAAAGCTGTCAAAATGACTAAAGAAGTAAATCTGAGACTCATGGGTCCCCCGACCTCTCCTTAAAAAACAACTTGAAAAAGATCTTTGATCAGTCCCAGAACTGTCTAAAAATAAACTATAAAAAAACAAATGAAAACTACAGGTCAAGTTCAACTTCCTCAGAGACTATAGTTCACTGCTCCTAACAAGCATGATTTTTTTCTCCTGATGATGGCCATGCTGACCGAAACAAGTCGAGGAACCTAATTAAAAAATAAAATTAAAATATTAATATTCAACCCAATCTGTCTGAAATTTTAACGGATACAGCTGCTTTAATGCATGGCTGTTCGTAAGAATTAAGCGCCGGTATGGCCTTTATATAGCACGTATATAATGCGTTAAAAATTCCATTTCTCAGCCGGGTGGATAAGAGCTTCATGTGTGGTATCATCTTCTATTTAGTAACAGTAGAGTATATTCAACTAGAGAGAGAAATATGGAGGGTGATCTATGGGATTATATATTAATTCTGTGCTGTTTAGTTTGTGGTTGAATCCGTCTGGACAAAGTGTTTTGAGGCGCCGATAACCTACGGGTAAATGTCTCTGATTGATGTCAAATCGGTCGAGTTTCGATCCCGGCTTGAAGTAATTGGATATCAAGCGACACTGACAGCTGTGATACACCGAAACATGCCGCCTGTGGATGACATATATATATATATATATATATATATATATATATATATATACATATATATATATATATATATATATATATATATATATATATATATGAAGAAATATAGTCTTAAAGTGTGCTATATTTATGGGGTAAAGTGCTCAATATCAGAGATAGAGCGTGTGTAAATATAATATATATATATATATATATATATATATATATATATATATATATATATATGCAGGTATGCAAAAAATAGGAAAGAACACGTTAGGTAAATAATATATATATATATATATATATATATATATATATATATATATAAAGGTAGTAATCCGTTGATATAACCCAAGCGAGTTCTATTAACACAATATAGAATTTGAAATACCACTCTTACCTTCATAAAATAATACTCCTACATTACTTCCTGTAACTATGCCTTCTTCTCTCTCTCTCTCTCTCTCTCTCTCTCCTTCCCCAACTAATCAGTCTCCTTCTACAAACTGACACTATAAACAGTTTGAAAAATCCTGCGAATTTTAAAATTTAAAATTCACAGGTGAAAATGGTCATTAACTAATGGTATCTTAATTCCAATTTTACGATATATATATATATATATATATATATATATATATATATATATATATATATATATATATATACGGATAGAACTGCAAAAGGAAGACTGAAAACAGCTCCACCTAAAAGGTATAGACAACAAAAAAGTGCTAAATACAAAATTCAAAATGGAATATGTAGTGCTAAGATATTTAAGAAAAGGCTAAAATGCCAACCATCATCGCAACCTGGGTTTCGACCGTAAGGTCTCCTCAGGCAAGTGGAAGAATGTATAAGCCAAAAAAACTACTCCAATATACCAGAACACCGGAAGTGAAAGGGTAAAAGTATGAGGACGAGGAGAGGCGAGAGAGAGGAGAAAAAAATATATATATATATATTTGTAAATAAATGACTGCGAAAATAATATATATATATATATATATATATAGTGATTTTCTAAGCGTAGCTTAGATGTGGCACAAAGCCGAAATTATTTTCGAAAAGTGAATTTAAAGTTTGCCTTTGTGTTACAAATAAAGGCCAAGTGGAAAGGGTTTAATCCACTATAAAGCGGGTGCTGAAAACTTTTGGGCCTGATCCCTTGTATATGTATAATAAAGGAATGTGTAATGATTTCCATTCATCTCACCCGACAAAAATTGCGGGTTTGTTTACGTATGGACACACACAATGAATGAATATAATTTCTAATCTTAGCAAAGTTGTTTAACCGCTGAATAAAGACAAAAGGAAAAATTTTCTTAGTTGACCCGTTTCGTCCTTTGATTGACTTCATCAGAGAACGAAACGCGTCGGCAAAGAAATGTTTTATTTTTATCATTTTGCAGATATATAGTAGCAGTCGTGGTCGACGATGTAAAGTGGGACAGATGAAGTTCTCAATGATTGAAGAGGAGATCTAATCCGTCAGTCTATCGTGACAGAAATAACAATGAAGATTGTCTAAAGTGTCACCTACTCCAAGACGTGCGATGCGAATCTGTTGCGGACATGCTGGTTGTGTTTAGGTAGAAAACACGAGTGTGCGTCCACGGTGGGGACGCTTTTCTTCACGTGCGACCTACATCTTAACGTGTAAGAGAAAAATAGAAAAAGAGTGTTTATTTAAGTGAAACGCACAGACGTAGTTGTAGACATATGTGGCAAACGAAAGTCGAGTCGATAATTGCCAGCACTCTAGTATATTTGTGTTTGTTTTAAAATTTGTTTCTAGTAGAGTGCTGCGTGTGTGTGTGACTTAACTAGACGAAAATTGGTGTGTAGTTAGAGATATATCTTTTCTAATAATTGCATAAATTTGGCTTTGTTATCCTCTGTGAAAATTGTGTTTTCTTCTGCTACAAATCCACAAATAAAGAAGCCAGTATATTGAAAACTAGATTTATCCTCTTTTCTTCTCGTGACGATATTTCATTTTTCATTTTTCATTCTTTTGTTGAATATACACCGGACCATTTCCAGCTTTGGTTTACACCGACGCAAAAGGGAACTGAAACACATCGTAGGAGGAAGCTGCCTGGCCGGTGAGAAACTGACCAATGTCGTCGGGCGTATCTTTACATATATAATTATATCGAATGACTTTGAATTGAGTCTAATCGGTCAGCATTTTTTCCTTGATACAAGTCTGGTTAAAGACTAACGAAGAGTTTTTAAAGATTCCTTAACAAAGAACTTTCGTTGCTCTTTAAAAAAAAAAACTTGATTAATCGAACCACTTTATATATTTATTCATTTTATGTCGGTACTTCCCCAAAACAGCGATACTTAAGGTTTAACATGCATTTTAAAATGAAAATATTTCTTGAATCTTTTAATTTTATTCAGAGATAATAGATTAAATTAATACATTAAATTTAATATTCCCAATAAGCTTTTCTGTATTTCAAACTGAATTTACATTTTTTTCTGTAAACTGATTAAACTGTTTTCTGTATTTCAAACTGAATTTACATTGATTGGAATTATTTTTCTGAATATCACTAAAATCGATAAATTCATCCCTATTGACAAATATGTCAATACAACATTATTCTCTTTATTAAAAATCTTTCAAAAATAAAATATACCTTCCTGAAACGTTGAGAAACGTTAACCGATTTAAAATTTAATTAATCTGAATTTAAACATATTAATTTTAGTATAAAATATCGCAGAAAAGCATTTTTTAATTCTGAAGTGAGTGATTTTATGAGGCGTTGGCACATTTATCGACAGCCTGATGTTTGGAATATTTATCTAAGGAAATAATGGACATAAAATTACATGACTACAATGTAAAAGCCTTTACACACATAATGGTCCTTCCTCTTAATAATAACGCAAAGATTTGGACGATAAATCTCTGTTTTTATTAAGTTTGGAGCATTTATGCTCATTTTTAGTAACTACTTTGAGGTATCTAAATGGATGCCTTGTGCGCATCTTCATGTCTAATTCTGTTGACATATTCTCCATAGATACCTCTTAGTCAATTTATATTTGTCTCTCCTTCTTAACGTATTTCTCTCTCTCTCTCTCTCTCTCTTGTTCTGTCTCGGCTTTCTTTCCTCCCCCCTCCCTCTTTACTTTCCATTTTATTCATACCAACCATCAAACTCTGCATCTTTTCCAGCTCGGAAAAAAAGATCGTTCAAAGATAAGCACTAAAATAGACTCAAGTGAGACGACCAGACAAGTCAAATAATGCATGTAATAAGACGACATTGGCATCAGATTAGAATTGTTTTTTCTTCATTTCACCATTTCTTCTTTTCATTGTATCAGGTTGTTCAAATTGTTTTACTTAAACAAAAATTCTAAAAGAAATTCACAGAAAAGTGATTTATTCAAAACACTATTTTTCCCTTGATAGGAAAAGAACTGACGAATCAGACTATCTAAAGAATATAATAATTTATTCAATGAACCGATAAATTTCTTGAGGACTTCTTCAATAAATTCTCTTTGGATTGGATAAGTTTCTGACTATAAAGAAGTAATCTCGATGCTTGAATAAACAATGACATTAGTGACCCCTTTCAATTATACGGCAGTTAAGTACACGGCGCAAATCGGATGATAGGCTGTGTGTGAGATTCAAACTACCGCCCATGTTACTTCAATTCAGCTGCTCTAACAGTTGAAACCAAAGTCGCACTTTCGGAGAAATGACGGCTTGAATAAACTTACGATTAAAATATAAAAAATAATTGATGAAAGTAAAACTAGTAAAAAATTAATAAAGATTGACAATGCTTCATCTATTAAATATCAGTTTTTTTTCTAGTTACAAAAATTCCTTTTGACATTAGGGCGAAAATTACGTTGTTTCCCCACAAACTTTTCATTTTTGCCAGCAAGTTAGTTCTACAATTTTGTTAATCAATTTCGAACTCTAAATTTTAGTTGCCAGCAAGTTCTTTATCTCGATTTGAAGTCAGTATTTTCCCCATTATTTTATTTACACTCCTATTATTTTTTTTTTTTTTACGCATTGTATTCCAGGCTGTCTTCTTTCCAAATTTAGGTTTCTATTCTCTCCATTCTATCCAATAATTGATTGCCTTTCTTGATTAGAGATTCACCCAATGAAAACCGAACCTAGTCTGACATTTCTCTCTCGTGTCTTGTTTATTCATTTAGAAATGAAGAGGAAGGAGCGTCTGTTTTTAATCTTTTATCTTAATTTAGTTGTCTTTAGAAATTGGCGCCCATTTTCATTTCCGTTCTCGTTTTCGGCCTCCATTGGAAGGAGGCGAGGAAATGGGATATTTGTCGGTGTTGTTGAAAAGTTTTTGCTAATGGTAACGTGAGTTATTGTTTTCGTGAACCAGTAACTCAGAACACTTAGTATATGCGTGGGCGTTTCAGAGAAAAGGGAAAAAAATACTATACGGTGTCTATTAGAAAACATTGTCTAAAAGGTGTAGATATTTGTGAAGGCATATAACGGCGGATATGAGAGACAGAAATAGGTGGAAAGAAATGAGGGCACAAATGTACGTAGAAGCAGAATTGTCTGGATTTAACTCTGTTCATTCATAATCTCCAAGCGTGAACATCTATTTGTCCATGCGTTTCTTATATTAACTGCTGTAATGTCTCATTGTTATTCTTGTCAGAAAAGATGAACTGACAGGCGGGAATATTTTAAATACTAATAATGTGAATGAAATGCGTAAGAGCTCCTTTCTGGGATTTCAGTCAGTTATGTGCCATGCGTGATACACGCTTAGGCGATCATGTATTTTTCGATACATGACTGACGAGGCAGATTTTTTTTTCCAGCAGTAGGTTGCCATTTCTTTCTGCGGTAGACCAGTTGCCATCCAAGGTTATAGAATCCGGTCTGTCCTGCTATTTACCTATTTATCTGGGGGGAGAAGAGGATTCATACCTTTCCAAAGGGTATTAGCACGTAAGTGAATGTAATGGATTCGACTGGAATTCGAACTCGGCTCCCCGATAGCCATTACTCTCCGATTACTCAATCCGAGCCGATATCCACTGTTGTAACACAAAAGGTGACACTTAAGTGTCATTTAAAAAAAAAACAAAAAAAACACATTAATGAGAAGTTTCAATATCTGTGCAAATTGGCAAGAGTTGAAAATGTGTGTGCGTTATGAGTAACAAGGAATTAATTGTAAGCACTAGTAAATTATTCTTCTTTTGTCGTGTCCCTTCAGGACGTAGGCGATCATGGCTCTCCAAAATTTCAAAATTTCCTGACCTTCATAGCTCTTAATAAATTTTGTTTTCTCTTAAACCTTCTTCCGCCACCCATTTACTCAAGCTCAGTGTGTTAAGTTTTCCTGCCCCTCACTGTGTCCTGTATCAGATTTTCAAAACCCCTTTTTCCTCATTCTGTGCCCCCCCCCCCTCCAAATTCATCTGTCTCTTCCTGGTGTTAAGCATAAGTTTTCTTTTTGGTTCTATTTTCTCTAAAACTTCGTCGTTGCTCACATGTCCGGTCCATGGTATTCTCAGTAGAACCACATTTCTGTTGCTTCAAGTCTCTTCATCCTTGAGGAGATCGTTCAGTATTCACTACCATAGGGATCTCATAAAGCAAGTTAGTTTTTAATGGTTCAGTATCAGATCAACTATGAATACTGCTTCAGGACCCCACATCAATGGAGTTTATTTTAAGTGTTTATTATTAAAATAAACTATTCTAGTGATTGAATTCTAAGCCAATTCCAGATATTCTGACCTTAGAATATGCTCTAACATCCATTTCATATTCCCTCAAAATGGCTTAACTGGTTAGCACCTAGGTGAATGGGCTCAATGAGTTTACCAGAATCTGTTTTGGTAGCTGGATTGTTAAATCATTTGCTGGTGCACAGTTTAATAGTCCTATTGATCAGCCCCAAGATCAGGACGATAAAGACATCTAAATACTCAATTCAGGAAGCACTCATTGGTGCATTTTCTTTTTCATCTCTTTATTGCCACTAACTCTTCTGATAACCTGTTGTAGAGCAATACCAAGGACAAAGATAAAAGTGGTTACCCAGACCTCATCACTGGTAACTGAACAGATAATTTACCTCTAATCATATGATTTTGACAATTAAAATTGGAACATTATGCAAGCTTTTTTTTTTTTTTTTTTTTTGCAGGGGTTAAGGATTTTGAGCAAATGGAGAGATCCAAATGAACTTGTGATGATTCATGCCAAAAGTAATCCTATGACTTCAAAAGCGAATGTTGGTTTGGCTGTAGAGGCTGAACATACATGCCAATAAACATAATTTGTTTTGTTTACAATTTTGCCAGGCTGCTACTCAGCTGTATCTGATATGAAAGTTATGTCACTGAATTTCCACGGAAAAATAATTTCAGACAATGACATTCATCATCACTTGATTAACTTCTATAGAGACCAAACAGTGGATGTGAGTACAGTTAGGTGGTGGGCAATGCATTCCAGCAATTACTACAGTGATGTGCTTAACAAGCCATATTACAGGTGGCCTTGCTCAAATGTCAATACTTAGTATAAAGGAAGAGCACCTCAAAAATGCATTGCCAATGGTAATGACTGTGAAAAATCTATCCAATAAAAAAAAAAAAGATTTATGCTCATATTTTTTTCAAACTGCACTCTCTATATGTTGGAGTTTCCATGGGAATAGGAGGCAGTATCTTCAGATATACTTCATACCAGCATGCATTTTTATATGAAAATGAAACCTTTTTTGTTTTCAAAGCATTATGCCAATTTTAATATTGTTTATTGAAAAACAAAACAAAAACAGTAGACAAAGATATTGAATATATTTCTTTATTTTCCAACAGAAAAACATTTGCTTTGCTTTTCTCTCAATTTTTTGTTATTTTCTGTAAAAAAGAAAAATATTTATACATTTTCACAATGTGAAAAATGTATACATATTTTTTTAATATAAATCGTTTATGCTTATTTTCCAAGGAGTCTTGACAATCATTTTCTAAAATTAATTTAAAACTAAGAAATGTGTTTGGAAAATAAAAAATACAATTAAAATAATCTTTAATGTTAAAAAAAAAAAAAAATTGCCTTGATCCAAATGGAAAAAGTAGTTAAAATCCAGAATTTTTTTTTTTTTTTTTTTGTGTCTGGAATTTAATTTTGTTGTTGATAGTGGAATTGAGATTTCTATAGGAAGATGCCACAATTTTTGAGTCATCTCCCGCTTTCACCCAGAAAGCAAGAAAAATGTTTTCAAAAGCAAAGCCGAATGATAGAACAAAATGAAATGTTAATGAAATGAAACAAAATATTGAAACAGCTGAATTTAACAGCAAGAGAACAAAATTATTTTTAAGAAAAAAAAAAAAAAAAAAAAAAAAAAAAATTGTTGCTCATATTTATTTTTTTTTCAAAGTGCTTTTCCAGGTGTGGTTTTCCAGGTGTGGACTAATGAACTTCAACATGCAGGTGTCAGATGACTTTAAAGAACACTTCTATCTCAATGCAGCTATCAGAATGGCAAATACAAATGATATATATATATATATATATGACAGGAGTTCTTTCTAGATATAAACTCAAAAGAATGCTTGCACCAGGTGAGCAACAATATAAGCTAGTTAGTTTTATATACCAGGATGCCTCAAATATTTGAGAACAAACCTTTAGTGGCGAATGGAAGACGACCTAACGTAATGATACGTGGCATGCGGCAAATTTTAACATTCTCATTTCTCTTTCAGACTTATCAAGTGCATTAACATGACAGTTTCTAAGTCTGACACAGGAAATGAAAAGGCACACTTTGCTCATGGTACAAATGAACAACCACAGCAACTCCGAGATGTCATTTCTCTTCAAAACCAGGAAATGAGCTTGAGGCCTTTCAAGGGAATGAATCATTAATTCTAAGCAACCTGACAATGTTGAAAGGACGGCATAGTTCATCCAGCAGGCTCATGACATCATCAAACACCACCCCAGCAAGTTGATAAGAGCCATCACTGAGCAGCTCAAGGTGGTAGAGTCTACTATGAGATGAGTGGTGCACAAGGAGATCAGGTTCCTCTTCTACATGATGAGGAAGGGACAGTTCCTGTCCAATACAATCCAGGACCAAAAGAATGATAGTTGCCATTTCACACACCCTGCAAAGGTACCCAGAATGAGACAAAACAAATTTACATCATGTGTGACGGTCTTGGGTGTCGTAAGATGTCATGCTGTCCTATCCCTTCTCTTGGGGTGATTACCAATATCTACATTGGTGCTGGACATTGTGGTCAAGCCCTGGATCATCAAGGGAGGCCATATGTATTCCAACAGGACTTTGTTCCCTCCCCATGGCTAGCTGAGAATTTCCACTATCATGTCACTCCCCTAACCAATGAAGCCTCCCAGCTCTCCTGATCTCTGGACTAATACATCTGAGACATTGTTGAGATGGAGAGCAACCAACAGCCCCAGTGAAGACCACCAATCATGGACTTTGTGACCCAACATATTAGCAATAACTACCTGATCCAGATATAGTCGCTTTTATTTATAATTTTTATACTAGTTTTTCCTGTTGAATATCTGTTTTTCTCTATAATTTGTTCTCAATTACTTGGTGCAATTTGCATATGACTGTATAACATTTTTACAACCATAAAAAAATAATTTTGATATAGAAGAAAGCTATAAGTTCAATACTTTATAGATATTTTGTATCTATCTTGATATATTTTATAAGGACATGTTTGTTTAATATTAGTATATTTTTTTAAAACTTTTAATAAATAATGTGAGCAATCCATTTTCCAGACTCAAAACCATGTAAGGTAAATATTTAGTAAGTGAGTTATGGCATCCAATATCTGATATAGATTAGATTTTTTTTTAAAATTGGACAAAAAATAAAACTGCCTTGTTATAGGCTCAATTGCCTTATATGGTTATCATTATCTAGTGAGTAATGACACCAACTTTTTTTATGCAAAAAGCAGATATATTGTAGATTTTTACAACTACTGAATAGTGGAGGTAAAAAAAAATGTCCACAACATCTACTCTTTAATTATTTATCAAGCTTAGACATGCAAGTGCAAAAAAGTATCCAAATACCTGCTCATGGGCTAACTAATAATTCTAGAAGAACCACAGCTTCAGCACATTGATATTAATCTGGACCATTTTACCAGTACAAGACTGACTACAGCAAGTAGGGAAAAAAAAAACCAACTTGCCTAAGGTCCACTCCTAGACTCAAAATTGGTCAAAGAATTTACATCTTGATTATTTTATGTACTACTTGGAGGTTATGGATTTTATAAATATGACATCAAGCAAATGGGGTGAGAAAGACTTGCTCAGTGTCAAAGTATCCATTTCTTGGCTCAAACCCAAGCAGAACAATCAAAAGATATTTTTACCAAATTAGCCACAAACCCAACTCCTTCAATTTCGTTTGAATACTGGATTTTAAAGACTGACCTCATTTTAATGTGGGGATGTGACGGGCTTTCACAAGCCTAACAGGAGTATAATATATTACCTAGTTGAGCCAGGTTACCAATCAAATGTTATATTTTGATGTACGGCAAGAAACATTATGTGTATTTGTGATGGGCTAAGTACAGAAAACAGTACTTCTGAATTCTGAGTGAAACATGAAGACAATACATGTTTTTAACAATTTTTTTTCAATAATTGATGAACAGGTGGATTAGTAAAGGTCATTACTTTGTATGGCTGGATGGATAGACAGACCAAAGTAACATGCTCAACAGAGCAAGCAACACAGTTTTTTTTTACACTTATATATACAAAAGAAAGTAATAACAATCTATTAATGGTCAGATTTATTAACATTAATTTACTGGATTAAAAACCAAGATTGAAATCTCAATGCTTTGACTATTTTGGTTGTGATATTGATATTTAGTAAGAAATACAAGATAGAATCTTATATTATATTCATAATCAGAACCAAATATGTTGAAGTAGAAACACTAAATGCAGAATAATGCTAAGAAGTTTTTGTTTCATTCCCAGTCAGAGACCAATCTCTATAAGGACATTTTAAGCCTAACCTTCCTACTTTGATTACTAAATGTAGCCTTCAAACAATTATTCTTCAACATACCGTATGAGTATCATGCAATTTTCTAGTTTATCACACAATAAATCAGCCAATTATTCATTCTAGGTTCTATGAGCTAATGGATTTGAAACTCAAACCAACCATAACTATTCAACATAAACAATCCCCTGAATTAAGGGACCATGACACCCAATCCCAAAGAATTTAACAAAATACTAAAATGAGCATAAAAAATTCCATGAAAAGTCTAATCAACAAGGGTGAATAATAATAAAAAAATCTCATGTTTAATAATGTAAGTTCTATTTCTATGTAAGTGCCATCAATTAAGCTTTCAAGTATTTAATACATTACATAATATTACCTAAGATAAATGAAATTAATGCTTTATTCAAATATCCACTACCACCAATTATTCAATTTGATTAATTAGAAATTTAAATAAATACTATGGATTTTTACTGAAATGATTCTACAAAACTAGGATAAAAATTTTCACTGCACTTAATTATTTCAATGATGTCTATCCCTATCATCATTGGAACAAATTTTAATCCATGCTCAAAAACCATCAGTCAGTCCATCAAGTTACTTAACTAGATTTTTTTTTTTAATATAAAGCAATTATTAGGTGTGTGTAAAAGTTCCCTGTGTCATCCTTTTTGGAAACTACAAACTGAATACATAATTAAAAACCAGTTTTGAGAGTTCTGTATTTTCTGTAAAAAAGAGAAAAGCTGCCTATGCAAGCATTCATATTTGTTTTCAAGTTATACAATAGCAAAAGTGAAGAAAGTAATTGATGAAGCCTATGGAAATGGCACAACTGAAAGCAGTAAATGTCATGAATGGTTTGCAAAGTTCAAGAAAACTGAATTTGACTTGGACAACAAACCATCATGGTAGAGAGCAAGAGTGTCAATCACTCAACAGTTTTAAGATGTTTACAAAGTATAAGGAAGATTTAAAAACAAAGAAAATGGACAGAATTGGACAGCATCTTTGCATTTCAATTCTTGCCAGATATAAAATCTTTTTGTGGAAGACTGTCTTTGGAAATGGAAAAATGAGTTTCCCATGAAAATCTGAAGCATAAAAAAATCCAGAAGTAGATCCAAGACAGCTTACAATATCAAGAGAAAAACCATTTTGGGAAAAAAAAATGATTGTTCTATATTTGGTAAGATATGATTTATTACAAATTACTGAAATCTAGAAAAATTATTAGTAAAAAGCATTACTTTCTAAGACCGAGTTCTGTATTACAATCAAAGAAAAAAAGGCCATTTACAGAAATGGGAACTGGAAAGTTATACTGTTGCATGACAACATTTATCCAAACATTGCTCTGCCAATACAAAAAATTATGAGTTAGGCTATGAAATTCTTCCTCACATGGCATATTCGCCAGAATTGGCACCATTGGACAATCAACGCAGCATTTTATAACTGGTTCAAAAATTAGTCTTCAATGTTCAAAATTTAATTGAAAACTTTATTGCCAATGTTGTTTTATCAAGACAGAATTTTAAAACTTCCAGCTCATTGGTGTAGTCATAGAAAGTGAGTTAAAATGTTTTGATGAGTAAGAAACTTTAGTTAATATAAGTAGTTCATAATTTACAAAAATGTCTGGAAACTTTTGCACACGCACCAATTGCTTCCTGCTAAACAAGAGTATTTATCTAATGTAAAATATGTCTATTAAAAACTATGTATTCAAATGATTTAAAATCATGTTTTTATTCATTAATATAAAAAGCGATATAATTTTTAAAAAATAATCAGCGTATATATAAGAGATGTGCACACATTTGTGTTGAAAGTTACTAAAAGAACATCGACAAATGTGAATCTAAAAAATAAAAATGCTAATCATTTGTTCCCCCCCCCCTATTTTCAATTGATTTGATGGGTGACATAAATGGGACAGGTAGACAGAGATACATATATAAGCAAATGAGCAAATTAAAATCTAAATCAACATGCAATGTCAATTTTAAATAAAATATACAGAAGAATGCAAGAATAAGAATTTATGCATATGTGGTTGGGTGTATGAAGAGAAGAAATGATGAAGGAGAGAGGAACAAAGGGGGAGGTAAAAAAAGAAGAGGTAAATGAGAGAAAGAGAGAAAGGGAGGTCACGCCAGAGAACAAAGGAGAGCAGGGAAAAAGAATAAATGAAATTACACAAGAGAGTCAAAATATATTGCCAGAGAGAGGAACATGACATCTAACCGAGGACAATTATCTGTGAATGGATAATGAAACTAATGGCCACTCAAGATCTGCTAATACTGTCTTGTCATCAGAGTCCCAACAGCCATACAGTGAAACCTAGTAACAGAAGACGTTACAAATATATTACACTATAAAGTGATATACAAGTACGAATGAGAACGAATAGAGAGAATTGATGAAAGTTAAAAAGATTTGCTGATGCAAACAAAAGAAATATTTGCAATATTGACGAATGAATGAAAAGCAGTGAATTAAGCTTGAGGTTTTGTGAGATACGTGGCGGACATGACCATATCTGTGTGTGTGGGTGTGTGCCTCAAGGTAATAATGGCAACAACACATATTTGCACATTTTGTTTTTCAACCACGGGTGGCATCATCCTCAACAAAGCTATGAGCTTCTTCTCGTGTAACACAATCAACGTGGCTGACCTGTGAGAAAGAAGAAAATATTCATGTGCAATATTTATCTCCTAAATATATAAAATACATTCTCTGCAACATGAGAATTTGTTAAAAATAATTCTTTTATAAACAAGTTATAGGTTAAAGCAATGGTTCCTCAATGATAATGTTCTGACTTTGAATCTGCAGGTGTGTGTGTGTGTGTGTGTGTGTGTGTCTTCTTTGCCATAGGGCTGATTCCCCTGAGCCAGTATTTTTGTACATGTACTTTTTTTTTATCACATAAAATTTAGTGAGGTATTTTAATTCTGAAAATGTGGCCCAGAGAGAAAAAGAAATTTGGGAACCATTGGTTTAAAACATCATTGGGCAGTGAAATATCAACACTTCTAGAAAGAAGCTTAACTGAGAAAGGAATATAAATCAAAGCATATGAAGGGACATGACAGCTGTTTAGAATTTTTAAATGTAATTCTGAAATAATTTGAGTCAGTCAACAGGAAAAGCATTTACAGAAGTTTTATATTCTTCATTGATCAGCTAATAAAAATCAATTTGAACACTGACATAAAAAAATACTTAAATGTTGAATAGTCTATTGACTACCATGTTTATGAGATGCAACAAAATTACTAAATAAACGTTATTAAATAAAAAGAAATTCAAAATTCCAATTCTTACCTTATTCCTAAATTTTACACCATAGAATTTATCAGAATGTTCCAGCAGTTCTGGTCGGAATGTGGTGGTGATGAATTGAGCATTAGTGGATAACTCATGGATCATGTCTAGGTGGAAGGAAGAAAAGATTAATAAGTAAAATTAATCAAGACATTTATTTAAAGAAAAATAAAGCATCAAACAAGAAAAAGCTTTAAAAAATCCATACACACTATTTTCAAAATCAACCTTGCAACTTGTATAATCAGAAATTTGACTTTAAATTAGCTGTAACAATATCCATGCTACAAGTGCTTAAGATGAATTGACAATGAATTAAGCAATTACTCCATATTTGATTTCAATTGACAAATTGTTGCTGACAAAACAAAACTGAATCTTCAAAAATATTTTTTATTAAGAGATTACAATAGAAAATGACTATAAACCAAAAAGATTTGTTTTTTAAATACCACCATACAAAACTATATGAAGAGGAAACTAATTAGCAATACATGTATAATTTAAAAAGTGAAATGATTTTAATCGGCCAACTACTCAAACTATGAAATTTGGACGTTTCCCAAGATTTATTCATGGTGCCATTCCAAGTAAATCCTCATAGAGTATAGAATAATGGGTCGGTAGGTGGTGGTACTTAGCAGTTCCCATCTGTGATAGGTTGTACTAGTATTAGCAGCACAGAAGGATCTCTAATCTGACCCGACATATTCAACAAACCAGACCCATCTTCCAAAATTACTTTCATTTTTCAAACTATTGATATTAAATAATATTAAATTATTCATATTACACAAACATCGTTTCAGAAACCTGACTTCATTATCTCGTTTCAACTACAAGGCAACATTCACGAGATAACTGCACACACGTTTAAAATATATTGAAGTTTAATTTATAAAAATACTATAATCTCTTCAAATCTTTTAAATGTCAAAAGCCTGATAGATAAAGTTTTATTGAAGAATCTAAGTAGATTTTTATGATCACTGTTTTTCAATGATAGTCCTCTTACCTGCAACAGCTTTACGATGTTGGGCATCAAGTGCCTGATCAATTTCATCAAATAGATAGAAGGGAGCTGGATCACATTTCTGGATGGCAAAGATGAGAGTTAGGGCCACAAGAGATTTTTGGCCACCGGAAAGCTGCTGCATGTCTCTCATCTCAGCCTTATTGCCTGTGAAAGACACCTGCAACAGAAACAGAAAACAAATGTTTTTTTAAAAAGTCTTAGTCAATTTTAAAGAAAAAAAAATTATAGTAATACTGAAAAACATTCTTAAACAAAATCAGTATTTTATTAACTACACCCCCACCAAAGTCTACAGATGCTTAACTAAGTTTCCACATTCTGGATTAGTCATTAATTTTATTTTCATTAATCTCTTTCTTTACTTATTTTCCAATTTCTCTTGGGTTATTTTTTTAAATGTTTTTATTACAAAATTTTATAACATTGACAAGTGTTAATAAAAGGAAAAGAAAATCCTCCACCTTAATTCCTACACCTGTGAACTGCTCCACTAGGGGGACATCAGCACCAGACTGTTGGCTGTCTTCATTCTGAAAAATCAAATAATGGATATTCAAAACTTGATAAGCAGTCAGTTTTTGTTCTGCTTTTTGTTTTGTTTTTTTACACTCTCCATTTTTATATATAATTAGTAATGACCAATTTAGATAATTTAGTGTTAGCAGCTTTAACTTCAAATTCACCAAATTCAGTAATTTTCCTCCTCACCGTATAAATCAGGAATTTCTGAGATATAACAGCAAAAATGTACAATTCAGTTAATAGCTACACAAAATTATAAAACACAAGGGTTAAATTAGTTTTATTTAATTGCAGAAACTTTTGGATTTAAAGATAAAAACTAATTTTCCTTATAAAAATTATATTTAATATTTTCTCTTAAGTTTAGCAAAAACTACATTCATCCAAAATTTAACATCTCTTTATTCCTTTTGAGGAAAACTTTTGTAAATATATTATTGTTAGGAAGGAAAAGTTCAAAAGACCAATTTTCAAATAGTATGAGTAGTAGCAAGAAGAGAAAGATGATTTATTATATCAATTTCCGTGTTGTGTTGAAACTGAACAAAGCCACAGCCGAAGTATACTTTACCTCCTGGTGCTCCTGGTCCCCTTTTCGCATTACTAATACAGCGTGACCTTGTGGCACAAGTTTCTTGAATATTTCTGTGAAGTATTTTGAAACCTGAATTTTGGAAGAGAAAGTAAATCACTTAACTGAAAATGTTTTTAATAATTACAACATTGAATGAAAATTTACTAAGCTATGCACCCTGTTAAAACTAACTGTACCTTGTACCCCCTTAAAGTTTGCACTTCTCCCCAACATTTGGTTTCAATCCATCAATGTGTGGCTATTTTAGAGTGTGATGGACGGAGGGACTAATGAAGGCAAAGAGTTTTACATATATAGATAGGTCCGTTTTAATTGCTAGAATAATCTATTTTTGTTTTTAAATTAACATTGCAATTCAAGAAAATTGGCCAAGAACTAAAAAAAATAAAACAAAATTGATATTTGATTCTAATTAGAATAAATGCATTCTATGAGAAAACATGAGTGCACACAAATCAAGTTAAAAGTAAATAAATATACTTTTAGCTTGATCTGTGTGAACTCATAATTCAAATTATGTAGAATGATGCAGAATCCTGCCAGTTTTTTTATCATAGAGAATTGAAATTTTTGTAAATGGTTACAATAAGACACTGATGAAAAAAGGAATAAAATTGCAATGCCCTAAGTACATATTTGAAGTTACTCAAGATTAAACATGCAGGTAATAGAGTTGGATTATAGCAAATGATAACATACAGAAATATGTGTACACAGATTCCAAAATAAGTGCTTTAACAAAACTCAGACCCACTATTAATATACTGTATATCCTCTTTGGGCATTAACACATTTGCATACATACAATTAGACAGATATTAAATATTATTCTTCAATGTATTATTCCACTTACACTTGTTGATGCAATAATAACTGCAATGAGCAGGTATTATCCCCATCATGTCCCATATTTAATGGAGGGATCAAATCCCTGCTAGAAAAATTGTTAAACATCCCACAAAAACATACTATCACAGGCATCATGTGGGCCAGCATTACCCTCCTGAAACCACATATTGCCTTACTTTTGCAGGAGTATAATAACAGAACAGGTTGAACAATGTTCTTAATGTTTCTTCCACAAACACTAAAGAAAAGTAAGAATTATAACTGATGGTACCCAACACCATGATGCCAGGATTTGGAGTTGTGTGTAGATACATCTTGGAAAATGTTACTCTCCTTGTCTAAATTGCACACACAATCATCACTTGCAGGATGGCAGAATTTACTTTGTCAATATCCTCATGCCTGACAATACTGCAGTAGAAGAAGTCTGTTTAGATGTCTTAGTCCTAAACGATTCTCAACAGTCCGTATCAACACATCTGGGGCCACATTTACTCCAATCTATGCTGTGTACACAGAGTAGCTTATCACTGCTGCTCTTACAGTGCATAAATCTTGGTAAGCATCTTTACTTCATGACCCTCCAGAAACTGGTCTACATGTGTAGGAATGTACATTTGTCTATTGTTGCCAATGCTGAAGCATCACCAACACATCACAGCAATTGTGGGGCCCGATAAAGACCCACAATTTGAACCCCTCCGTCTTAAGGGGAACAAAAGGAGCCCATGTGCATCTTTATGGCATGATACCAGTTTGCACCCCACTGAACCATATCACAGCACGCATCACAGTATAAAGACAGCGCATTGGTATAAATGTTATTATATCACAAAACGGCTGAAGAATGTGAACATTTTATCAGTATATCTACCACTAGTATATAAATAGTGTATCCAGATCATAATTGGCATTGTCCTTTCAGCATATTGAATTTTTATCTTCTGTCATTGTATAATCAAGATTTTTATAACTTCACAGTAGACTCCTTCATTACCAGTTTGATTTATAAAAGTTCATCACCAATCTCTATATTTTTCTTTCTTAATCAAATACAAAGTTACACAGATTTTACAACAATAGCACTTTTAATTTGAATAAAAAGTAAAAATTTGTAACATTATTTACAAAAGTAAAACTGGGGTGAGAATAAAAAAAAAAAATTAAAAAAAGCCAAAAAGGCCTAAAAGAAAAACATGTAAGCAGAGAGAGCATTCATTTTGAAAGTAAATAACAGTGAAAAAATCTGTTAACTATTTACCTGTTTGAATGTTAACTGAATAGCTTCATATTTGCGATGATCCAGAGCATTCATTAAATCCAGAATGGACTATAAAGGAATAGAAAAATTTTTTTAAAATCTTTATTTTATTCAAGTGTACATACAAACACTTTTAAGATATTATACAATGAGAGAAGGGGCCCATCAAACAGTCTATTCAATCAGATTTAGTTTCTAGCCTTTTGGAGCTAGAGTATGGTGTCAAAGCAAACAATTCAGAAACATAACAGAGAATGGGACCTGTTTCTTATTCCTTTTGGGGGATATAAAGAAAATAAAAATGAAATAAAAGACCTTCATTCACATCTATAGAAAAAAACAGCAATAATACCTATCTACCTATCTTACAAAGGTGAGATAGGTATTATTATTTTCAGTAAGATCAAGGGAAAAATTAGAAAAGCTGTTAACTTAATCTTAAGTGGGTGAAAAAATATAATTGCCCTGATCCCCAAAATGTTAAGAACTGAAATATTTTAACCAGATTTTTTCTCCCATCAACATTTCCTTAGAGCTACAATTATTTTCACTTTAGGTGAAGTACAAAAGAATGTCCGTGTTTATCTCCCTTGACACAATAAGAAATATATTTCAAGATATTTATGAAAGAGAAAAGTTTTTAACTCTAAAAAAAAAAAAAACAACAAAGATTCAATGGTTGTTTTTTGTCTGCATGTGGTTGATTTCAGTTAAAAACATTTATTGCCACAGGATATCATGTTTGAGGTTTCATCATCACAGACAAGAAGAATACGGCAAAGAGAGATGTGCCATCAGCACAGGTGGAGCCACAATAATAATAGCCTTTCAATTGTACACAATAATAGCCACCCCCATCCCCAGCCTCCTCACACCAAATTTTATGAAAGAGTAATTCTGTGTGGTCATTTCTCAATAGGCTAGTATTTCATCAGGGGAACAAATAGCAAGTCTTTGGGTTACAAATTAATCCAAGTTATTCACCTCCACAACATGGCAATGCTGAAATTATGTATATCCATTTTGTTTGAAAGGCTGACTTAAATAATATACCTGTTTTTCAGTTTATTACAAGCCACTTTTATATAAGAGAACACATTTTATTCATATACAGTTTAAATGCAACAAGAAAATAAAAAACAAAAGCCAATTCTGTTTGTTCATTTTTCTAGTTACATGCTTTATTATTAAAACCATCTTCAATTTACAGTGATTTATAGATCTTTTAAAAATAGTTTTTTAAATATAGAAAATTAGCCAACACTACCAAAACTTTATTTAAACTTTATCTACCAGAGGTTTGTAATCACTTAATAATCATATTCTTGAACTTTGCCAAAATGAACAAAAGAAGTCTCAAGAGCCATTTTGTTACAATTTTATTAATTTACGATTCCTCTTACCCTTTATACTTACAACTGCATCAACTTCAGGCATTTCAGAACATTCCTGTCTTTCCCAACTTATATAGAAAAATGTTCATGTTTTCATCTTTACATGAAAACTTGCAAATAATTTTGACATTTTTCAATTTTAATTTTCTTTCTTTTTATCAAAGTTAAGGAACTTGCAATTTTCAGCTGCATTATCGATTTTATTTATAAGTAACAACTATCAGGAAAACAAAAATCTTAGAAACTTGTAAAATATAATTTAAAACTCACCTTGTGAGCACTGTCTAGTTCTGCTTTTCTTTTCATCAGTTTTTCTTTTTGGTCAGAAAAGTTGATAAATTGGTCAAGTGCTTTCTTGTTGACGTGACTATATTTCTTAAGCTCCAGGTTGCACTGCTCCAGTTTTTTGAACAACTGTTAAAAACAAACAATCCTGTCATACAATATGCTATATACAATTTCAATCTATAATTTTATTTTTTAGCTGTCATATTTCAGTAAGTTATTATCAGTTATTTTCCATCCATCATTAAAGATACAAGATGAAACATGGGATTCTACAGCCATAAAAGTTTTCATTACAAAAATAAAAAAAAAAAATCAGTTTTTTGTCTGACAGATTAACTGAATTAAGCAACCATTTTTTTCCAGAGCATCACCACTTTTACAAAATAGTTCCATTAGACAACAAAAATAACTGGATTTATGGACTTTAAAAAAAAAAATTACTTTGTTATTCTTAACTAGTTTTACATGTGATCTTTAAAATAAACCAAAAGCAATGATGAAATTCATTCAAATCAATTATCTCATTGATCAAATAATGCATATGCAATTAATATCTTATGGATAATTTCATTAAGATCCATATCATGGTGGAGTAATAGGTAGTGGCTCGGACTGAGGCATCAGAGAGCAGAGTTCAAATTCCAATCAGATCCATTACATTCACTTTGGGAAACGTGTGAATCCTCTTCTTCTCTCCCCAGCTATGGGCAAATAGGACAGACTGGGTTTTATAGCCTTGGGTGGCAACTGGTCTAGGAGAAAGTAACTCTGAATTGAAAACTGTATGTAGCCCTGGTGTAGCACATACTATACTGCTAAAGAAAGGATCATTCAAATTAGCTCAATGATCCCAACTGCAGTCGAATGATGATGATGATCCTAACACAACCAGATATCACTTATGCAAAGACATTATTTCTTTCATTTTTTAATAATTATAATCTTTTGATCCAGTACAGTGATTCTCAACTGCCATGTCACAAAATATTGTCACAGCATATGTGTGTGTGTGTGTGTTTGTGTATGTAACTAGTAATGGTACAGCGTTAGTATTTGAATAAATGACTAAGTATTAAACTTTTTATCCCACATTAGCTAAAAAGGCTTTATCAGTTTTACTGCAATTTTCTTCTTATTTATGTGAATTAGGCTCCTCAACCCTAAATAACATCAAAAATAAGAGGCGAGAAAGATTATGTTCAACTGAAGAAGAAATGAAGGTCTGCTTATCACACATTCAACATTGAAGAAATTGCGAAAAAACATCAGGCACAGGTTTCTGCAGAAATAGTTGAAAAGAAATTAAGTTCATATTTGTGTGTGTATTTTTTTTTAATCTATGATTTTATTTCATAACATTTAAATGTATACCTTTTAAAAATTTTGCTGTGCTGTAATATTTTCATTTGCTCCAAGGTGTGCCATTGCTTAAAAAGGTTGAAAAACACTGATCACTGATAAAGCTGGTGGGTACTATTTATACTGTTTCTATTATTCTGCAAAAACAACCTAAATCCCATAGTTAATTATTTGTTGCATCAATATTTTATGCTCCTTGAGTACCTCATACTTTCTGGCTATAGTAAATGCCAATAGTCTTGGAAAATGAGTACATTGTACATCTGAGAATCTGCAATTAAAGTATATGAACTAAAACTGATAAATATTCATCCAGTAGCTAATATAAAAATAAAGGAAAGAAAAAAAAAAATCAAAGAAGTAATATCCAAAAAAAAAAAAAAAAAAAAAAAAAAAAAAAAAATCACCAGAATACAAGGGAAAAAAACTGTTTCAGCTGGAGACATAATTTCTATCACTTTTTAAAAAATCAGAAAGAAATGACTTTGAATGAATGAAGTACCAACCTGTTTCAAACTAAGATCCTGGTATTTCTCAAAAGCATCACTGGGAAGGGAACCCAATTCTCTGATTTTCCTCATGCATTCATCTTTCTTAAATGAAAAAAGATCACAAAAATTTGAATGGAACAAAATGTAATAAAATTACTTACTTGATTTAACACACAAGGCACCTATTTAAAAAATGTTGTTTGAAGAGGGGGATGCTTATTTAAAAAATGCAATTTTTAGCCATTTTCCTCTTTTATCTATAAGAACTGCATAAAAACAAGAATAACCTGTCACTTTTAACACAAATATATTTTGTTTAAATTGTTCAGTCTTTTAATATCAACATCTACATTTTTCATTTCTCAAATATATTCATTTAGTCACCATCTGAGAGGGCAACTAAACAAGACAAGAGGAGTGCTTACTTAAAATTCCTCCTTGGAGGAAGGAGGTGCTAAGTCAAGCATTTACAGTAAATAGGAAAAGAATGTGACTTTCTTTGGGATGAACCCAAATGTGATTTAAAGATCATTCTTTGCTGTTTTTTTATGTTTTTTTTACAGAAGTTAAAGATAAAACATTACATTCATTTAACTTTGTTAATTGTTGCAAGTAGCATATTATAGAATATGTGTGCAAATGAAACTTAGAATTATTGGAAGTGTGGGGAGGGTCATATGCATTTCTAGTGGAAGTCAGTCATGTCTGCATATTTTTCAACAGAAGAAACAGGAAAGGTAAAAAAAAACTGAATAACTTCTTGCAGAGGAGATTTTCAGAACAATAATCACTTCTTGCAAATTCTTTATTTAAAGAAACCAAAAGTTTTAGTTTTTCAGATTGATGACTGGTAGCAATTCCTTTACACAAATGATGTACAAAATAATATGGTTATACTTTAAAACTTACTTTCTTCTCATTCTTTCTGTCCTCGTGAATCTAGACAATTGTTGATCCCCAAAAACTTAAATATATTTTCCATCACTTGACCCAACACATGATATCAGTGAATGCCCAGGTGTTCTGTGAATATTTTTGATTAGGCATTATTTGATTGGTTAGGAGTTATATTGACTAACCAATTGAAAATCAGATGAAACCACACTTCCTGGTGGAAAATAATCTTGAAATTTGCTTTTTAAGCCACAAACAATTCAGATCTTAAATAATTTTTCTCCAACCACCACAAAAACAGACAAGTTGTGGCTCAGAGAGTACACATGTTCTACCACCTGGCAATATATGAAGGACTAAGTTAAAAGTAGTTTTACAAACATAATATCTTATCCTGTAGCCATGATTAATACTGTCAATGCCACCACCTCTGTCATAACACAGGATTTCATTATGCAGGATCATAGAATTTCCAAAAATAAAACTTACAATTGTTTTCCTATCAACTGAAAATGATTTATCATTTCAGGGACTACAGTTTTATGACATACAATGAGGCTAGTAAAGTCCACTTCATCATTTTGAATTTAATAACAGGAAACATGACAGGTGAACAGTGACGGGACAAGCTTAAAACCTACTGTCAAAATACTGAACTTTAATGTCAATATTTTCCAATCTTGGAACATTTTAGGGGCCTGTGACAGAATTTTCATAAAAAAGGATCAACAAAAACTAAAGCACTCAACTTCTAGCCATTATAACTTGTTACAATATTGTTTCCATAAAAGGGGATATTAAAGAAAACATAACAACATATAATCTTCTATAAATGTGAAAACTGAGCAAATAGATATTAGGGAAAATCAGAGACATAACTTTTCAAATGTCATACTGCAAATTTCATTCAGAGTTTTCATATGATTGAATGCAATTTAAATACATTGAAAATAGGCTCACCTAAAATAGTCACTCACTAATAAATCAATAATTTTCTAACAAACTACTTTTCCATGTTCTCCTTATATTACAAAAAAACTCAAAAAAGGCAAAAACTGAAATGTAGACTATTGTTTTGTATTATCTGATTTTTCTTATATTTGTACATATCTGAAAGGCACAGTATGCAGAACAACTTTTATAGAATTAAGAAAACAGATTCCAGAGGAAACTTCTCCATAAAGAAGCTTTGACCAAAATTAAAACATTAAACATCTTTCTTTCTTTACTTTTTCTTACCTTTTTCAACAGCAAACTCTGTTTATTAGTCATTTTTTCTAATTCTTTAGCATCTTCATTAATTTTCTCCTGTTGTTCTCGTTCTTGGCCCTGGAAAATATAAATATTACTAAACTTAATCATTTACATTAAAAAACAAATCTAAATTTTCATGTAAAGAATGAAAATCAATCATTTTTTCATGATTGTGCAATAGCAAAAACTACACACAAAATTTGATATTTTCAGTTATCTAAAAGGCATTTTTTTCACCAACTCTTGGAATTTAATAAAAAGACAACTGCTTAGTGTAAAACTAGAATAAAAAGAGAATGAATGGGAAACTGATATAGAGAAAAAGAAACAAAATGAAATGCTAAAAGGAAAGAAAATCTGTTGAAAAAACTAAGGAATATTTTTCTAGCTACAACTGAGCTGCTTTTATGTACATCTATGAATGATAAAAACAGACAAAAAAGTTGATAGTCAAGCAACAACAAAATTAATTACTTCAAGATTATTTTTATTTGATCAAAAGTCACTGTAATTTTCCATTATTTTTAGCTTTTTCCTGTTTTGACTTAATTATGATGTAAAAAAATTTTCAGTATCTTTTATATTAGTACATTATTACCTACAGTTCCATTTTTGGGACAGTGAGCATTAATGGTTTAAAGTAGGTACCTCTACTCACTTTTGATACCTTGGTTTAAAATGTATTTTATTATTCAAAAAGCATTCTTAAAGCTTTAATTTTAACTTTTATTGAAAGCTAAATGATTAAATTTACTATTTCCAGTAAGCAAAATACTCTAGCATATTTCAAATAGAAATTATATTGATTGATTTTTGTTTGTTTTCAGAAAATCAGCCATTTTTGACACATTTATAAAAAAAAGTTAATTCTTGGTTTTAAAAATCTTCCAGAAGTAAAATATACATTTCTGAAACTTTATTTGAGGAATATTAGCTGATTTAAAGCATAATTAATCTGATTTGAAAAAAATATTATTTACTTTTAGTTTAAAGTAACAGAGAAATGGATTTTTAAAACAAACAGTAGCAGTGATTATGCGCTCATCAGTGTCATTTGTCACTCATAGATCACTTCACAAGTGATGATAAAATGTGTCAACAGCTTTCCTGGTGTTCTATGGAGAGATTATTTGTTAAAACATAATTTAAGAAATAATCTTAAAAATATTGAAGACTATTCTCCATAATCTAATTTTAGGAATGTTGAATTTAAACTTACTATAATCATTGCTCTTATTTTCTGATTAAGTCATGTATGGTCAACCATACTTTCAAACAGGACAAGTTGCATAATATTTTATATACATAAAAAATTTTTTTAATTATTTTAAATATTTTGGTGTCAAATATTTAGTATTATGCTTTTCGATTTTTGATTAGTAAATATAGTTTTCACTTAATAACAATAACAACTAACCAGCTGAAAGTAATGCAGAATTTGAAAAGATTTATATATTATAAATTATTATAATTAAAATTTTTTTAAAAATCAGTTTCATCGCATTTTTTATTTTACAGAATTGATGATTTACATTCTCCAAGGAGTTTTGATATTGAAATTTAATTTTTCGAAATCTCATGAAATTAAATAAGTGGGGTGTAACATATGTTAAAAAAAAAACATTTTACTATGATTTTCTATGAAAAAAAAAAAAAAAAATTCAAAAGTAATTTCATTCTTTTGTGAATAAGTCTTGAATGTTTCATTAAAATTTCATTGACTTTTGTAAGAATTTCCAAATCAATGAGTTTTTCACCTGAAAAAAAGTGCTAAAACACTAACTGTAAATATTACATCAGCTGCTGACATAAAAAAAAACTTAAGATATTTAACCAAAATTTCAAACGTGCTAGAAATGATTAACAAATTTAATAAAATAATAAAAAGATACTTCGGTCTTTAACAAACATTTTGATGATAAAACTTTTAAATTTAGGGCAGATGCTATTTTTTTTTTCAGCGACAAAATGGAGGTACCTAGTTTAAAAGTAGAAATATATAATTAATACTGATTTTTTTAAAAATCCTACAGGATATAATTAATGAGATTTTTTTTTTTATTTTTATAATTAATACTGAATTAATGGGTTAAAAAACAATAACAATGAAATTATAAATAGTAATACTATATTTGTTTAGCATTTTATTTCTGCGTGAATATAAAACATTTTTAATTTTTTTAACTACAAGTATATGAACCAATTTTAATGTTTAAGTTTGCTTTTTATTTTAGTTTTAAGAATGGGTTTTCAATGTTTTCTTCTGCTCTCTTGCCGTTTAAAAAGATATCTACTGTCCAAAGAGACATGAAACAGTCATCAATATGACCGCCTCATGTGAGTGTAATTTTAAATACAACAAAACCAGAGAGATATTAATCCCAATTTGTTCAATGCGAATCAAATTACCTTCCAGTATTCCAGTTTATTCTGTAATTCCTTCTGTTCTTTATTCATTTTTTCCAGTTGTTCATCCAATTCTGTAAAAGAAAGAAAAACAAGTTATTTACATACTTAAAAGTACAAGAAAAAATAAGTGTACAAGGTAAAAACAGTTACTGAAAGCTGAACATGCTTGAAAAAACTACAGTTCGTTTAAATCAAAATGATCGTTCAATGTAGAGTGAAAAATTTGGAATGCCATTTAGATCAGTAAATGAGGATTTGCTTTCCTTTTTAATAAAATAGAAATGACCAATAAATTAATAAAAATTAAAATTCACTTCATAGAGGTTTTTTTAAAATAAGGAAAGAAATTCATTGCATTAACTGAACTTATGCATACAGCCACAATACTGCAAAATTGAATTTTTTGAAGATTTCAATAACTTTATAAGTTTATATATACTACCTATATTTTAAGGTATGCTATAGAACAGCATTATAAGGTACAGGTAATGTACCTAAAAACTTACTTTGAAAGTAAATTTTCAATAGAAAAGAGAAAAAATTTTTTTTTTATGAAGTCAGAATTTTGAAAAGAGTTGTAACCTAGAGAGGATTACTGAATCAGTAATAACCAAAATGGAGGTTGGAAATGAAATGGTAATCTTTATAACATCAACAAAATACAATACTTGTCAGCCGCGTGAAGTAAACTACTGCTAGTGATGGACTACTTACTTACAATAGTGTTCAATGTATTTATGAGGATTGGTACATACCCATTAGTGTTCATAGGTATGGTATATAACAAAAAGTTAACTTAATGTCATTACAAACTGTCCTTGTACATAAGGTGCATTACTGTTTACATTCAATATGAATGAATCATAAAACATCGTCTCAGTTTTCAAAGATTTTATTCTATCAAAAAACACATATATAAATTAAGTAAATTCAACCCTGAGATCAAAAAAATCAGATGCACTGAGATAAACTAAGTGCAATTAGGCAGTGATAAATAACAGATGAGAATAAGAAAATAAAAAAAAGATCGGCTCAAAAAATAAATAAGTAAATAAAATACCTTTCCCATTTTTTTTATTATCTGCCACGCGCTGGTCAACAGCTTGCTGCTCAGCATTGAGGGAATCGAGTCGTTCACGACGATCATTGCTCGAGTGTTCCTGCATCTCAAGGAGAAAACGGTCCTTCTTCTTCTTTAAATTATTGTTTAACATATTTTCATGTCTGTTTTTCTCACCCTCTAACTGTAATAACAATTACAGACAAAGGAAAATTAAGTTAAAATAAGAAAAGAATGAGAGAAACAAAGAAGAATTTTCTTTTGATTTTCTGATTAATATTCAATGCCAAATTTACAGAAATAAAATATGCAGGGAATTTGAAAAGAAAAAAATGCTAGATGAAAAAAAGAAGAAAAAGGTATATGAAGAGAGAACATGTTTACTGGTTTTTAATTTAATTTTTATCTGAATTTCTGGGATGAGGAGTTATCATTATTTACATTTGGACTAATGTCCTCATCATTGTTGTTTGTGCCCACTAGCCTTTTTCAGGTGTGTGTCAATCCAGTTAACTTTCAGGATATTTCAAACTGAACACTTTATCTAATCTACGGGGTAGACTGTTCTCATTCCACTGTCACTGTCTAGAGAAATCCCATCTTGTACTTTTTAGTTCTGCTCACTTGTTGCTTGCTTTGTTTCTACAGAGTCCAAGTCTGTAGAAACAAAGCAAGCAACAACTAAAATAAATAAGTAACTTACATCACATTACCTGGCCATGAAACAATAGCACTGACTCACAAGTTTGCTAGCATAATAACTGTGAGGTCAATCTCTGGGTCAGGTAGTGCAGCCTTAGACTCAGGAGAAAACAGTGCAAGCACTAACTGAGCCATACTTTAAACAAAAAAAAAAAGATATCCTTAGACACAGACAGCAAAACAAGAACAATCTACCCCTGAAGAAAGCCAGAGGGCACAATCACCAAACTGTTGTGAACTTTGTAATTTGCCTTCATGAAGTATGTAGTTTGTCTAATGTTGATATAAGTAACCTCAAGTAACAACACAATGCTAAGAGAACAAAAAAAACCAAGAGAATATGAGACCTGGAAAATAAGAAATAGAGAGAATTTGATGATAGAATACTTTTGGATAAAGTCAAGAGATGTACAGCCAAAGAAATTAATTGTGAAAGGAGAGAAACAGGAATATAGCTAAGAAAACAAAAAGGAAAAGAAAAGGATGAGAATGAGTGATAAATTGAAAGTGAGAAAAAAACAAAAAGATGTTAAAAGAGAGGTAGTAGGAAAGAGAGAAGACAATGTACTGTGATAGAAAAAAAAGGTGGGATGAGAAAAATAGAGAGTGGTATAAGATGAAGAGAGAAACTCACCCTGATTCTCTCTTGAAAAGCCTCCTTGTTCTGAGTGGTCAGGGTCTTGATTTGGTCATTAAGATAATCAACCTCTCGCTGATCCTCAACACTCAGTTGGGAGAGCAGGTCAGATCCGAGCTCTTCGTTTAGCGACTGCGCTGACCCCTTCATTGCCTCCAAATTGGTGTGCAGACTTGCTATACTCTTCTCCTAAAGAACAAAAAAACTCTTTACATAAATTTTGTTATATCTTAAAGATGTCTCTCATCTTGAGACATCAAGTGGTCTGTGGCAAAACCAAAAGAAAATTATTTTTATTTCAGAAGAAAATACATCATAAAGAGGCAATCTTTATTGCATAAATGGTCATTCGACACTAAACACTATTAGAAACAATTAGTAACTAATTATATTACTTGTATGACAAATGCATTGATAATGAATAGCTGAAATCTTTAAAATGTCTTTTAATTTTAATTACACCAAACTTGAAATGTTCTTCTCAAAAATATACAAAGTTTATTTATCCTTCAGAGGATGAAACATGTCAGCTATGATAAGTTTTCCTTTTGTCTTTATTCATTTTGTCATTTTACAGATATACTCTATCTGAAATGTTTTACACAAGGTTTATTATAATAAATTAATTTCTGAAAAAAGAGAAATAAAATTTAAAAAAAAAAAAAAAAGATGGTGCCTACCTTTGGTCCACGGGCTTTTTCAATTGATTGAAGTTCCTCCTTCATCAAACGCACATCTGCCCGCATTTTATCAAAGGTATCCCTGAAATATAAATGCAAAAATATAAATAAAGGAAGATTAATGCATTTCCCATTTACTGCTCACCTTATTTGTATACCAAATTATTATTATAATAGTAAAAAAATTCTGAGGCATTATTTTATATAATAAGGGTGTAACTATCTATATAAGAGACTCATTTATCATTGTATGCTATTATAACCTGGATTACTAATTACTGTATTCAAGTGATAAACCTGAAACCAAAATTTCACATCATGGCTTCAATTAATTTTATATTCAGCATCTCGTGGTAGTTAATATACTTGCAGATCATCACTTCAAGCCTATGACAGTAACAAGCCTCAAAAATCTTTATATGAAATTAAAATTTAACCCACTGCAAAAAATGTGTTCTGTCATTGCATATGACTGATCACTGAATAATAGTGTGCTTTAATTTTTATCACAACAGTGAAAACAATCTTCACTGAAATTGAGTATTTTGCTACTGTCGTTGAGGGAGCCACGATATAGAGCGGCAAGGGAAGTAATTCTTATAAATAATGCAGATTGATAATGATTAAAGAAAAAACTTACTTATTTTTACTGTTTTTAGTTTCATTTTTCTGCATCTCACTGACAAGACTATTAATCTGGCTTTCAATCTGTGAAAACTGTTAAGGACAATAACAAATCTGACATAAAAAAATTTAAAAAACTGATCGATTACAGAAAAAGAAACAAATGATAGATTATAATCTAGGACCAAAATAGAAACCCATAAAAATCTATAGATCTTAAATGCTTATGCTTTTACAATATTTAAACAGACTGAAATCCAAGAACCTCAAGGCATAGTCTTGAAAATTGTTAATAAACCTACATAATGTTTGATGTGGGGAAATATATCTCTCATAAGTAAATAGTAAGATAAGTATAAAGTTTAATAAATCAATTACTCTACCAAAACCGTCTTCTGTAAGTTCATAGTTCACATCAGATGGGAAGTTTTCCTTTTAATTCACTCATTTTCTGATGCAGCCTTTCAAACACTGTGAACAAGCTACAGCAATTGACACATTAAGCTAGGCTTCTTTCAGAAATTCCTCAATATTATTATCAAATATTTAATTACATTTCAGATATATAAACTTATTCTGATCTGAAAAATATAGATTTTTCTATTAAATAGATTAGTATTACTAAATGCATTCTCAATTATAATATATGCTATGATTTTTTAAATGTTTATTTTGTATCCCAATTTACTATGCAAACTGTTTGGAAATAATCCAAATGCAAAATCCAAATTCACATTATAATGAATATTGATAAAAAAAAACATGAAGTTGTTAATGTAACATTTAGACTAAAGGTGCAATTAACTATTCCCATATACAATGTTAGTTATATATAATCTGAAAAGAATATTAACTGGATTAAGCCTGAATAAGTTTATTACGAATAACAATCACCAAATCGCCTAGAGAGTACCAAATAAACTAGACAGGCTATTAAGGTTCCTGAAAATGGTCAATAAAGGATATGTTCTAGTTTCTTCTTGTGTTCCTTGTATTCCTCATTTTGGCTCTCAAGCTTTCTCATAAGTTCACATTTGCCTTTCTGGAGGTCAAGCCTTGACCTTCGAGTGTCATAGTAGCCTCCGGTCAGAGCACCACGGCGACTGACTTGGTCACCTAAAATACACAAAAGAAACAAAACAATGACACATAATAGAAATTACAGCAAAAAAGCATAATAAAATATAGAGACCGTTTTAAAGTGAAATAGACAATAACATTTTTGTCAATAGAGTACATATAAACTAAAGACTTAAGAAAAATTAACTTTTATCTCAAAAAAAAAAAAACTTCAAAACTACAGCAACAAATTTCTATAATATCCTCAATACCAATCCTCTTCAATATAAAAATACATTCTAAATTTATAAGCATCAATCAGATTTTTGGCTTTATTGTATGTATTAAGATGCTAGTTTCTTTTCAGATCTATAGAGCAATTTCAATAGAAATTATCAACACAACAAACAAGGTGAACCAATAAATCTCACATAAACTAAATTAAAAGCAGCAAAATATAAGATTTGAACAACAAATCAAAGATAAATAAAATGAATAAATTAGTTACACATATCTTATTGTTTTTACTTCATATTTATGAGACCATGTTTTTGTATTGCTGTGATAAAAATTAATACATTTAAAAAAAAAAGAAAAAAAATGGATTTCCTTTAGACCTAATGTGAATTAGGAAAATACCCTACCATTAAACTCTATTCAAATTAATTTTTTTTATTCTGTGTGTGTGTGTGTGTGTACACATGTTAAAATGTCCTCAGCTCAAGCAACTTCCCAAAATATATATATATATATATATATATATATATATATATATATATATTTTAGAATTGGACATTGTCCGACAATTTATTTAAAGACATTTAAAGGCCGGTAAATGTTATTTAATACTGTTTATTATAAAACAGAGCATTTGCTTAAATACTTGTATCTATAAAAAGAACGTTAAACATAATATAAATGTCTTTAAATATATATATATATATGATTGACTCTCCCGTCATTTTCAACATATGAGCATCTTTCAGTTCAGTTCTTATGCTTATTTTTCATATGCGACAACAATTCTGCAGGGGATTTGCAAACAAATCCACACGAGGGACATGCTGAAGGGTTGACCATCATATGGGCTGATGTATTAGCCAGAGATTTAGTGTTGGTTCTTAATTCTCTCAGATGGTTGAGATGATTCTTTTCAAAGTTAGTTACACCTTGGTAGCAGGTGGCGCTCCAGTTTGATCGACTTTAAACAGCAAGTTCAAACTCAAATATAGAGATGTTTACAGCATTTAAATTGTATTTAAGTTTGACCCTGAAGCGTAAACAAGGATGGCCTACATTACATTTACCATGAAATAGTTGGCTATACATGAGCATTTTCGGCATCAAATCATCGCTCATTCTGATGAATTGACCAGGTACATATATATATATATATATATATATATATGTCATTCACAGACAGTACTGTTTCGCTGTATCACAGCTCCTCAGTGCGACTAGACTTCCTAATGCCTCAAGCCAGGATTGAAACACAACTAATTTTGTGTCAGCCAGAGCTATCTTCACTCGGGAAGAGTTACACAACTAAATCTAGCATATTGTTTTTACAAATGTAAACAAATGCCAATCAGCCAAAGTGCTCCATTCATGATGAAATGGATACTTAGACAGCAAGAATTCATTTGAACAAATTTTATTATGGTCAGCTGAAAAAAACCTGTTTAATTTCTCAGTGGATTTTGCCCGTTAGATCAAATTTAAGGATAAAACTATTCATGTTCATAATGCTTTCAGTACTTTCATCTCTAGAAATATTATCAGTTACAATAATAAAAAATGCTGATTAAATTTCACTCTGGTATTTTTAAGAATACTACATTTCTAATTAAAATATGTGTATATCGTATACAAATGACATCCTGTCCAGGACAGTTAATAACAATATGTAAGTGGTAAACATTTAAAATTTTTGAGTTTTTCTTTACAGTAAGTTCCATTAGTGAATACTAAACTACTATATAACATGTCCTGTAAAGAAATATATCACAAAAAAAAAAAAAAATTAAAAAAAATCCACATTAAACAATATCTTTCAATATAGTTGGCAGTATCTTAATGTTTAATATCTTCTTCCTGGGGCATTGTCATGTTTTGTGACACCCTAATAAACTAATTTTTTTTCAAAATTTAGAATGTATATCCTTTTTATATAGTTTCAAAGATTCCTATGCGTGATGTCATTTGTAAACAATATACATGTATTTAAAATAGAAATGCAGTGTTCTTAAAATTCATCCAGGATGAAGCTCGTAAAAACTTTGCATTATGGGACTGATAAGATAAATATTCCTGATAATGGCTAGTGATGGTCGAAAGTACTTGAATAAATAATTATGAACTTTGGACAGTTTATCCATAAATTTGATCTGGATATGCAGCAATTTATAAGCAAACTGGGAAAATATAACAAAATATAAGAAAAAAAATTCAGAGATATCATGTTGGTCAATTTTAATATAACTTGTTAAAATATATTACACACCCACCCACATAAAAGTATAGATATTTTACACGTAAATAATCATCTCATATCCCCAATGATATTTTGCAAATGAAAAGCCAATTTATTTTCCAACAGGTATACTAAAACGGATCACAAAATAATAGCTCAGTAATTTGACATGATAGAGTTGTGAAGCAATAATTATAATTCTTAGAAAAAAAGCTAAACTAAAATAACAAATTCCTCCAAATTCTAAATGAATGAAGGTAGAAAGCGGAACTGACCATCTAATGTGATACAATCAAGATTCTGCGTTCTTGCAATTTGTGTGGCAACTTCTATACTTCGACAAATCATCACTTTACCAAATACGTGCTTGATGGCACGGTCAAACTTCTTCTCAAACATCATTTTGCTAATCATGGGGATGGCATCCTACAAAGAAATAAAGTTTATAACAATTATTCATGCTAGTTCTTAGATTTGATAGGCATATTTCAATTTTACTGAAAATATTCAATTTATAAGTATTTCTATCAATGAGTGTTTTGTTCATATCTTTAAAAAACAGAATCTAATTCAATATACTTAATAATGTGCTAACAGATAAGTAGATTATTTTTTATCTCTAAAACAGTTCAAATATGTGACAAAAATAAAATTTATATTAAGCTGTACAAAGCATGAAGTATTACTGTTACTTGCGATGAAATGTGTCTAATACTAACGTTGCTTTCAGGATATTGAGTATCTCTGCCATCCAGACGATTGAGAGGCATAAAAGTTACCTCCCCTGGTAACTTGAGCCGATTCATTTCTTGTAGAATTCTCGTTCCAGTTCTGTCTGTATCTACAATGTGATGGAACAGCCTATAAAACAAAAAAGGTAGACATGAACAGACATTAAAATTCAGTTTCACTTTCAAGCCAGTCAAATGGAAGATGTAGGACACTACACTACATGTGTGTGCTTATGTCTCACAAAACAATCATCTAGTAAGATATTATGTCATACAATTTTACTTATAATATATAACAACATTTTTAATTATTGTCATACAATTTTACTTATAATATATAACAACATTTTTAATATGTTTCAAGTGAATAAGAATAAATATTTAGGCTATTTATTTAAATAAGCAAATAAACAAGTTGATAAAATGTAAAAAAACTGTTAACCCATTGTTAACATGAAATTCATATTTTATAAGTGGATATAATCAATTTCTATTAGGAAATTGAATTAGGAAGAATCTTTTAAATGGGATGGATCTATTTGCCTTGAAAATCAGCATTCAAAATCTTGGTTTCACTTGAACACTAACAGCAATGATCTCATTCACAAGGGAGACCCAATAATGATATAAAATTTTATATAAATATAAAATCACTTAAATGTCATGCATGATTTTTTAATTAAAAAAAAATGAATGAATTCAAGAACATGCACAGTGGATTAATCAATGTGAAACTTAAATTCTTTGTTTTTTTTAGTGGTGTGCATTAACAAAAAAACAAAACACTAATATGGCTAACAATGAGAACCAAAGCCACAAAAGAAAAATAAATAAATAAAAAATCCAAGAGACCATCAATTATTTTACCCATCAGTACTGAAAACAATAACAAACCAAAATACAATTTGAATTTCAACTAAAATGGATTTTAACTATTTTTAGTTTTTTCTGCATTCACTCAAGTGACCATCTTATTTTAATTGTTTTTTTTTCTTTACATGAATTTCAAATCATTCAAAAACACATGCTCCAAAGTCAAATATAACGCAAATAATTTTGGTTAAAAAACAAAAAACTAACAAATAATTTGTTTAACAGTAAAATCAATGTTCATCCACAACCAATTAATGTTCCCCATTTATCTAAGTCTTCCATAGATAAATCACTTGTCTAAGTAGACAGATGGCAATGTCAAATAATAATTGTTCAAAAATCATATTCAACCTATCTAAGGTACATAAAATTTAATTCCACTTTCAAAATTTGTATCCTATTATCAAAATCATTGCACAAAGATTTTTATCAAAATGTATATCAAGTGAAAAAGCAATATTAATAAATAAAAATCAGTTAATATTGGGGGAAAAAGCATTAAAACTGAAACTACCAATCACTTGCTGAGATTTATGAGAAAAACAAAGTAGAATTGTCTAATGTTATATGAGCCCTAAGACTCACTTCAATGCATAAAATTGTACATTACAGGTGGAAGAAAATAAACCCAGAACATTGTAGAGGATGCAGAATCTTTTAATAAAAGAAGTGGTTGACTGGTGGTAAGCTTCTAACACATTATATTGGTGATCCAAAGAGACCACAAGAAACAGAAAAGATATAATGGGAGAAGAATCTCACCACAGTTGTCAAACCAATCAAAAACAAGAAATATGAATCAAAATAACAAATTAACTTTTTTAGAGAAAATTAAGTAACATCTTTTAAGAAAAAGATAATTTCTATAAATAAATTGAAATTTATTGTCAATTGGATACCATATCCAACTCCAAGTAGAGACAGAAAAGTTGAATAATTAATTTCATTTGTTGCTATTAATGCTGATACTGAGTGCTTTAATTAAAGACTGCTTGCATGATTTTTCAGAATTAAACTGGGAAGCTGTTTTTTTACAAAACAGAATCTTTGTTACAGTTTATATATATATATATATATATATATATATATATAAGACAAATGGAAAATTTATCTTAGCCGACTCACCCTCTGAAGCACATTATCAAGGTAAATCCATTAGAGGATGAAACAATGTTGGCTAAGGTAAGTTTCCCTTTTGTCTTCCTATTGTCCTTTGACAGATATATTTTTAGTTATTTCTGAAATATATTTGCTGATAGCTCCTAATGAGTAGGCAGAACAATTACAAAAAGGTTCATCTACGAAACTCCAGTGGAGGTGCTCAAATATAACATCAATCAGCTAAGTGACAAATTTTATTTGTATTAATCATATATATATATATATATGCACTCACATACATACTTACCGATTTCCAGCAGTAACTTCCACACAAGTGAAGAAAGTCTTGTCACAATCAAAATTCTCAATAAGGACACCATAATAACCATCAATTAAATCTTTGTATTTGTTTTGTGACTTGAATGTGTCTAATACTTTTTGCACAGCATCCATACCATTTAGAATGGCCTGTAAAGAGAAAGGAAAATGATTTGGATTTGTAAAAAAATTCAGAAAATCTCATGTGACCTGGTTTTAAGTCTTTGAAATAAATTTAAAAATAAACTGTGGCAAATCATTCTCTTCGCTTTTACAGATTAGTGATAAAATTTAATTTTTTTTTTTTAAATTTAAAACATCCAAATTTTTTAATAAATTTCAACAAGACCTAATGAATCAGTAATCTTCTAAAAGGCAAAATAAATTAATACAAGACCATAAATTAATGAATATATAATTTTATATTGGTTATTTTTGTTTCAATATCATAATCTTTTTCTTTATTTGACTATTCCACTTTGAATTAACTATGATAAAGAAATTAATAATCTTGCTGGTAACAAGAATTCCTTTTGAAAAAGATTCAAAACAAAGATAAATACCTTTCCAGTTATAGACCTTAAAGCTTGTTCTTTTTTGCTTAGTTCTTCTCGGCATGATTGCAATTCTTGTTGCAGAATATTTTCTTGGCGCCATAAGGCACTGAAAACAATTTAAAAACAATTTTCAATTTCTCCACAAGTTCAAATTTACAGAAATCTTTGTAAAACATTGAGAGTTATCAATTAAATTTTTGAAATATAGTTTTCAAGGTAGTGCAGTATTAAGCATCGATTTATAATTATACTTGAACACTACATAAAGGAAAAGATGTGCAAGTAAATGCATTTATGAATAAAATAAAAAATTTAAAAAACACCAAATCAACTAACTTCCGCTCATTCTGTGACTGATCTTTTTTCTTCTTCATGTCAAAGAATGTCTTGTTGTTCTGATCAATGATCTCTTTGTTCTGTTCAATTTTATTGGTAATTTCCTGAGGAAATGAAAAAAAAAAAAAATAGAATTTCTCATCAACTTAAAAGAATAATTTTATTGGCCTGAATTATTTCACTAAAAAGAATGCAAATAAAAAGAGTAATCTAATCTACAAATAAAACAATAGACTGTTTAGTATCTGTCTATATTTCTGAGATGAGGTATTACGTACATTATTCGGACTATTGTCCTCATCTCTGTTGCCATATTTATTACAATGTTTCGGACATTGTACGCTCCGGCCTTCTTCACGTGATTGGAATGTCAAACTGAACCCTTTATTTCGCTCACTGGGGTAGATTGTTCTAGTTCCACGTGCCATGTTTAATGGATGTCAGTTATCAGTTATCTCCTGTTAATTTCCCTCCGCCTTAGCCGGGTATTGAACTAACACTCTTTGGGTACTGTCACTGGATCTAACTAACACCTTTATTCACTGTGCCATGTGTCCTTGTATGAATTTCTGGGTATTATAAACCTAAAGTCTTCAGCAACCATTTTTACCAGTGCTCATATTGCAATTTTTGTTGTTGTTATTGCTTTTCTCTGGCACTCCTTATTACTGGTTCCCATATTGTATTCATTTCTATGCTTGGTCGGCTCAGGAGATTTTTGTGGCCTAGCATATGTGCTTATTCCTTAAGTTTACAAATTTTCCAATGGTGTTCTTTGTCTATGATCTCAACCTGATCCCACAGAGGGCGGTGATCTCCCTTCTCTCTCTATATGTGGTCAGCCATGCATGATTTTTTCACTTCCCTTCATGTTACAGCTTTCTGGTGTTCTTGAAGCCTTACCTTAAGGGGGCAGCATGTCTGCCCTTTATATTTCTTTCCGCAGCTGCACGAGATAGCATACAAAGAGTCTTTAGTCATGTTCTCCTCTATGGGGGGGTCTTACTCGGGAGAGATATCTGCAAAGTGTCGTCAAGCTTTTGAAGGGTGTCCTTATGTTTTATGGACCTCAGATCCTTTGTATTTTCTCTGATAACCCCGTCACATAAGGCAGGCAGACTGTTTTCCAAGTGTTGTTGTCCTCCTCTTGTACCCATCTACCCTAGTTTTTTGGAGCTGCTGCCATGTACCCAGGGTAGTTGTTACGTTGTAGGGTACTACTTATACTGACCAATTCTTTATCTAATGTCTCTGGGTCGCCACTTATGACTTTTGCTCGGTGTTGTAAGCAGCGGATTATCCCTTTCTTTACACTGTATGGATGGTGGGAGTTGAAATTGAGGTACTGTCTGGTGAATGTCGGTTTACAGTATACGGATGTCTTGAACACATGCTCTGTTTGAGATATTAGAACATCCAGGAATGGGAGTGTGTTGTTACTCTCTTTCTCCATTGTGAACTGTATCGAAGGTCTTATTGAGTTCACATGATCCAGTAGAACCTGAACATCTTCCTGGTGTGGCCAGAGTATGAAGGTGTCATCTACGTACCATAACCATATAGTTGGCTTTAGAGCTATAGATTCTAATGCCATTTCCTCAAAGTATTCCATGTATATATTAACCATTGCTGGTGATAATGGCAAGCCCATTGCTAAGCCCTCATCCTGTCGATATATGTGTGATCCCATTCCAAAGTGTGTTGTTTGTGTACAGAAAGTCAACATCTCTATCAGATTATCTATTGGAATACTGGTCCGTTCTTCTAGGGATGAGTCAGAGGCCAATCTGTCTCTGACTACTGAGATTACCTCCTCCGCGGGTACCTTGGTGAACAAACTCACCATGTCCAAGCTCACCATCTGGTTGGGTAGGATGGGAGCATTTATAATACCCAGAAATTCATACACAGATGTCCTCAAGGACACATGGCACAGTGGATAAAGGCGTTAGTTAGATCCAGTGACAGTACCCAAAGAGTGTGAGTTCAATACCCGGCTAAGGCAATGGAGAACTTTCAGAGGGAAATTAACAGGAGATAACTGATAACTGACATCCATTAAACGTGGAACTAGAACAGTCTACCCCAGTGAGCAAAATAAAGGGTTCAGTTTGACATTCCAACCACCTGAAGAAGGCTGTAGCATACAACGGCCGAAACGTTTTAATAAATATGGCAACAAAGATGAGGACAATAGTCCAAATAATGTAAATAATGTATGGACTGTTTAATAAGACACAATAGCAGGTCTCATTATAATAAAAATATAAAAAATAAAAAAAAACTTTTAAAAAGCCAAGTAATTTTTATGATGACATTTATACAAGCCTATGAAACATTTACTTCAAGACATTCTCTGTTGATTTAGCTGAAGCTGAATCAGATGAAGTTTATGTCATTTAATTCTCAAAATCTTTGCTTTTACAAACCTTAACTTTGACTTCTAACTCGGAAGCTTTCTTCTTGTCACCTTCCAAGTCATCTTCCAAACGACGAATCTGAAATAAAAAAAAGAAAACTTTTGCAATTGTTTCTATATCAATAAAATAAATTAATCCTACTAAAATTGATTTAAATATTTTAACTCCCTAAAGTTAAAGAGAATTCAAAGTTCACAAAATATTTCTTTTAGAACTTTTGCATTTTTCATATAATTAAATGATATTAAACATTATTTGACAAATATTAGCATGAAATAAATAAAAAGATTATTACTTGATCTTCTTTATCTCTTATAGCTTTGTTGAGTGATCTCAGCTCCTTTTTAATCCAGGTATCCCTCTCTTCTCGAGAGGTAAACTGATTGCCACGCCCCTGCTTTGCATACAACTCCTTACGCCTCTGTTCAGCAAGACACAGCCTATTGGAATAAGGAAACAAATTCATTTATTTTTTTAACTTAGTTAGAAATTAGCCAATTCATAAATATTTGGATAATTTTACATTGAATTTAAAATATATTCCCTAGTATATGACTGAATAATTTCAATTCCTTACATTTTCAAGAATATAAATATTATAATAACATTATATATATATTATACACACACCACACTTTATTATAGGATATTACATTTGAACATATATGTTCAAATGTAATATCCCATATTAAAGAATTATCACTACTATTGTATTCAGCCCTATTTTTAAATTAATGTTATGAACATTTGAATTTATATTTTATTCATTCTCATTTCATTTGTATTTATATTTTATTCATTCTCATTTCATTTGTATTTATATATATATATATATATATATATATATATATATATATATATTATATAATTATTTATTTGAAAATTATAACATAAATATGTTATAAAATCACTACAAAAATAGCCATTTTGTTTCAACACTTCTGGTGTCTTATCAAGTGATGGTGTTGAATGTAGAATAAAGGGTTTTAAAAGGTTCAAATCAATCAAACACCACTTGCCAGGGAAAATGCTGTTACATAATCTGGAATGACCAATCAAAATACATATAAATTTACTACTGGAAAAATCACAGAATAATTAAGTTAATCTTTATTCATGCAGACTGTAAAAAATGAAAGACCTAGTATCCCATCACTTCAGAAGCCTGCAGTGCGTGGAATCACAAATATTTGCAAAGAACTTGATGTAAAACCCCTATAATCCAAGAACTCTGGTAGAAAACAAAAACTGTGCAAAAGAAGATGCTGATATTAATCATGATAATTATCATCATCATAATTGCAGCAGCACAAGCAGTGTCCAATAATAATTGTTAAATTTAGCATATGAAATTTATATATGTAAGTGTAACAACTATTGTGGGACAGTAGTTTCCTAATTTGCTTAGGGAAAGTTATATACTAACTTTTTACATTTTTACTAACATTTCCTATAGCAAAACCAGTTGGTGTATTTTTTCTGTGTAAGTAATTTGGAATCAAGTTTTCCAAAAATGCAGAAGGTTAATTAAAAAAAAAAAAAAAAAAAGCCAAAACCAAGTATTTTGTGCTATCAACTCGTATTAATGATAAAAGAAGCTAGAAGAATATCAGTAGAAGTATTGAAGTGGATGGTTTTAAAGTTAATACTTACTGCTGTGCAGCATTTTCTTCACGATTTTTTTGAGCCTCATACATAGGAATGATGTTTTCCAACTGATCTTCACACCTCTTTATCTTCTCATCGATCTTCTTTAAATCATCTTCAGATTTTTTCTATCAATAAATATAACAAGACATACACAACTTATAAGAACACACAAACACACACACACAAACTTATACACAAATAAAGATTGTTATAACAGATAATCTTATGTTATCTTCACCAAAAAGGTTAACTTACTCTTGACCTCTTGTCTCCTTCAATCTCCTCCAGAATGTCTTTGATAGTCAGTTCTACCTTGGCCTTTTTCTTGGTCAAATCCTGGTACTCATGAGACAAAGTGTCTTTCTCCTCTAACAAACTCTGCATACGTGTCTTTAGGTCACGCAGTTCTTTGTTTATCGACTGCAAGAAAACAAGTAAAAACAAAAATACAAATTCTGGTGCTAAACAGAGGAAGGACATGCACACTTTAACATCTTATTACTTAGGCAGTTGTTAGTTATTACAATTATTATTAAGATTTATGGAACATTTGAGCAATTAGATCAAACAATAAAAAAAGCTGAAAGATATAAAAATCAAAATTATGAAATTATAAATTTTATAAGGAAATAATCAGTTACAATTGACATTTTTGATAATCTAACATCTGAAGTCAAAAAAGAAAAATACTTCTGTTGTGTCCAAGTTTTTCTTTCAAATATCCTGCCATTAAACATTTAAAAAAGGAATTTTAAAAATACAAGAATGGGTAAAACAAATATTTTTCTTCTTATGGTTAACCGCTTTCCTATTATGTAATTATGAGTAAAATCAGTTTTATTTTGTCTTGTTATACAATCACAGAATACTTTTTAAAAATTCAATTCAATAAAAGCTATCTATTTTTTTTCTAATTCATACCATTTAATTACTCAGGATTAATTTTGTAAACAGACGAACAACAAAAATACATAAGGAAATAACGCTAAATAAAAGGAACATAAGAAGTATAAAATGTAACTACTTCCCCAATGCTGAGTCACTTGCAAATGGGCTTAAACTCAAACCAATTTTAATTTTCAGTTAGATAACTAATTCTTCTATCACAAGAGTTGTATAAAGATGACCTCTATGCAACTCCACCAAAGCCAGTTCCAAACCTGTGTTGAGAAAGGAGGAGGGATGAAGCGTGAGGCTAGCAATCTTACCCACATAATAAACTTCCTACAGAAACAGTCGCCCAATGTTCCATAGGGAACGAGAGGAAATAATTAACACCTTTATACAAGAGGGTACTGAAAAATTCCGTCTGACCAAGTGATTCAAAAAGATAAAATCTGTTTGGTCATTTGATTAGATTTTAGGAAGTGATTCAGGTTGAGAAATTTCAGCAGTCTTTCATAAGATATAGACGTTTCGTATTATAATCTGTGGATATTATAGACTAGGTTAAATGCTGAAAAAGATCCTTTGTTTTCTTTTTTAAACAGAAATGCAACTACCTTAAAAGATATCAATCTCACTACACTACAAGATATACTTTATTGTATTTTCTTTTTACAAAAGACTTGAACATCTGAGCAATGTTAGATAAGACATACTGCTTGTTATTAAGACACTGGTCTTATTTACATTCAGACTAATGTCTCCATCTTTGTTGTTGTTATCACATTTGGCTGTTGTGCTCTCCAGCCTTCTACAATTGTCTACAATCCAGGTCACCTTCAGGGAATTTTCAAACTGAACTCTTTATATAATTTATGGGGACTAAAAAGAACCATTAAAATTTCAATTTTTCCTATTTTAATATACTGATGAATCTTAATTCTTAAGTTAACAATTGAGTAAGCTCATGGCAAGTTTTACGGCAATAAAATATTTGTAGAAATTCTCCTATTGCCTTGTTAAATAGTGTAATAACAATGAAATATGAATTCTGGTCATTATTTTAAGAAGTGTGTTCAAATGAAAAGATTTGAAATTGACAACTTTTTCTATTTCCCTGAAACAACCATTAAACAATTGTTTTTCCTCCTTTCTTTTTTTTATTCATTTTCTCAATGAACCCAAGTAGCATCTCTGATATGTTTTGTTTATCAAAATGGAATAGTCCATTATTTATGAGGTATTGACAGATATTAAATACTACTATCTTCCCTTTTTCTTTCTTTCATTTTCTCACTGAAAGCAAGTAATATAATTTCCCCTCTTTCCATGTGATCAAAATACATAATCGTCCATTATTTATGAGTAATTGACAGGAAGTAATGGTCATGCTAACTAACGAAGGGTAGAACAAGCACAATTATAATAGGGTAGATTGTTCTCATTTCACTATTCAGGTCTATGGATATCTCATCTTCATTTTAGTACTGTTCACTTATTACTTGTTCCGTTTCCATTAGGTCTAAGTTTGTACCATAAAGTACCAGGGATTGAATAATTATTATACCAGCAAATTCAGAAACCAAGGTTTTAATCCACTGGACTATTGTTAAAATCTGGCTAACCTTTACTTGGTCGTTGGCTTGCTGCTGGTTATCTCGTAGCCTTTGGCTTATTTTGCCACTGTTCTCTCTTTTTTCTTGCAGCTGAAAAATAACAGAAATCAAATAAAAAAAAATTAAAAAACTTTCCCAACACTATTCTGTGGAAAAATGCAAAAACATCATCATTACTAACCAAAAATGATTAATATTAAATAAAGATGAAGGTAAAATGTATAAAGATGAAGATAAAATGTATAAAGATGAAGGTAAAATGTATAAAGATCTAATAATTATCCACTTATCTATAAACAGATAAAGAAAGCTTGGTTATACTCCAGTTTGGAAGTTTAATGTTGATTTCTCTTTTATTCCACAAGTAAAATTAACCATTCTATCATTAGAAACAAAAGATGCATTGCAAAATGTTCATCCTTAATAATAAAAGAATGAGAAGTAACAGCTAGCAAGAAACTCTTTGTTTAAAACAATTATGAAGAAATTACTCTTCTAATAGAAAACCTATAGATATGAATTATTTCATTTTGGAATTTAACCATTTCACAAGGGTAGAGAGTAAGAGTTAAAATTAAGTATCCCCAAACACTTTGACAAAATGATTAGAAACAAGGTAACATCTCTTTTTCGGTAGTATATTGGATTATTAAGGCTTAAAAATATAAAATAAAATAAACACTGCTAATTAATTACTAATAAACAAGCAACTGAGAAATGTAAAAGTAAAAAAAACAAAAATATCTAAATCTCTTCCCCAATGAAAATGTTCAAAAAGTAAAAACACTGCTTTAGTAACTTTAAATATTTTATCATGTAGTAAATTGTTTTATTCGACTTTGACTTACATCATTTTCAAAATGCTCCTGGTACCGGCCACCCAAATTGTATCTACCTATACCTACACAATAAATCAATCTAGCTTTACCTCATCCAGTTTTTTTCTTGTGTCCCGCAGTTCATGATCATGAATCGTATATTCCAATGATCTAAAAAAAGAAATTTACAAATTGTTTTGAGAGATAATTTAGAATCATATATTTACTATTTTATGAAACAGTGTAAAAAGTTACTTTAAAATCTAACCTTATATTTCCTGTATATTTTTAAGTATGTTATTTTATTAACACAGTGAGAAATAAAAAAGCATATTTTTGTTTAAAATATTGTGAAATGAATCGCACAAAAACTTTTTCCATTTTGTCATTATATATATATATATATATATATATATACTCATGACAAAAATTTATATCAAAAGCATTAATTCACAATCAAAAATGTAAGTACAAGAACTGAATGTAACTTTATAGATTTTGTTTTATGTTAGTATATGCACATGTTTGCAATCACACATTACTAGTCTTAATATAAGGAAGTATTTAATAAAAAAAAGGAATTTTTTTAAACCTGACTGCTTTATTTCTCAATACACCAACCTTCTCATTTTATCCCATTTCTGATATTCTTTTAGTTCTTCTTTCTCCTCTTCCAGAGTTTTCAAACGTTCTTCAATGTATTTCAGCAGGTCATTAATTTTTTCACGTTTGCCCTCTACAAAATAGAAACCATAATATTTTAGTGTTTTCTTGTCACTGAAGTGACTTGGTAGTTTATTTCCTTTCTAAGTCAAGTTTTAAGATTAAAATCTTACATTGGTAATTATGGTAAATGAGGTTCTAAGAGATTACAGTAAAAATCCTAGGATTTTAGTACTATCATGACAAATAAGCCATTTATGATGCAAATAAGGATCACAAACACACAATCTATTAAATACTAATTACTTCAATTGACTTATCCATCAAAATATGCCTCAGTGAATAAGTGTTAAAAGCCAGAAATCAAGTAATATTACTAAATATTACTAAATATGTAAGACAATCAATTTGTCTCCAAAAATGGATATATAAATTATTCATGGCAAGTAGAAATTGATTGCAACAGAATTTGCCTTGCTTTCAAAAGAACAATGTTTATAAAACAAATTTAGTTTCTCTAGTTTTAACTCAAAATATGAACAAATGCAAATCCCAGCTATAAAATATAAAAAATGAACAATGTTGAAATATTTATCCTATGAAATCAACTGTCAAATTTACCAATCTACCTAATTCTTGGAGTTACTGTGTCTACACAAACACAGGATTATTTGCAATTCTTTTCACTTTCTGTATTATATCAACATTATATGGATTTTGCTTCTTTTTTTTATCATCAGAAATGTTTGAATCTACTATGGATCTCATAAACAAGGAAAAAGGAACTTAGCAACTTTAATCACCATTTCAAAACTTTATAATGTCAAAAAAATAAATAAAATAAAATAAGATTATTTACTTACATGTAAAATTTTAAGAAAAATAACCGAGTAGTTTCTGAGTCTATCTGCATGCACACTACTGAATTGATGTTTGCCAGAAAGATCAATATTCGACAGAGAACAGAGAATTTCTGTGCAAAGAAGTATACGCCTTGTGACAAAGTTTTCTTCAGGAACTACAGAGGTGGAAAATGTTTTGGGGGGGATGGAATTATTTCAAGTAAAATTGGAAGAGTAATCTATATGGTGAACGGAAAAAGATGTGTATGCAAAAGGCACGTAAACCAGTTAAGACCAAGATACTCTGAAATCGTTCAACAAGATGATGAAGAAACTCCGATGGATGTACAACACCACCCAATAACATACCAGAACACATGGATACATCTCCTACACCAGCTTTGCCCATAGGAGCGAGATGTTATTCACCTCAAAAGAGTACAAGGAAAAGAAAACACCCAGTGCAGTTAAGTCCAGACCCAAAAAAGAGAAAGTATTAGAAAGCTAAATTTTCTAGAGGAAAATTTCAGTTCAGGTGGAGGTGATGTAATGGAATAACCTGTCACCCCCATGAGTGACTACACTATATGTATCTGTAAGTCAACGGACTACAGAGTCTAGCAGGGATCTGTTGAGTACGACTCAGACTTACGCAAGAACTACCGACCTTCCAATAGTAGCCCTCACTACTGGATTGACTTGTGACAACCTTGTGCATAACTGTTACCTTTATTCTTATTGTACTGGTTTTTACAATAAACCTTTACTTATTTTATCCACCATGTTTTCAAGAATATATTCCTATTAGCATGGAATATAACATACATGCACACACAGACACAGGAAATGATTTAAATAGGTTCTTCTTGACAATATCTGAATATTTTAACTTTAAATAATCTTAGTGATTAAATTATTGTTTAGCTATATATTTTTTGAATATATAAAAAATATTCAAGTTAGTAATATCACCTGTTTCTCTGAGAATAACTTTACTTTCTTCTTTGCGTTCATCATACACACGGGTTCCTGCAACTTCTCTCAGCAGCTTGAGACGTTGGGAGTCAGGAGCTGTAGCCATTTGGTTGATCTGCACAAAAAAAAAATTAATGGTTTAAATTATGCACATTATATAAATTTTAAATATCTAAATTTTTGGTTTTTGTGGTTGCTATAAAGTTTTAATAACTTTCTTTAGACAAAAATTATTCCTAAATATGTTGTCTCAGAGGAAGATTTTAAAAGATAACCTCCTTTAATGAAGGCATTTTATTCAGATATTAATGTAAATACATTTCGTCATCCAATGTGCAGGATGACTAAATAGATATTATTTGATAAAACAAGCATGACATTTTTATGATTAATTTTACTTATTCATGAAAATATTTTCTGAAAAGAATGCACTTCTCACAATTAGTAATCTTCAATATTTCAGCAATTTTCATAACCTAAAAGCATTTTTTTCCATTTTTACCCTCAAGAAAATAAATATACATTCGATTATTACTGGTAAATCATGAGTTGTTTTTCTTATACTGCTAACAAATATTTCTTTTTTATATATAATATAGATTCTTAATTATCACCTTAAATAGATCTGATGTAAACATCTTAATACTTCTTCTTAAGAGTGTCAAAGCAGTCACTATCAAACTGAGAAGACCTGCTCTTAGCCAACAAAAGGAGACTTGTTCAGTCCCTTCATTTTGGGGGAGAACATTAATTTTTTTCTCCTCTCCTGAAACTTTTTTCAGGTTTGTTTATCAATTTTATTCATTTTTAATTTTACAAATTGAATTGATTTTCTAAACTTTGATTAAGACGATTTTATATTTTAATCATGTGCCAGTTTTGTTCTCCCATTTATTATCTTAAAAGTGTATTTTGCTATTCCTGTTAACGAAGAAGAATTGTTTCACCATCAATTTTTCTGACAAAGGGTTGGCCAAAAGGTCCTAAAATATATCCCCTTCCACTTTTTTTAGTATTAAGATGTTTACATCAGTGCTATTTAAGGCGATAATTAAATTTTGTAGTATCAAGTCATTGTTAAAAAAGATTCTTGTATATATAGAAGAGAGAACAAGATACCAACCTTTCCTTGTTTAACAATATAGTAAGGATTACTTCTGGAGAAGCCAGCACTCTCAAGAAGGTTCATAACATCTGTCTTCCTACAAAGAACCAAAAATAGTAATTCAATCTTGCATGAAAACAAAATTAATTGCCAAAGACTTTTTATAAAAAGATATTAACTTATTCTTAATAAAATACCATCACAATTATTTTTAAATTTTCATTAAAAAAATGTTTTATTTACAAAAGAAATATCTATAATAGAGCATAATCGGACCTCTCCAGTAAATAAACAAGAAAACTGTATCAAGAATTTTATCAGAATTATTTTAAGCTGAAAAATCTTTAATTTTTTTTCTTTTATATGCCATGTGCTTTCAGGACATGAGTAATCATACGTCTCCACAACTTTGTGCCTTTTGATCCTTTACCCTGCCATTTTGTACTCATTTTACCATCCAGTTACTCAGTCACTCCCTGCTTCAATGTTCTGCGAGTGTTAAATTTTCTAGGTTTCTTTCTTCATCATGTCCTAGAGATTTCAGTTCTAATAAACAGCAGAGGGGTGCCAGAGTTAGTCAGCCAGAAGGAAGGGTTATGTTGGACCAAATATCAACAGGTGTAATCAGGAGTTGTTCCTTAGGATCTTCTAACTCTAAGTTCATAAAGTCTAGTGGTTTGTTGCATGCCCAACAAAACTCAGAGGTTCTTGGTAAGCCATGCTTTTTCTATTGCTGCTTCAATGACAATCAAAGCAGTGAAAAAATTCACTCATCAGAAACAATAACCAGACGCCAGAGTACAATAAAAGGAATTTTACTTCTTGGCAAATAGACAAAAGAGTTGATAAAGAAAAAGAAAATTTAAACAAAAACCATCAAATGTAAAATTTTAGGTGACTTTCGGCATCTGACAATAATCACTTAAAGGGAGATAATAACAAGCACAAAATTTCTATTATTACAAGTCATTTGCCTTGTCAGATCCAAGCTAGTATCTATCGAGTACTCAAAAAAAAAAGAAAAAAGAAAGAAAGAAGAAACAGAGAAGGTGAAATAATTCTTTTCCGATTTCTATTTCAGGTAAATGGGATTATCCTATTTCTTTGTTTTAATTCTTTTCAACCCAAATTGTTCCAGTATAGACCGATTTCAGAAATGGTGAATATATATTATTTATTTTAGCACTTTAAGACAATTATATATATATATTTTTTTTAATTTTCAGCTGGCTTAACTTTGACATATTCCATTTTGCTAATGTTTGACTCTTGGGCCACTCTAAAGTTATCTTCCCGCTGATGTAAATTTATAGCCTTGGTTTCAAGCCATTCTTATGCTCAATCCAATCTTCAATTTATTGTTCTAATTAATGTTTGAACCTTTCTTCATTATAACTTCCCATTAATTCCTGCTTTCATTACCATTTTTCTCAATCTGTTAGCAAAAACATTGAGTGTTTCTCCTGTAGCCTAGTTTGCTGCTTATTTATTGCCTGTATGAATTTAGCCATTACAATATACAACAGGATTCCATAATCACCTAAGCAATGACTTGACATTTGCAAACAGTACAATTGTTACATTTATCTATAAGAATTTAAGTTTTCAAACTAATCGAGTTTTGTGTTGAAAATAAAAAGACTGTACAGCCTTACACTATTCCAGCTTGGAGCCTCCCCTCAAAACATATGTAAAAATTTTAAATACTTACGTAACCATCTTCTTATCTAAAAAATACTGGTCTTTCTTGGAGCCAATTACACGCCGAAGGACCACTTCATCCTTATCAATCTTTTAAATAAAAAATAATTTTATCTATTATTTCAATCAATTATTTGATTATTATCTTAACCATATATTCACAAAAAGAGAACTGGTAACTATGACTTGGACATAACTTTAATTGTAAGAGAAATTTTTAATTTTGGTTTTTATCATACAAAATACTTTTAGGATTCTCAAAATAATTTCATGAACTTATTTTGCTTGCACAATGTACAGTCAAAATAAATCAGAATAAATTTAAAGATATGAATATTTCAAGCTATACTTTACATTTCATAAATCCTGGTCATTAACTGCTGTAATGATTTTGGAATGAACAAGTACAACATAGAATTGATCAAAGATGTTAGTATTTTAAATATTTACAAAAAAAAGAAGAAAAAAAAAAGAATTAAAATGCTTACCGGAATTCTATTGTCAGAATTGTCAAAAATGATCTCAACAAAGGCTGAGATGACTCTGGGTCCTGTACCTTCATGCAATAATGCCTGACGCTGCTCAGGACGAAGGTGACTAAATTCATCAGACAATACAAACTGAATAGCTGGGTGGGAAAAGAAAACAGAAAAGTAATATTGCTTATTCAACTGTCTTAATAAATAGTACAAAAATGTAAAAAGATGTTAGTCATTTTCTAGGAGGAAACTATACAATAGATGATTATGGATTTTCTTTCATTTAATAAACTGCCTATAATATTAAAGACTAGATGGTGTCAACTGGGATATCTGGTTAGAAAATTGATTTTTCATTGATTTTAAAAAATTATCCATTGAAACAAAAATAATTAAAAATGCATTTTACTCTCTCATCAGTTTAACCCAGAATCTTTTTTTAAATATCCTTATTTTATGTACTTATTCATTCATCAATTTAGATAACTGATTTCTTTACATTCGTAATTATTTTAAAAATACAATACAATTATAACCTTTAATTATTTTTTATTAAATTCCCATAATCCTAAATAAGTTTTTATATTTTACTTAATTTTCATTATGTAAGAGCTGGTGATGTTACGTTTATAAAAATCTGATTATACTTGAAAGTAAGCAGTATTGTATTTTTTAGCAACTGAATACACAAGAGATTTTAATGCCATGTCCCTTCAGGATGTGGGCAATCATAACACTCCACAGATTTTTTTCTATTCTCTGTGAATTCTTATGCATTCTCAAGAAAGATAGTGAAGTAATTTCCCCTTGCCTTCTCAATGGTTTAGAATTTAAAGTTTTTCTTCTCTGGCTGCCCAGAAAGAGCTGTCTACCTTGCTATTTAACCTATATATAGGATGAAACAGATTCATATTTTTCCCCCAATGAAATTTGTGTAAAAGTGAATGCAACAGACTAGCCCAGAATTTGAACTTGGCTTGCCAGTTTCACTTTCTACACTGATACCATTTACATTAACCGAACATTTTCCTGTTTGATTATGCAAAAGTTTTTAATAAACTATTCACTTTCTTTGTCACACATGATAAAAAAAATCAGAAGAGATTTTCCACTGGCGTAGAGACAATCAAGTCATCTACTTTTTCAATCAATACTGTTGACAAATCTGAATATCAAAATATCAGTGCAATAACACCAGACAAAAACAATCAACACTTCAAAATCCAAATGGGACACAGAAAAAAAAGGTGATGATAAAACTTATTAACTTTCATACAAATACATATAGAAATTATATACTTACCATAAAAGAAATTACTTTTTCCTGAACCATTTCTGCCAACTGAAATTAAATTAATATCAACTTAGAATCATAAAATATATTTATTGGAGTTGCATTTTTTTATTTTATTATGCAATTTTTCTATAACAATATAAAGTTTAAAACAAAATCAAGACATTAAGCTGAAGGCTTGCTATTTTTGAAATAAAACAAACACACACATACACCAAAATAAACATGAAATTTGACTTTTGTATAAAAAAAATATATAAGTAAGAAAAATTAATTGGAGAAACATAGTTGGAGATGACAAAATTTAACAGAAAAAAACTATTGTTTTTTTTTACTGGGTAATAATAAAAAGATTTTACTTTGAAAGTTCTTTGTCATTTTAATAATAATAGAAGAAATGTTTAAATATTACTTTGAAACTAACAATAATGGATGTCACTTTAAACAGTTTTATGATCTTTTCCATTTACTCTTAAAGAATAAAAATTATACTATTTCATTTTCTTTGATAAAGAATCCAAAATCCATATTCTTTGATGAAAAGTCCAAAGTTGATTTTATGTATAATTTTTAAGGTGAGAAATTCTTCATATTCTGTTACTAATTTTAAGCAAGTTTTAAGTAAGCTAGCAAAAAAAAATTTTTAATTTTAAGACTTCTTTGTAAATTTGGTACCAAGTTTGCATTTATTTTTTAAGAATCTTGCTGGTTTACATACAAGTTTTCTAAATTATAAAAAATAATGGAAGTGGTGGGGACACTATTACCTCTAAATTTGGTTATATTAAGTAAATGAAATAAAGTCAAAAAGATAGTAAGTGTACAAATATGCATTACTGTGATAACATCTTTATTACCTATGTAATCATTTCCACTAAAATTAATTATCATATATTATTTATTTTATTCTATATTTTTTTTACTTCATTTTTCTTTCAAGACTATTAATATCCAAGTACTTATTACTTTTTTCAAAATATTTAATAATATTTTTGTTATAAATTCTTTTGATTTTTACTTTATATGAAATGCAATCCAAAAGATTCTTTTCAGTTGTGGTACACCAAACATCATAGTGATTTGAGTACCCAAGGTTCACTAAGTGCTCATGGATGATGAAAAAAAAATCATCAATTCCAATCAATTTGTTTGAAATACATCACAGAGTATTTTGCTTACGGGAAATAGTAAATTTTAAATCCTTTCAATTAAAGCTAAAATGAAAACTTCAAGAAAGCTTTCTTATTTTTTTAAATTCATTTTAAACCTTACATATACAGAATTAGTGGAGGTACTTACTTTTAAGCAAACCATTTGAAGAAACTTTCTGGATTTTAATGATTTTTAAGAAAAAGAAGAGAGAAGAAAGAAAGAAATAAAAACTCACCGATGACATTATGTCTAGGACTGAAAGGCTCTACAACAGTCTGGTCACGGTAACTCCGGAAACCCTGGATAATTACCTTATGGAATAATAAAAAAACAAACAGAATCAGATACAATAAGTTTACTGTTTACATTATGTAAAATAATATATGAAAAATAAAAGAAATAAACACTTCAGAGTAAACTTCTAAATAATGTGCATTTTGTACTAATGTATTAAATTTCAAGTGATCTATAAATGAAGTTTATTTAGAATCGTTTTTACTAATTGTTCACTCAATACAAGGCTCATGAGCTACTCAAGGTAGAGGGTTACTGATTGAGGTTGTTGCCTGTTAAGAGGCGGAGGTAAGAAATGTAACTTAAAAGAATATGTAGGAAAGATAACAGTTCATCCTAGACTTAAAGAAGTTAAGATTTTTGTGGTCAGGGTAGCATCCTCCCAGAAGTTTGTTCCATGAAGCAACATTTTAGTTGGGGGAGAAGCTGTCCAAATGGAAGTTCCTTCTTGCTACCAGAATATGAACAGAACAGGGAGGATTCATTCTAGTGTATATAACATGGCAGGTCTCAACTATGAAGGTCAAGAATGTTTGCCAAAGAAATAGCAAGAGAGTAGCAAGAGGCTTACAATGGTTTGTCTGCCAAAAAGGGGTTGTAGAATGGAAAATAATTCATCACCCACAAGGACTTTAGTGATAGAACATATATATGATGGTCTGGGGTGAATTTTAGTCCCAATAGATGTTCAATGCAAGTGAGATCCTTGAGAGAACAACCATTCATCATGAGAAGTGAAAGTTCAGGATCTGCTCGATGGTGGAATGTTACTAGTTCAGTTTTGTAAGTATTGAATGTTACAAGACAGTCTTTCTCTCATTAATCTGCCAGAGCTAGGTTACAGGAGAGATCAGCTGCCAGTCTGGTCATCTAGATTTTGGGAGGTACTGTTGTATCATCTGCATTGAAATTTACTACAGATCTGAATATGAGGATAGGACCAAGTAAGGAGCCTGAGGGAATGCCTGCATTGATCCAATGGACTTCAGAAGACCAACTACTAACAGTAACCTTCATAGACCTACCTGTTAGGAATGACATGATAACTGAGTCCAGAGATTCTATGTTGGAGAGCTTGTATAGCAACCTAATATGCCACATCTATCTAACGATTCTATGTATAATGATGCTTAGGACATCAACAGTGGATCAAAAATCTATACTGTTTGTCATTCCTCTTGAAATGATCAACAACCATCTTGTTGATCAGAGACCCAAAGAGTTATTTAATATTTTAAATTAAAGTTTAATACAAGAAAAAAATATATCAATAGAATGAATAACACATCAATAGTTAAAAACCAACTAAACATTATTCACTAAAAATAAAGGTAGTATAAATTATAATAATTAGGGCCATAAAAAAATAATATTTTTGTGTATCTATACAGATTTGTAAAATGCTTTAATAGAGTTCCAGAAAAAAAATTATGAAAAATATTTTTTTAAAGACCAACAGAGAAGCTGACTTTCAAAAACATTCTTAAGCAATAACAAGGAAAAATAAAGAAGTCAGGAGTGGTTCAGTTCACTCTGGCCATCGCATTCTATCAGATACTGTTTTTGTTTACTTCCTAGTAAACTTCCTTTCTGGTTTCTTTCATCTTATCAACAAGAAAGAAACAAAATGATAGCAATGTTTACATTATAACAATATTGTTATATTATTAATTAAATTCTAATATCTTTTAATTTGTATTATTAATTAAATTATAATATTTTATGTTGTATTTGTATTATTAATTGATTTATTATGTTATATTATTATTAAAGTAACAAAGTAAATATTTGTTAATATTTTGGCATCAACACATTATCTTACTCTTCTTATTTAATAATTTAATTTGAATATTAAAATACTAAAGAACAGAAATCTTACCAGGAAACTTTGAAGTTAGGGTAAAATTGATATTTAAAAGTTAAGTAATCTTTTTTTATATAATATTAATGCTCTTTGGGTCTTGTCACTGGATCTAACCAATGCCTTTTATAAAAGACCCAAAGAGTGCGAGTTCAATACCTGGTTAAGGCAGTGGAAAACTTTCAGAGGGAAATTAACAGGAGATAACTGACATCCATTAAACATGGCACGTGGAACTAGAACAGTCAACCCCAGGGAGCAAAATAAAGGGTTCAGTTCGACATTCCAACCACCTGAAGGCTGGAGCGTACAACGGCCGAAACATTGTAATAAATATGGCGACAAAGATGAGGACAATAGTCCGAATAATGTAAATAATGTAATTAAATTAAATTGTATTGTATTGTATTTTCTTTTCTCATGTATTATCATTCATCTTCAGGTGTTAAGAGACAATGCAAGTATAGGTGACAAGGTCAGGAAAAGATTGTCAAATATTACTGGTTAAAGGAAACCAAACAATTATGTCAAAAGATATTACACTGCATAAGATTGTAAATTAGGCAAATTTTTACAAAATTCTTACCAATGTCATGCAATATTTTAAAGTGCCTGTAATTAAAAATCTTGGCTTATTACATATGTGATTATCTGTGCACAAATTATTTTTTTAATTAAATATTTTAAAAACATTAAAAAATAAATTCAAATGCAGTATTTTTATCTATTTTTATTTTTTATTTTCAAATTGTTTTGATAATAAGTCAACATTGTCTTTAGAGATTGATGAAACGAGTTAGATGAGGAATAGTTTAAGGTTAAAATTTTAAGTTAATACTGATGTTAAGTTCTATTCTTAACTTTAATGAGTACAAACAAAAAGTGCTCAATTTCAAGCAATATGCAAATACACAATAAAAGTTAACAAGGACAGTTCTATTGGCCTTTAGTCCCCTCTGATTTATATGTATTTTGTTTCTGTATGTATTTAAAGTCCTGAACTGTTCTTTCCCAAAATGCTAATCTGTAAGTTCATTCCAATTGCTATTGACTTTCTGAGAGAAGTAATGAAAATGAGTCTCTTTCTTCTTGTGATGCTCGATTAAAGTTTTACCCTGTCCTCTCAAAGATCTAAGTTCAAAGAATTTTCTAATAAATATCTCTAAATCCATTCAAAATCTTAAATGTTTCAATCAAAACATCTTGATTTTATTCTATCTTCTAAGGATAAGAAATTACAATCTCTGATAGTATATATACTTATGAAAACAGTGGCTCACCTCTGAACTGCTTCAATTTTTTTAATATCTTTAATAAACCAGGAATGTCAAGCCTGGTGTGTATATTCTAGGACAGGTTTTACTGATTTGTATAGCATCAGGATATTTTTCATTGATTTGTTTAAGTAGGTTCTGTTAATGACACTTAGAATTCTGCTTGCATTAATTACAACATTGGCATGTGATGAAAAGGCTTTAATGATCTGTGTATCCAGATTCCAAGTCTTCCTATATATTTCTGTCAACTATCATATTTTGGATTATGATTTCCTAAGTGCGGGCATTTATATTTATCTCAAAATTGAACAACAACAATTGTCAATCTTTGCTCCATTCATCCAGAAAATGAAAATCATCTTGTAATATGAAGGCAAAGGCAACATCAGATATTGAACAAAACCAACTTGGATAGTACAATAACAATATGTGTGTCAATATTATTATGACAAACAGAATGGGGCCAAAGATATAGACCTGGAGTACCCCAGATTTAATATATATCCAGGATGATGCTTTACCATCAATTACCACATTTTGTCTCCATGATTTAAATCCAATTACTAATTTTTCCAGATTCTATCAATTTTCAATTGTACTCACAAAATCATTTATGGGGGAACTCAGTCAATGGTTTTATAAAATCAAGAAACTGCATAAATCTGTGCTGGATACTTCAGTTTAGATTTCTTCATGTTTGCTATGACTGAGTCCAGTATAACAGAGTCAAAGAATTGATGTCAATGAAATTAACTGAATATTTTTTTGTCTGGTTTTCCAATAAGTTCATTTTTTTTATTTTTGGTCTAAAAAAAATCTTGATTTCACTTATACGAAAAATTATAAAATAATTGACATAAAATCAAATTAACTTTCGATATTTCGAACACGTTGTTATACAAACAAAAATAATAAAGATGTTGAAAAAACAACTTTGGTAAAATTGGCTTCAATCAAATTTGATTGTTTACAACATTTTTTAAAAAAATGATTAAAAAATCTTTTTCACGTCTGATCAAAATTCTTACAATAATAAAAAATATTTTCAAAGGTTTTTAAAAGAAACTTTAGAATTAATTAAAAAAAAATTATAAAGGTATTTCCACCAGGTATATTTGTGAAGAAGTTACAAAAAAAAGTGTACAGTACACTAAAATACTTTAAAGTTAATAATTATTTAAGGGAAATAAAAGTTAGACAGTAGGTCTATAATATTGGCATGATCTTAAAGAATTTCGAATTATTAATTTAAAATCTAAAAAATATTCCTATTCCTGAATTCCATCGAATTTACGCTAAAAGTCAAAATATAAAATTATAAAAATAAAATTTAAAATAGATTACACTAGTTTTAGTTTAAAAATATTTTTGTATACTTTAAAAACAGTTAATTCTAATTTTATGAATTTTTTTTAATGCAAACGAAAACAAGCGTGAAGCCATATTGAAAAAGAGCAGAAATATTTTAAACAATTTGTAAACAATAGATGGAGGTTTTGTTTCAATTTGAAAAACTGACAAACATAGAGAAATTTTAAATGATTTTAAAAACAATAATAACGATATTAAAAATATGGACTTTTAACAGATTGGTTTCTCCTACCAATGCCATCCTATATTTTGGAGGTGTGTGTGAGTTACGATTCTGAAAAATCAACTTTTCAGACCATTGATAATAATACTTTATGATCAGAGACTTTTACGAGCAAAAAATGGGGTTGATAACTTGTGTGTACTTAGTGTACACTACACACATTGAATTCTTTTACATTATTCCAACAAGTCACAATTGTTGCTTTAAGGACTGTTAAAGGACAATTGAATAATCTTTAAGAAAAAATTAAATGGAAATTAAAATAAAAGTCGATCAAAATATTCATCGTTACTAACTATAATTTATTTAATTGATTTTTAATTCTAAATTTATCTCCAAATCGACTTTTGATTTTCAAAAATTAAAGAAAAGTAAATGGAGAAATTATGTTTCTTCTTAGTCTTCTTAATTATATAAAACAAATTGCAAAAACAATTAAATAAACTAAGATTTTTATGTTGATCGATATTATAAATAAAAACAAACGAAAGAATCGATTATTCCCGGGCGTGCGGGTGTTCCTAAATTCAAAAACAATAATGATCTTTTTCTTTCTTTTTCCATTCCAACAAAACAAAAAGCACAAAACAATTTTTTTTTACCTGCTTGATGTACATTTTGGCGTGTGTATATATTTATTGCATATTATGGATGGTTTTTCGGTGGAAAAAACAACCAAACCGCTGATAAAGCGACTCGGAAAATCGCAAAACACTACTCAGCGCAAATGGCGGTAAAACTGGTTGGTAAGGCCGCTTATGTTCTTCAAGTTTAATATCATGGCGACGGTGTTGATGCGATGAACCGTATTTTTCCGACTTTTTGCTCCTCAGTTATCGCCAACCCTTGTGTACAAAATTATCTCCCTTCTATTAATGTATTATTTATTTTTAATAAATAGTAGGACCTTATAAAAAGTCGTTTGTTGTGCTTTCTGCTAAGTTATTTTTATAGATTTAAACTAGAGATCTCTTTTAAAATGATTAAAATTTTATCATGATTTTAAAATGACTAAATTAATATCATTATTATTATTGCTTAGTGCATTTCTGATGACACTTCTTGTGTAAAAATTGCTAATGTGAGTCATACATTTTCTTTTGGTCCCAGTAGTTTTTTAACAATTCATTTATTTTTCATGAATCACTTACCACGCAACACAGTTACAAAATATGTTTTATTAAAAAAAACAAATAACTGACAAAAATGAACACTACAGGAGCTAAAAGCTGAATTGAGAACTTCAAAAACTGAATTTTTTAAATTGCCAAGAAAAATATTCTATTTCCTAATAATTCTTATTTTAATTTCATCTCTTATGAGTTTTATAAAAAATTATTTATATTTTCAATATGCAGTAAGTTCACATTTAAATTCAACTTTATATTTTATACTATTAGAATTACAATCTCTACAAAATTTAGTGTTCAAATGGAAAATGTTTTTTTAACATGACTTGATGATTTTTAACAGGAGCCTACAAAATTTAAATGCACAATTCAACTTTTGAGTCATTAAGCTTTTAATGCAAAAAGACAGTATTATGCTGATGTCATGTGAAATAAAAACATAAACAGCTTTACTTAAATATCAGTCATATATTATTCAATAATTAAATATTTTGTACTTTTTTTTTATAATTTCAGAAATTGCTCTTGCTAAAAGTATGGGAAAATGTTTCTTTCTGATTATACAAAAAATGTTACATTTTAGATTTAGAACATAATTGGAAAATTCTTCTCTAATTTTAATAACATTAACAAATTTTGAAATAATATTTACAGTCAAAAGAAAACATGAAAAAATGTACAAAAATGATATAGTTTATCCATTAGAAAACCATCAAATAATGTTAGAAATTTATTATTTATTTCACATATAAATCAGCCACAGGCAAGTATTATTTCCAGCTGTTGCAATAAAAACATCTATAAAAACAGATATTTTGCTTTTTTTCCCATAGTATTTTTTTTAAAGTTATAACTGTTCCTAATAAAATTAATTAGTTTATTTCTTCAAGTTAAAAATAACTTATAGAGAAAGCAAAATTAATGTAAATATTCTGTTCATAAATGCATCCCAGAAAAAGTATTTTCTGTGTATTCACTTATATGTTGCATGTGTAATTGTTTTCCAAAATTTATATGCAATCACATTTTAAATTAAAAATATAATTCTGCAATTTAATAATGTCTGTCTATATTATTTAGGTTGGAGTCAGACCAGTTTAAAACATTATAGAAATCATAAGCTTTTTATTAGTGAGGACCTATAACTTCAAAGTTCTTCCAGCAATTTGCATATATAAAAATACTATGTAAAATAAAACTGTAAGGAGGCAAAAAATATAAAAAATTCTAAAAGTATTTTTTGTTGGCTTTTGACTTTCTGCTTAATTCTTTACCATTTTCTTTGTTAGTTTTGCATCTCATTTTTTATAACCAACTCTGAAAAGTAATTATTTACTGTACATCTCTTTCCATTTCCATGTGAAAGGCAGACATATAATCTACAAAAGAAAACATTAATATTTGGGTAACAACTACAACAAATTTTTAAGCAATTAGAACAAATTCATAAGAGATTTACTTTTTCATCAAATACTTTAACAAATATTAAAATGTGTGCATATGAATTTTGCTCATATATATATATACGTGTATGTGTGTGCATATGAATTTTGCTTGTATATATATATATATATATATATATATATATATATACATGTGTGTGCATATTAATATATTCATTTTGCATATATATATATATATATATATATATATACATGTGTGTGCATATTAATATATTCATTTTGCATATATATATATATATATATATATATATATATATATATATATATATATGAAGAAATATACTCTTAAGGTGTGCTATATTTATGGGATAAAGTGCTCAATATTAGAGATAGAGCGTGTGTAAATATAAAAGTGAACATTGAAGTCAACACTTAGAGGCGACAGGCTGTTTCATGCTAAATGCAATCGTCAGGCCACTATCTATCTATCTATCTATCTATCTATATATATATATATATATATATATATATATATATATATTCATACATGTTTCATTAAATAATATATTTATTTTTTGTAAATTCTTTTCTTATCGTCTGATAAGCTTAATAACATTATCATTAAACGAAGAAAGAAAATCACAATATTGATACATATTTTTTAATCCAATCTAAGCTTTTGGCCTGCATAAGCCATTATCAAAGATGACAATTAGAGTTCAATATATTACGCAATACACGGACGAGAAATTGATGATAGTCTGTTTTTGTTTACATGGATGATTTCCAAGCAACGATAAACACGTGCATATAAAACGCTGGAAGCGAAAATCGCACTGCAGCTCATGATGTCACACATCACCACGCGAGAGTGAATTCGAGAAGTATTAAGTATTGGAAGCCGTTGGTATAAACCAGTGGCTTCTGTTACCAATTATAGGCATTTAAGAATATTTGTGGAGATTTCATAGTTTATTTTGTTCAGGTTAGGTTTCAACTGTTTTATGTATATAGCTTCAAGAATTTTTAGTTTTTGTTTATTGTTTTCATGTTTAGTAGTGTTTTCAATAAGGATTTTCCGGAATTGTGTATGTGGCCAGGCATGTTGTTTTAAATGCCTAAAAATGTTAGAGTTATCATTCAAATGTAGTGTCAAGAGTCATGAAAGCCAGTTTGTGGTGTAACCAACATAAATATTATTTAATTCGTTGGAGATACAATCTCCCAAAGGGCACTTGAATTTGTAAACAATGTTGGTTTTTTGCAAATCGCTAACCGGGGGAGAAGAATCATTGCGAATAATTGAGTTGGATATACTAGATTTAGTATAGTATATGATTAACTTAAATTTTTTGCTAGGATCTGTTGTAGATATATTAGTATTTACTAATTTTTTTAGTATATTTTCATCTTGTTTATAATTAGTATGCATTTGATTACGATATAGGAGATTAATATGTTTGAGATTAGTAGAAGCAGTATTATGTACTATTTGCTTAGTATTGAGATTTCTAAGAAAGCATCTTATTTGTTCATCAACTATATAGTTTGGAAAGCTATTATTAATAAGTGTTTGTTTTATAGTCTTTAGTTCACTGTAAAAAATCTGTTTTGTGGATGAATTAGTTTCTGTACGATGTATTAGATTTTTTATAATTGCTATTTTGTAGTAATATGGGCATTCGCTCTTGTAGTTAAGTGTACATGAATTTATGCTGGTAGGTTTTTTGTATGGCAAAATAGTAAATTTGTTATTATTTGTGTTTATCAATATGTCAAGGAAGGGAATTTTATTAGTAGTATAGTGTTCATACATGAATTTAAGGACAGAATTATTTTGGAACCGTTTTTGAAGTTGAAGTATTTCATCTGTATTTTTAACTAACATAAGAATATCATCAACGTATCTTAGGTAGATGGATGTTTTTTGTAAATCTGTAAATATCTTATTTTCGAGGTTCGACATGTAGAAATTGCTAAATGTCGGACCCAGTACTGAACCCATAGAGACACCATCGCGTTGTATATATATATTATTATTATGATCAAAGAAAGTGACTTCAGTAGTACAAGCTAATAGTAGTTTCCGTAATATATTAGGATTAATTTTAAGTGGAGGTAAAGATGAGTTACTGTATATATTTCTTATAATTATGTCAATAGTTTCACTAACAGGGACATTGGTAAATAAGTTTTCAACATCAAGTGAAGCTATGGTTTCGTTGTTGGGTTTTTCACTTTTTAGGATTTGGATTACTTCTAATGTTGACTTAACACTATATTTACTAGGAAAGTAGGGAGTAATGAGTTGGTTGATGTATTTTGTTAGTTGATATACAGGAGTTGGAATTTGTGATATGATAGGACGGAGAGGATAGTTAGGTTTATGTGTTTTTATAGTGCCGTATATGTAACCAGGTCTATAATCACCAACAATATTAGGGAGTTTTAAAGAGTTTTGTTCATCATTATTAGCATTAATGAGCTTATTAAGCTTTGATTTTAGTTGGTTAGTCGGGTTCTTGTTGAGTTTTTTAAACTTTATGTGATCATGGAGTATGTGGTCAAGTTTTTTGTTGTAATCCAATTTGTTTAGGATGACAAAAATGTTGGTCTTATCAGCTTTTTTTACAATTATGTCAGGGCGGTTGCGTGGTTCTTGTGCAGCATTTTTCAGTTGTTTAGTAAGTATTTTTGAGGAGTTTCTGCTTTTACCATGCCGATCCTTGAATGCCTCAGCCTTAAGTAAGTCTTTAAATTCTGGTGTAGTATATATATATATATATATATATATATATATATATATATATATATATATATATATATAAGAGATTTACTATTTAATATTTGTTAAAGTATTTGATGAAAATGTAAATCTCTTATAGATAGATAGATAGATAGATAGATAGTTTGGGATCAAATATAAATCAAATAGGGATCAGAATCCAAAAGAACAAATAGGAAACATTTATCTACCTAACATTTTTCATTTTTATTAAAACTTTTAAGAGAATGAGATATGGAGAAAAAGAAGAAAAAATCCTGGTATCTTTACTTTTGTGTTGTTTGATTCTCATTGGTTAATCATGTTTCACATGTATTTGTCTTTTTAAACCAATGTTAGTATAATGTATAATTTGTGTTGTCATGAAAGAAGAGATGATGTGTCCATCCAAAGTTTCAATATATATATTATATACATTTTGCATGAACAAACTTATAAACACATGACTTGGAACATAATTATTTTAAAAAAATAATTTTAATTTCAAAATGTGTTAGTTGAAAGTTATTAAAATTTAAATAACTCAATCATTATAGATGTTAGGAAGATGAACCTTTGCAACATGATAATGTGATATAAGTTTGAAATGATGTGTAATTTTATCTTTTTATGTAAACTATAAGCTGACTAAATTCTACTTTGGTTCCTTTTTAGCTAGAATATCATGTTCCATTAATAATATTTAATAAAAGTTAAGTTTTGTTTTGTTTGAAGTTAGTCAACTTATAAAATATATTTTCATGATGTGTCTGTTATAATTTAAGAGTATAAAATTTATTTGTTTCATCAAATTTAAATTTATATAGATTTTCATAATCATTCATGATGCACATGTAATAATCAGTATAAATTTTTCAGGTCAACATATGATTTTGCCGTATAGTTGAGTCAAATTTATAAAGTGTCTGTCCAAAGTTTATAATCATTTTAGTTCTTGTACATCATCGAGTCATTTTTAAGAGAAAATTAATGCTATCAGTTTGCAATATAGAAAAGTTCTGTTGCAGGATCTACAGCACCAATAAGCATCAAACAGCTTTGTTTAAGTGTATTGCCTAGAGTATCATAACTCATGCTAACAGAAAAAGAATGAAAGATGACACATAACAACAGAGACAAGCCATTGTTGTTATACTCTGCTGCAATTAGATCTCCTTCTGATTCACTTTGTATGTTTGTCATATGTGAGTACCAAGAAAGCAAAACACAAAGTAAAATTTTAAAAAAGTCATCTTCCATGCAGAGGCTCCGAGCATCATATCTGGTCCATGAATCAAATCCCCACAAAAATCCAAAAATACAGTAGCCAATCACAAATGTTCCTGCCAGAAAAAAAAAACATGAGGACTACCTTGGGACTACCAGATTTGCTTAAAAGAAAGTCCCTCATAATGACCAACTCAGCTGTGAGCCAAATGGCCATCTGTCAACACATGGGCACTGTCACTGATATGATTGCCACTCACTGTCACCATCCCTCAAGGCTTTAACTATCTACTCCAGATTGATTCTACATTTAACTAAAGTCCAACAGAGACATTACACTCGACCAACTCACCTTACGAACAATTTTTGTGTTAAGGACTCACATACGAACAATTTTTGCTAATTTTCAAACAATTATAAATATATTATGCATATATGAGAAAATACATTTTTGAAATCTTAATCCTTTTTTTGTTCCTTTCCTTTGCAACCAAACGCTCATTGTTAAAATGAATTTATTCTTTCATTTCATGTGATGTACAAAAATAATTAGAGAGTTAATGTCTGGATTCTGTCTCATACGTAAATTTTGGTGTTGCATTGAAGTTATGTGAGAAAATTTATGTGAGGAAAATATACACATTAGCTTTATTGTATAATAGGACAAAAAGTTTTCATTGTATAGTGGCTGTTGTAGCATACCTATGGATGATAATGGGTATGTCCCCATTCACATAAATACAGTAGTAAATACTGTATGTTGGTCTACAGTTGGGGATTCATTGTGGAATTCACTTGACTCACTTCTAGCAGTTGACTACTTCTTCTATGCACCACTGGCAAATCTTATATGTGTTGTTCTTGTCCTAAGCATTATTGTTCATTACCAACCTTCATGTGATTATTCTATTCAGTAACCTTCCCTATGTTACAACTGTGGCCTTGGCTACTATTGTTAACATCAGTCTCCTGGTTGTCTTCATTCATCAACATTGGGCTTCAATGGGTAAGTACTTTTAGTGAGTGCCCAGCCAAAATGGATGATGGACAAACAGATGAGGCTTCCCCCGCAGAGTTGAATTAATGGTGGTTTATATAGTGTTGGAGGGGCTCAGAAATTAACTATTAGTTGAAGCTGCATGGAACTTTTCTGAGTGGTTAAAATATTTTTATGGCTTTCATTTTTTTCTGAAGTGGATGCACAAAGCTGGCCTAAAACTAAACAACTTTGTGTCATTTGAACAGTGATTGTCCTGTAGAAGTAATCAGCTCCGTTTTTATTGAAGAGTGAGACTTCTGACAGGCTACAGCATTTCTGATTCATATTGCCACCTTTAAGAAACACTATAATTTAATTTTTATATGTACATGTTATTATAAGGTATGTCATGGAAAAATGGTTTGTAATTATAAGGGAGAATAACAAAAAATTACATCATTTTAGGAACAATAAAATATTAATTTGGTATGATGGGCTAAGTTTTTTGCAAGGATGATACAAAATTCTATTATATTTATTCTAAAAGCAACTAATTTCTTAAAATATTCTTATTTCTCACCATTAGTATCGGTCTTTTAATAAATTAAGTACACACACTCACACAAAAAATATGCAAAATTTAAGTGTTTCTTTTTTAAACTGACAAATGAAACCTGAATGAAAAATGAAGTTTGAAGGACTTAAATTTAGATATTTGTATTATTTATTTCTAAATATAAAAAATATTAGTAAATGTAAGAAATAATTTTGCTTTAATAAACAAAACAAGAAAATTATATTCTTTCTATCAATTTTTAGTTGAAAAACTTTAATGAACCATTAACACACAATATTAATTGCTATGTTGTCAGCTTATCATAAACTAAATTGAAAATACGAGAGAATTTTAAAAAGGATAAACAAACACAGAAGATTCAGTCATGACATGTGGCAGGTAATTGTAAATAAAAATTTGGGGATAAACTTTAAATACTTAGTATGCACTAATATTTTTTTATATACAGGGTGATTGAAAAGTGTTATGGTTATTTACCCATGCATGCATGGACTCTCCAGCAGTCCAATCTGATAGTCGGACCAAATATTCTTGCTGTAACACTCGTTTGTATTACTGTTTTTCTGTTAATATATTTAACTCAATTCCTCTCTTGTGTCATTATCTCTGGCCCTAACATGGCCACAACAAAAAGTCACTCCATATTTGATGTATGATGGATTCTCCTGTCTAATTATAATTTTTATAAGAGGATTCATTATACATAAAATAGGGAGTTACTTTTCAATCACCCTGTAGAAAATGATTGCAGAGTGCACTCTTAATTTAAATAATAAAAGTTACTTTGAATATGAAAATTAATTAATAAAGACATTTCTGTGTAAAATTATTCAAGGGGATTTAACTGAAATGTTTAAATAAAAATAAAATTGTGATTTTTATAAAAAAAATTAAAGTAAAATTTAACTAATTTGTTTTTGTATTTATTCATTTTTTTTAATTTTAATATTTTGTTATTTACATTATATACATCATTCAGACTGTTATCCTCATCTTCATTGCCATATTCACAATGTTTCGGCCACTGTATGCTTTGGTCTTCTTCAGGTGATTGGAATTTCTATCCATATACAGGTGATTTGCCCCATATATATTCTGGATTATTCTAATATCTCTCCCAAATAAATCAAGTTTTCCTAGCAGTTCAAATAGATCTTCGTGTCATACCTTACAAAATGCTTTTGCATAGTGTATGAGACATAGATATATGTCCTGCATTTGTATTCCTCTTTCTGATATCATAAATATTGCATTTCTTATTCCAGTATCTTTAACAAAGTCACACTGTTCTTGTCCTATTTCCAGTCAAATTCTGCTATGCACTCTGTTCATTAGAATTCAGATAAGCTTAGTTAACTTGATTTGTCTGATTGTGTTTGCATTCATTTTCATGCTTCTTAAGCAGCACTACAACAATAGATCTACTAAGTGTCATAACTGTTGTATATTTCATTTATTATTTCTGTAATCTTTTGGTGCCAAAATTGCCTAAGGTTGATAGCATCTCTATTACAATCCCATCTGGTCCTGTTGCTTTGTTTCTGTTCATCTTCTCTAATGGCAATCTTGCCTCAGACTTTAATACTCCAGGTCTTTCCATATCTTTGTGTACTGCCGATTTCACTCTTTCATTGTAGAAGATTTCTCTAACATATTCATTCTATCTTTGAAGTATTTTTCTATTTCTACTATGAGCATTCCCTCTTTGGATTATATGCATCCTTTCAATAAGCATGCCATTTGTTTTGTTAATTCTTTTATATATACCTTCCTTATCTCTGCACACTTTTTGCTGAGTCATGTCTATTTTGCCTGCATGCATTGATATAAATTATATATAAATGATGATTAAGGTTTTTTTTATAAATATTTATTTTAAGACAGTTTCAGATTTGAGGGGGTGAGTTTTTCAAGATGATTCCAGAATGATGTTGAAAAAAGTTAGTCTGAAGTCTTGGTAAAGGATATACATTTTAAAAATTATTTTTTGAGGGATCACAGTGTGACAACATCCAACATTCAAAATATTAAATATTTGAAATTTTAAACACATTTTAAATTCCATTTCCTATAGCAAAAGATATTGTCTTTGAAGTTGCTTGTTTCATTTTTATAACAATAGCTTCAAGTATTTGAGTCTTTATAATTCATGCTATATAGCAATGTTTCCCATACTAACACTCCCTTGTGGGCTCTCCTATGTTGAAAGGGAGCATTGGGTGTTTTTATTTCATTTGGGGGGGGCAGTGAATATACTGGTGGGTGTCATTTATGCATTTTTTTTTTCAAATTTTCAAAAATTATTCAATATTGGCTACAAAAGGAAATTTCTGAATAGTATCCAAAGCTGTGGGAAGCTATCAAATGTTTCTTCATTGCTCTTTCGACTTTCTATATGGCTGAATCTGGTTTCAACAGTTACACAGCTTCCTACTTAACAAACTGCCTGCAAATTAAAAAAACGAGGAGATCTATGATTACATCTAAGCAGTATGAAATCTAGAGTTGAGCTTTAGCACCAAAGTCAACCATCGCATTGAAAAGCTTGCAAATAATTTTTTTTTTTTAGCATTTATAATAGAAATGAAAATAATATTAAAATTATTTTTACACTAATACTTAAGTGTTATCTTGCTATGAAAGATGAATTCAGTATAATATTAAAAATTAATTTGACAGGGTGGTGGGGAGTCAATGACAAAAACTTTTGTCCCTAAAGGGGACACTGGTTGAGAAAAGGTTAGGAAATAGCATTAGACATATATGCTATAGTATATAGCATATTATCCGTCAAGTGTTATTAATCCCGTTATGGTTTTATGCGATGTGTACATTATGTGTACAAACAGCACTAAATTTTAACAAGTGGAATGTTAATCTATGAGAGGCTGTTGTGTGATCAATATAAGAATTTAATATTTTTTATTATTATTGGGGGAGATGCAATCTTCCCAAGTATGCAAGAATTCATAAATAACATTTTATAAAAGAGTGATTTTGGGAGATCTCAGAATCATGTGGAGTTTGGGAGCAATTTTCACTCACATTTAAGTCATAGCATTTTAGCACTATAAGTGACAAAAGGGTAAAATAAAAACACATCTACCACAGAACCAATAAAATATTTATAAATAAGACTGAAAAACATCTGGAATTAATTAAAAATCAAAATATTTTTTTTTTGTTATGGTTCATTTAAGTTTACTGGAGATTTTTTTTTTTTAAATAAAAAGAAGCAATAGAGTTGTGGAGTTTCTGGACACTTCAAATACCACACAACTTCAAGCCTGCCTGTTGCTTTTGAGAATTTATAAAATGAAGAAAGTTAATAAAAACTTAATGAAAGTACTTGAATCAAAATTCAATAATTAACAATCATTATGTTACAGGTTGAAATATATATATTTACCTCTTCTTTGAGAGTCCAAATTTTATTTGTTATGGCATTTAAAATTTTTTTTGTGATTTAAGTGTCAAAATTATGATGCCAATATTTGAATATGAAAAACTTTAAAGACAAAAATTTATATCAGACAGTTTTATTTTACATGGATAAGAATAAAAATTGTTTTATATTTTTTAATTTATAAATCATATATGAAGGTAAATGAATCTCTGGCTTTAAAATGAAAAAAAAAAACAAACAATCCTTTGATCAATATATTGATACTCCATCAGATATATTTTGTTTTTTAAAAAAGGAAAGCTGATCTCTCATGTTGAAAAGAAACAAGAATTTTTCTGATTTTATTCTGACTTGACTTTCTACCTAAAATTTCATCCTGCTTCCTCAAAATTGGAAATTATGCATAGAAAAAAAAGAGAAATCAAAACTTTCTTTTATATATACACAAACATACAAGTATTAAGTAAAACTCTGACAAACATGTTAGATATAACAACATTTATTCATTTGAGAGAAGAAACTTCATAATTTTAAAATACAAAAGAAATATTCATTAACCAATCATGTAATGCTGACCAATGACAAAAGAAGAAAGCAGAATAAGGAGGTGGAATGTAAACTCAAATTAAACCCAAGAATTTAGTGCTGATCCATAATGCTTCAGTTGGATGAGTTACATTCATATCACAGTGGAAATTTGAGTCTCTGTTCTCATAATACATTTTCTCAGGAATCAATGCAGTTGATTTCTCTTTCCAAGAATGCAATTCAAGCCATTCTACCCTCATGTGTTATATCTGAACTTTCTCTCTCTCTCTCTCAGAATAAAATTAACTCAAAGTCAGAATTCAATTACGGTCTCATTCAAATTACATTTAATTTCATGCAAAAAATTATGTGTTCTAATGAAAGGAATTTGAATTACTCTCAAAATTCAGTTCAATTCACACTAAGTGTAAGCTATCTGAGCTCTGTCTCAAAACTAGCCAATGTAACATGAAGTCTTGAATAGAATGTAATAACATCATATTCAAAATCTGAATAAGTTTTGGTGTAATACAATTGAGCTCTGCAGAAAAAAGAGGTTCTCAAATTTTTTCAACAGGAATTAATCTCAGTATACAAATGAATTAAACTCTATTGTTAAATATACTTAATATTTCTCCCAAAATACATTTGAACTATTTTCAGAAGTTAATTTTTACTTTTGAATAATATAAAACTCATCTATTCATACTAGAATGTAATTTCTGAACAAAATAAAACTCTTTTAGAATGCAATTTTGTTGGGTCCTTCTTTCCTGAATGTTTTAAAAATTGTCAGACACTTGAATTTACTTTTAAATGCATATGAACTACCACATAACATGCAAAAGTAAAATGAAAAATTTGTACCTTTTTAAGATTAAATCTAATCCTATTCTCATAAGGCAAAGGAGTTGAACTGCATTTTTTAAAGTAAGTTTTACAATGTAACCTAATAATAATTAGACAAGATTCCTTTTAGACAAGAAACATTTTTGAACACTCTCTTTCCTTGTCAATGTACATAATCCAATGCATCTTTATAAGTCACAGAGATCAAACATTTTACATTAAAAATATCAGATCAAAATTCTGTTAACAATTATGACAGACTACAATCTTATTGATCCAACCTTGTTAATTATAATTAATCTTTAATTAAAGTGAATTTGATCTTTCTAGAAGTAATATGTTTTTTTTTCTGTCCGAGTAGTTTCCCAATGCAATGGAAAAGAAAAAATATTTGAACTTCACTTTGAGTACAGTTTGGCATGAAATGCAATTCAACGGAGCCCAGTCTCAGAATATACATGAATCTTTTTTTAATATTGCTTCATTCTCAGAAAGTAATGAAATCAAGTTTTCCTTTCAAAAGTGACTGTTATGGTTTCCTCTCACAGACAGTTCACCTCAAAACACAATGCAGCTGAGTGCTAATCTAGAATACATTTATTCTGAAGTTCAAGGAACTTGAGCATCTCTAACAAATAGTGCAATATAATGTACATGAACATTATTTGTGTATACAGTTAAATTTTATTTTGAAAATAATGCAATTGAGCCCAAAATTTAAGTGTAATACAGTGAAGCTGTCTTTCTCAAAATATGTAAAGCTGCCATGTCTGAACTCAAAATTATTAAGCTTCTGGCTCAGACTATATTTCTAAAGTATATTTAAGCTTTAAAACACATACAGTTAAACTCTTTCAAAACTGAATGTAGATAAGCTTCATACACAAATAAACTCTCTTTTCAAGTATATATAACTCCTAAAATGACATGTAATTTGAGTGGATATGTGGAAAAAAGTTTCTCCATAGATTGAAAAAGAGACACAAAAGTTTGATTTAAAAAAAAAAAAAAAAAAAATTATATATATATATATATATATAATATATATATATTTTTAATCAATTTTTTTTCTCTTCTTTAAATTATTCATCATTATCAATTTGTTTTTTTTGTATAATTGTTGTTTCACCAAAAACCTATTTTAATAGGCAATGGTACTAGATAACAAGGAGCTTTACCATTCAGTGATCTTCAGTTTGATTTTATATAATCAATGTAAAATTATAAATAGCATTTACCAGAAGGCAACACTTTTCATGATAATGTTTATTTATTCCTATTAAAGTTAACACAACAAAAGTTACCACTTGTAGTAAATTCCATAGAATAGGGTTAACAATTGTGCAAATATCAGAACAAGAATGATTCAAATGAACCAAAATTCAGGGCTGAAATCCCACATGGCTCTGTAAAGTGATTTTTTTTTTTTAACTTTTGAAAAAACAAATATAAAAAGTAGTTTTGTTTTTATTTAAATATTTATAACAAATACTGCTTATGTCATTTTTGGATATATGAATTCATAAAGTAAAAAATTCAACATGTTCTCAAAGTTAAGATGGCGCCACAAGATACCGGTTAAATCCTGGTTTAGATATTAAGTAAAAATTTGATATCAATGTTCATAAAAGACAATAAATAATAAATTCTTTCTTTATGAACATTCAGATTACAATAATACAAAATGATGCAATTAAGAATTATTTAAAGAACAGGAGAGTTTTAAAATAATACAGTGGAATATCCTGCTGCAACAAAAGTTTATACTTGTGGGTAATTTCTTCAATATTTTCATGTTTATTTATGTCATTATCTCAGCAATATGCCTCTAAGTGATTGTGTTTTGCTTTGTTAAATAAATAAAATGAAAAATACAATGAGACAATGGATAAAGAAAGCATTTTTTTGCTTTTAAGTTAATTTCATTAAAAAAATAATCCTACAATGGCTTGGAAGTATAATAGAAATATTTATATAATAACACATTTTACAACCTTTTCTTGAAAAACTTATAATTTTCCAATCAAAAAATCATATTTGATTTACTTTTGTTAGAATTTCAAATTGTGTTATGTTTTTCATTTGTATAACTGTCAGTAAATTAAGGTTTGTGATTCCTGTGACTAGAAGATACTAAAAAGACAATATTGTCAAGAAGTAAATATTAAAATATGATGAGAATACAATATGCATCCTGTAGGATATGAATTTATTGGGTAGATTTTCTATTATAAAGTTACAAATTACACAAAATTAATTTTATATTTGTTGTTAAATTAAAAAATGTAATTTCAGAATTAAGTGACTAAATTGGGCTAGTATTTTCTGTCTTTGTAAGAGTAAAACTCCGATGTAGTCATTTTTTTTAATGTCATTTTACAAGATTTTATTAAGAAAAATGAAAATTAGAAATGATGATATTGAACAAAATAAAATTATTAAAATTAAAGAATTTGGATTAGCCAAAAAAAATATTGCATATTGATTCTTGGTTATCAGGAATAAAAACTTCAGAAATATGGTATCTTTTCAGAACTTCTCTTTCCTTATTAAATATGTTTATACTTTTCTATTTAATTATAAAATTATACAGAGATTAGACAAAATAAAAATTAATAATAATCTTAGAAGTTATTTTACCTTAAGGAATGTTTGATAAAACTGCTTGTAATATACCCAAACTTATGACTAAACAAAATATTTTTCTCATTTTTCTATATATTGGAATACAGTAGATTTGATTGTAGATTTAATCAAGGAATCACAAACAAATTTGTTTATTCAAAACCATTTCCACAAATCGCATACCAATTTATTTATTTATAACTAAACTTAAGTCCCTATCAAGACAAAAAAAAAAAAAAAGAATTAGATGGCATATAAGACCCACTCCCCCTGTTTATTTTCAATATAATAGTATTATAGAGTTAGCCTATGTACAAATACTAATAGTCTATGGTATCTGGGTAAACATTAATCTATTAGCCTCAACTTTACATACAAGAACTAGGACCATTTTTAGGAGAAAGTTGGAATTTGGGGGAGGGGTCCCATATGCCATTAAATATCATCAGTTATTTTTACCTAATTTCACATTTTGAATAGGCTTTTTTATAATCTTTACAAATCTGGATATAAAATAAAACAAATAGCACTGAAAAAAAAATTCCAGGAGAAAATGTGTTACATGCTTAATTTGAATACAATTCAGAAGGTTGTCACATGACCCAACACACCTTCTCAAACATTTATTATAAAAAAAAAAAAAATTCTTCATATTTTCTGATCTTGTAAAACTGTTCACATGCTTTCTTTCATTGTTGTTGGCTATTATTAAAGCAAATATTTTTAAAGGCTATAATAACAGGTAAATTATATAACAGGTGTGTGTGTATATATATATATGTATATGTATTTTCAAATGAGTGTCAGAACTTTGGAAATTATTCTACATATAGCTGCCCAAATAAAACTATCACATTTAGTTTCCACCCACATTTGACACCTCCTATAAGTGAATTACAAATCTCAATAATGTTAAAGAAGTATTATTTACAGAGAAAGAAACAAATTGTTACCACACTGAAAATCATTCTACATCACAAAATATTTTAAAAAAGAAAAAAAAGGAAGGAACAGTTTTGATGCTGAAATATTTTAGTTCAGAAATCTGATCTTCCTTAGGTCAACAGTTGTACATGGAAAATGCATTTATATGCACAGATAGGTTTCAAAATTCATTTATGTATATAAGTTTTGAGAAATTTTTAGTATCTTCATTATATATATTCCATTACAAAATACAGCAGATGTTTGCTTGAATTCTGTTTAACTTAAAGTGTTCTGGCAAATATAACCGTGTGATATTCCTATTCAATTTCTTTTGTTTTTTCTAAGCCACCAAATCTGAAATGTTTACAAATTTGTTCAGCAATTTGTATGGAAACATCAAATGGATAGGATCATTGTACTACCCTTTCAATTTAGTAGTTGTGTTTTGCATGGAAATATATTTGTAACCACAATTAAATAAGTGACCCAATCAAGAATAATGAAGTAGGATTATTTCAATTTATAATCTATTTCTTCTGGTATTTGAATTAACAAAAACAAGAGATATTTATCTATAGGCAAAAAATAAATAATTGGAAAAAGATTATATAAGTAAATATATCATCTTGTTAAGATCAATTATATTTAAAATGGTTAGGATTGAGAATTTGAAATTCAACCTATTTCATCAAAGTTGGTCATTACCTTTTTCATTTCTGGCATAAACTAATGATGTAAAATAAAATATTGAAATATATATTTTATAAAATTGGAGTATAACCATCTTTGGGATGACATTCATTTTGTTTCAATAGTATTTATATGAAGAGTGCAGCAACATATTTAAATAAAAAAATTATCAAACAGAATAATGCATATAAACATAATATTATTTAAGAGAGATGTGCTGAAAATTCTCAGTCCAACCAAATATCCCTTAAAAAAACCAAAAAAAAACCCACAAAAAACGTGGATCAGGCCACTAACTTTTCAGCACTCTCTCATATATGTACAGACAATGATATAGTATTTATAAATATGCAAGAAACTAATTTCTATAGAAGCAAAACATTTTATGATTACGCAAAATTTAAGATTTTTTAGCTTTCTAAAATCAAAGAACTATGTGTGTGTTATAAGCATACACACACACACACTCATCTATGTAAAGATAGAAATGATAACATGTCTCAATTCAGATTATTCTACAGATTGCGGTAGAAATACCTCTTAGAAATACTTCCCAAATAATGGTAATACATTAGTAGCAATGGTATTTTCACATAGCTAATGTTTTACCATTATGTGGAAAGTATAAGTGGGGTGATATTTTTGCCACACCCTGTACATTGAAAGTTCTCAATCACCAGAGGTAGGGTTCATTTATTTATTTATTTTTTTTTTAATGATTAATCTTTTTACTTTATCCCATGTAAATTGCTGAAATGACTGATAGATTATTAAAATATATCACAGAAATGTTCTCAGTAATTATGAAATATTATTTAACAGTTTTCAAAATGTTTTTCTTTCTTTTGCCTAATATAAAAGTTAATTATTGGTAAACAATCCTCAGTTTAAAGAGACAAAGTATATTACTTCAAATCACAGCAAATATATTAAAGCTAAAATTTGTTCTTGCATAAAATTAATTTATCAATACAATAATTCAAACAGACATTATTTAAAATAATATCATGATAATCAAAATGAGCAATTTTCTTTGCTTTTCATAAAATAAAACAGATCATAAAAACACCAAAATACAGTCATTTTTTTTTTTTTATAACAATGAAGCCTGAAATTCTATTGAATTACAAAAATTTTTTAAGCTAAAAATAATTTAAAAAATAAGTGTTGGCTATATTTGCTTTTCATTTGTCATTCAGACAAAAAAGAAAGTCCCAGTAATCTACAAAACATTATATAAGGAGGTGCTGAAAAGATTTTACCCCAGCCTACTTCCAGAAAACTATCCCAATAGACAAACAAAAAAATAATTTTTTTTGAAAATGTTTCTTAGTTGAACTGATAAATTTTCAGCGCCCCATCATAAGGACCATGTATAAAGTTAAAAGCTTATTATATATCAATATTTTTCTAAAAACAGCATAACATTATGTAAGTTGTTATTATAAACTTAGCAAAAGTAAAATCTTCTTAGAATAAAAAAACAGAAACATTACAATTAATTTTAAAACATTGACTTGGATTTTACAAGTTAACTGTAGAAAAAAAAAACATTGATTTTTAAAAAATGTTCTTTGCATTTTGTTGTCTTTTGCCATTCTTTATTTGATAGCCCTTGCTATCAAAATACATTAAGCACAACCAGGTTTTGTTTTTAAAAACAAAGGTTATTTTATTTATTAGCACAGTAGCACAAATAGCTCTGTGTGTGTGTGCATGCGTGTGTGACTGACCACCGCCTGAATAGCCCTCCCACACATAATACTTACCAGGCATTCTAGCAAGTTATATTTATTTTACAAAAAGATTAATAATGACAAATATTGAAAATATTTATTTGTAAAACTATTTTTGTACTTAAGCATAATGCATTTTGTGACCACATGGTCACAATATAAAATACACGTCAGACTTTTTTTAGGTTTTGTTGTAGTATTTAATTGTAATATAAGTATTGTTAAATTGTTTTCCAAATATTATTTCATTAGAATATTTTACTATGCAGGCATTTTAAAAAAGTTTTAGGCTGAAAGATGCTTTCTAGGCAATAGGTGATACAAGAAAGCATCACTTAACCAAACGCCTCAGTCATTATTGCCAACACAAGACTTCATAACCACCTGACCCTCCTTGCAGAAATATATAGAAAAAGATTTCACTGTCACTTGAAAATTTAAAAAAAAAAAAAATTTCAAACAAGATTGTTCTTTCAAAATGTTTGTTGTTAATGTTATCTCCTTTTTGCCAATTCTTTTCATAGAATTACTTCTATGCACAAGAAAATTTGTTCACATTTGTAATTTTTCTTACTAAGATATACATATTAAATACCTTCCAGATTCTGGAGTGATTTCTTTTTATTCTAATATCTGACAGGTAAACAATTATGTGGATGTTGATTAATATTTATTAGATATTTTACATCTGTGCTGACTTAATATTTTAAAATATGTCTTCACAAAATTTTAACCCTTCAAACTTGAAAATGTTTAACATATTAGTGATTATTGAGATATGTTAGTTTGTCATATAATTAATTCCATCTTTTTATTTGCCAATCATATTAATAAATACAAATCATCCATAGAAAAATCATGGGTGAATTACAAAAGTCATGTAGATTTAAAAAATGCAGATATGGCTGTTTTTTTAATTTTTTATTATGAACTAATTGTGCATCAAACACTTTCATTCAATATTAAGATTATGAACATGACAACATCTATCCTTAATCAAAAAGGCAGATTTTATTTATAATCCCTTACTTTTCTTTATGCACACATTACAGCACCTAGCTGTAGTCAACTGCTTCCAGAGTAAGATTTTCAAACAAATGACAGTTGATCTCCAGATGTTAATTAATCAGAGATTGTAAAGGGATTGGATTTCTGTCTTGGAAATGCAAGGGAAACAAAGTTCAACAAGTGGATTTTTTTTTTTATTTCTGAAAATGTTTATAACAAGCTGACCTTGATTCATTCATCAAAAATAGAAAATGAAAAACAATGCCAATTATAGAACTTATTCAAATATATTGGCAGATGATATTGTGGGATTATCCCATATTGTTTGCAAGAAAACTAACGCCCGCTAAGTAGTGTTGTTGTATAAGGCAATATAAAAGGAAAGAGCACAAACCCTTTCTTTCTCTCATCAACTACAGGATGCTGTAGTGACAAGACATATCTCATTTACCCTCTAGAGATTAAGAAATCCCCCAAACCATGTGTCATATAGCATACAATAACACAATAATATCACTACACTATCTCCTTTTCAGAAAAACCTCATGCAATCACAATAATATCTCCACTACAATCTATCACAGACACACATTACATATAATTACATATAACTCCAACACAAGAAAGTAACAAACAAGAAAATGCCACGACTGATAACTCCTGTAACAAATTGGTACCCTAATGCCATTATAAGTGTTTCAAAGAGATGTTGTCTGTAACGTTCTCACCCACAGTAGAAGGTTAGTAGTCTGTTATTAAAGAATGACCTTTTCTTCCTTTTCTAAACTATTTTACACCTAGTTCTGTATATAAATATATATTAAATCTAGCTATGTTCTGAATTCATAATTTTCTCAATTTTGTTAGGGAACTCACAGTTAATCTAGAATGAACCCGTCACATAAATATTAACTTTGATCTCTTCAATGTCTTTGTCATTAATGCAGAATTACCAATATTTTGAAATATTATATAAATTTCCAAATGATACTACCCAGATTTTTGTGGGAGGCAGAGAGGAGCTCTAAAGTGAATTTTTGGTTTCTGAACATACAATTACAAAACATACTTTTGATATCCTGAAATTAGACATAATTTAGCAGAAGTTATTTACAACAATAAAGACTTACACTGAGTCAATCAAATTTTTATGATAAACACTTTCACCCAAAGTCAAGATGGATATTCATAGAAGTGTGCATGATGATAGCTTCATGCTTAAAACATTGACTAAAAATAGTTATTTCCTGTCCAGAGAATTAGATGTTTCAAAGATTCAATTTCTTTTGAACCTTCATTGATGTCACTGAAGAGACATTAAAAGACATTTTACATTCATTTTAAAAAATAAAATAAAAATAAAATAAAATAAGTAATCTATTTTTCTTTTATTGACTTTCAAACATTAAATGGTAGACTCAAATTTATGGAAGAATTTGTGCTTCCAAACTTTGTAAACAGAAATGGTTAAAAAGGAAAAAAATTACAGAAATTTACGAAAACAAGATTATACATAAAAGAGATACAACAAAAAAATGCATCTCCCCCCAATGGGTAAAGTTTCAGAAATAACAAAGTGTTCAAATTTGTACAGACCTTGAATGAAATTTACAAATTGTATGATGACTTTTGAATCTCTTATCTGAAAAGTTGGGCTTTTAAAAAGGTCATGGATTATATAATTTATCAAAATCTTAGGATGCTTATTTATTGAAGCAGTGTTGTATCTGTTAAGTGGGCAATGAAAGATTATATCACCCAGTAGGTTAAGCAACATCACCTTAGCTGCTTCCTGAATGGGTAAAATTTATAAGACAACCAGATACTATTTAGTGCATAATTTTTTTAACAAAAAAATGTTTAGCTCAACATTCAATTCTTATAGGAGCAAATGAAAAAAAAATTTAAATTTCGAATAAGAAAAAGTTACAGTAATTATAGAAATTCAACAAATTGTTTTAGCTTATAACATCTAGATGGGTCATACAAGTTCCATTTCCTTTTCTATTGAGAATGTGATGAAACCAAATATTCTTTATCACAGATTGAGCTTTCACAAACTAAAGAAACATTTTTAAACTGATAAAAAAAAATCTATAAATAGTGCTGTGTTTTTATCTCTTTCAAAATGCAGAAATATCTATATAATACTCATAAGCTGTTGCTAACATACCTCAAACTTCAGAAAGTGTACATTTTGGATTTCTTTTCTGAAGACATTTGAAGTTTAATTTAAAATTTAAAGCTGCTGCAAATTTGGAAATTCCCAAGAATAAATATTAATGAAAAAAATAAAGCCAAAATGAAGATTTTGCAACCTAGAATTAAATTTAGCAGCAAATACAAGTCTCTCAATAACTTATCTGTTAATTCCATGTTTAAACAATTGAATATAAATTGTTCAAATGAAAAATGATTTAAATTATTAAAAAATATTCTTAAAGCAAGATTTTGGATTTCATAAATTTTTGGTTTTAATTTCAGATTAGTGATTCTCAAGGTCAATTTTTCAAAAGTAGTTTATTAAAATTTCTTTTTAATCAGACTTCTTTTGAACTGGATTCATCACTTTTACAATCTCATCAAGAGATTATTTGAGGGTATAGAAATATATTGTTAAATCCAATCTACATTCTCTCAACTATATATTTTGAAAATATTTTAAAATTCATGGTGGGCACGAGTAGATTTTTCAAGATTTTAAAAATATAAAATAAAATCATATATACAAATATTAATAAAGGATAAAAGAAAGTTTGAAAATACAACCTTAACTTTTTCTAAATACCTTCTGTATAATTGGTCATGTGACCAAATGTACTTCCTTATCCCATTCCTGAATTTCTTTTTTACTTGTATAATTGATTTATTTTCAAAATTTGCTCTTTTCAGCTTGTTACATTTTATTTGTAATCTTGATAAATTGTAAAAATAAATTCTAAACAATCTTTTTAATTCATCAATAATTTACCAATTTTGAACCTTTTATTTTTTTTTTTTCAAACCTCATGCCCCCAATTGACCAGTCTAGTAAGAGAATTAATTAAATGATAATTCACAATAGACAGTTCTTTTAATTAGTTTCTATGCCCTCAAAATTAATTCACTTGGCCTTATAAAAATAAAGGGATTACTTATATACATGGAGTAAATTTTTGCATAGAATAAAATAAGAATCGGTAATTGATTGCTCTAATATAGAACCAATATATTTAATTGAATGTTTTCGATCAACTTATACAAAGTTTGTGGTTCAGCAATCAGTAATGGTATTATAAAAAGGTTTCATTAGATTGGAAGCAATATTTACGGTTTTCTGAGACAATGATGTGGTTAGGGTGATGAAGCTTCATTTCCTTAAATTTTTATAGTTTATGTCTTAAAAATACAATCATTGCAATAACAAGAGCTTGCTTTTTATTGTTAGTTTTAAAGGCAATTTCTGATTGCAGTTTTGCACAAAATATTCAAACCCTTTAGAATCTAAAATGAAAGTACCAATTACTTTTCTATCTCAACTAATACCTTGATTTTTTTAATTAAGAAAAAAGAATGAAAACTATGCAGTTAACAGCATTACTAAACTCAGCAAGAATACCGAGGAAAGTACTGAAGAAACTTGCTGTCACATGATCTCCAATGAAAGTTGCTATATACTATGATGTAAAAGCTTTACTAATAATTTTAGTTTAGTCCTCAAAGATATATTTTCATATCTCAGTTACTGAATATTCACTTCAATTTGTACCAATATTTATTGTACATTTATAAATTTTAATTACTTTTATTTAATTCTTGGAAAAAGAAAGAAATAGAAAATTTAAAAAATAAACATTTTATATTAGCAAAAGATATCAATAAATAAATCTTATATATTTTTAATATATTTCCACAAATTACTCAGCTAAAAATCATGTTAATGCTAAACAAAGTTGGTTTACTTAAACTACAGAGGTTAAACAACATTTTTAAAATTCAATCTTTAATAAAACTTTGTATTTTCCTTACAAAAAAAAAAAAAAAAATAAGCAAACAAAACATTTTAGGCAGAAATTCATAACTAATTTTGAGGAATTTTTAAATTTCTCTCACAAAATGATTCTGATTACTACTAGTTAAATAAACATTCAGAAAAACAAAAAAGGTGAGAAAATATTGCAGGAAAGAAAAGGTGAGAGATTGAAGGTGCTGGTCTTACTTGCCTTGATAGAATTGACAACAAAAATCACAACTTTTAAACAAGAAAACAATACAATGGCCAAACTTTAACCTAAGTCTCAACCCTACATTGTGACTTCTTGCATTAGTGACATTTTTTTCTTTCATTCCATTTTTCTGTTTAAATAATTCATTTATTCTTTTGCATTCGAAGCATTTTAGCAGAGTAGAGAGTTAATCTGATTTTTATTTTAAATTCTTTCTGTTGCTTTGAATTTGGTTTTCTTCCTTCTTTATCCTAAGTGCCATCCCGAATCACAAATTCTATAGGGAACATTCCAGTTCTTCCCTCAAAGGAACCTCTGCTCCATCCTGGAAGGTTAGGCACATCGCCATGACAGGTAATTATGGCTCCACTCTAGAACAAAAAATAAAAACACCTTTAATCTCTAAGAATAAAAATCAATAACTGTATATTAGTCAGTTATATAATTTCACAGATACAAGTGCAAAAATTTTTAATGCTTCAAATAAAAGCATCACATCTGGGAGTTCATTCATTTGTTCAGAAGATACATTAAATGGTATAAATTTACTCTGTAGATTTTTTATTAATCAAGAGAAAAATATGCTGTTTCAGGTATACAGAAAAGTTCTCAGTTTAACCTAGAAGCACTTCCAAAATAATTCTGTTATTTGGTCTTATGATCAAATAATTATTTTTTAGAAAATAGGTTTATAGCCCCCCCCCCACCCTTTTATACATATGCATTTATATTGATAATAACCTTTACTTTTCCATACATTTGTTCATATAATTTATTTAATAGCATTTATTTCTCCATCTGATTCATTATGAAATCAGGCAAGATAATAATTTCTTTTGGAGACACCCAATCATCAGTTTCTTAATATTTAAATTAATTTAATCTTTAATGAGATAAATGAAAAAACTTAATTTGTTATACATCTGGTTCAGCTACTTTTAGCAAACTTTAAAATATCACATGCTTAAGTGCATCCTTTCCATCTACTGAAAAACAAAATCACTTAAGTAAACTATAAAAATTGGGTAAATTAGCAAAATATCATGTTTTAGTTATTAAAAAACAGTGACTTTCTTTCTTTTTACACTTTCATTGGTTGCTCCAGTTACAAGTATTACTTCAATTGAAGAAATTTGTTTCATGGCTTGCTGATCTGACCTGTTGAAACTAAAAGTCATGCCCTGCCGATTCATATATTAAATAACAAATGATGTTTTTTTTCTTCTTCAATATAACTTTACCTTAAATGAGAGTTCATCATCAGCGGATGCAATGAAGTCATGTAGAGCCCGGACCTTGGTGGTTTCAGAGGTGCAATTTTCTTCTGTAAAGCAAAAGCAAAGAATTAGAATTTGGAAGAAACAATTTGTTTTTCCTTTTGAATTAATTAAAATAAAATAAAAATTTGAATTCAAGATTAAGCAAAATTGAGCAATTTTTTATATATATTGCTATTAAAAAATAAAAAGTATGAAAGTTATAATATTAAAAAAGCTACAGTAACTATCTCCCCGCAAAAAAAAACTGAAGCACTGCATAATTTTATGGCAGAACCAACAAATGTACCTATTAAGGATAACAACACAGTTCCCTGTATATGCCAAAAATAGTTTAAAGATGTTCTTATATAGTCTTACAAAGTCACAAAACATGAAATCCAAAACAAGGTAGATCTCATTCAACAGATACTGATTGAGAATAAGAATTCAGACTATCACTGAAATATTTTAATATAAAGCTTATAATTTTTAGAAATATGTGGTGGTGGTGGGATTGGGGAGAGGTAAGTTTTCTTGTTTTTTTACTTTTATTTTAGTGGCATTAAAAAATTAATAAAGTATTATACAGTATTTTGAATAAATAGAGATATGTATTTAAACCAAATATGAATGAGTAGAACCAAGATCAGAAAGATAGCTTTCCAAAGTTTTCTTTTTTTTTTAACAAGAAAGAATCCATATTTGCAGGTTTCAATGCCTAAGCTCTTATTCATGCTGCATATTCAGAATCAAAGAATTATTTTTAAACTAAAGAAAGGGAAACATATAGACTGTTGTTTTTGCAGTTTTTTAAATATTTAAATAAATACCTATGTTTCATAATTTTTTTTATGCAAGGGGACCACTTCTCATGTATGGCCTGAAAAGTATATAACAAAATCCAAAGTTTTTTTTTAATATATTATTATAAAAGGTTCTATTTACCCTCCCCCCAAATAAAAGCTAAACATGTGTAATACCAACTTTGTGATGAAGGGTATACAGATCTAGTGTTTTTTTTTTGGGGAGGGGGGGTAGGAAACTAAATTATTTATAAGTTTTATTTATACTCAAAGCAATAGTTTACATTGTTTTTATATATTCTTCTCCCATGAAAAAATATAAATAAATTATTTTTCTTATTAAAAAGAATGTTTTGTAAAAGTATTTCTACTCGAGTACTAATAAAATCCATACTAAACCCTGACTAAGGATATTAAGTGATTTCATGACTTTCTAAGAGTAAAGCACAAACATCATTTTTGTAAAAGAATAAAAAAGAAAATTAACAAAAAAAACTACAAATTGTTTGTTTTAAATATCCCATAATGCTTTAAAATGTACACAAAAGGAAATTCTGAAAAGTCTTCAACCTGACCAAAAACCCTTTAAAAAACATCTACTTAGTTATTAGGTCAGAATTTAAAAAATGGGTCAGGACAAAATCTTTTCAGGACATTCTTAAAAAAATAAATAAATACATACAAAACGTAACTGATAAAGAATTTTAAAAATAATTTTAAAAAAATAATAAAACATCTACAAAATATTTGGGAAGAGTAGAAAGAATCTGATTGATTGAAAGAAAAGAAAGATAATGAAAAACATGAATACAGAAGAGAAAAATAAAAACAAAAAAAACAAGAATGAAAGATTCATGAAGGTGACATACCATCAGGTGAAAATTCTTCAACAGACACAAAAGCTGCTGGAAAGATTCCTTCCTTTTTATGGAGGGATCCTCTGATCCAGTCATTGTTCACAAATTCTAGAATCTCAATCCGGTCTCCGTCTTTAAAGCTCAACTCATCATCGTCTCTGGCCTCAAAGTCGAAGCGGGCACAAGCAAAGCCCTTCAAGCGTTTGACGTGTTCTAGCTGAGCGGCGACATAAGTCAGTAGCTGGTCAGTTTTCTGACAGACAGACATAAATGGTTAGTGTGTCTAAAGGGTTAGTCCTTACAGGTCATTTGCCTAGGATGTCTGCCAGCTTTGTTAGTTAGTTAGTAACTTTCTTGGGGGCAGCATGCAAATATAGAAATGTGTATAGGCCAATAGTTCCCAACTAGATGCCAGAGTTTGAAAATTAGGTTCACTTGATTTTTCTAGTTACTTGTGACATATATCTAATTGAGTTTTAGGCAAAATGAAAAAAAAAAAAAAAAAATACTGTAGTTTTGCCAACAAAGGTTTGAAAAGTTCTTCCACTTATTTCTCTATTCCATCCATCTGTATAGAAAACTATATATATATATATATATATATATATATATATATATATATATATATATATATATATTAGCAATAACCAACTAGTAATCATTTGAACTATTAAATGCAACAATCATTCTTGTGTCTATAGACTTATGGTATCTTATAACAGTATAAATTCAATTATAATGCTACCAGTGAAAGCGCAAACATGAAATTTCAAAGATAGAAAATGGATAAGAAAACATTATTAATAAATTAAATATTTTTTTAGAATGTACTGTCAAATGTAAAACAAAGTTTTTGAAGAAAACATTAAGAATGAGGTTGCATAAAAAAATCCAAAAGAAATCTCTAGACATGAAACATTGGGAACCATTTACAAGCAAATATGACAGACAAGTCCAGCTGGCAATTGAATATGAAAAGGAAACAAGTTTAAATTTTAAATAAAACTCAGAAATTTCTTTAGACTCATATTTTCTTTTTAGATAAAAGTCACATTTCAGCAATTGCATTGCCAATTATGAAGAATGCAGACAATGGAGAGTATTCAATTATAATGCTACCAGTGAAAATTCAAACATGAAATTTCAAGTTTTCTTAACATATTTTACTGGCACTAATGTTAATCCTTTTACCTATTTTGGTTTACACTTAAAATACATGTAATAATGATATTCCAAGGAAAAAGACATTGTTTCAACTATTTTTACATCTAATTTAATCAAACTTTGCACATTATCTTTAAATGAACTAAATTTTTACATATAAAGAATTCTGAAAGCATTTGTTTAGATTCAGTCAGTTAATTATTGCAAGATAATGGTTGTCATATATAATAAATAGGGTATGATTCAAATGATTAATGGATTCATTTTCTACAGCTTATCAACTTTTTGCAGGTTATTTAAAGCTAGAAAATATTTTTAGATTGTAAGATATTTTTTAAGATAATAATGATTTAGTGATACAAGTCTTACTAATTAACCGACAGCTGGAGGGTAGATTCATACCTTTCCCATGAGTATCTGTGCATAAATGAATATAATGAACCCAATGGGAATAGGAAATCAGCTCTCCAATTAACAATTCCGAGTCATTATCCATTACACCATCTGCACATCCATGCTTACAGGATCGAGTATTCCTAAGCAGTCACCCACCTAGGTACTGATCAGACTCAACATTGCTTAACTTTGATGATCATATGGGAATCAGTGTTTCAAAGTGACATAGCCATAAGTCAGTATGATTAAAAATTATTGTTTATCTGCCCTTAGCCATGCAAACAGCAAAATTAGGATTTTATGCAAATGTCTCCAGATAATTTTTTTTTTAAGTTTAAAAAAACTCTATTGGTGATGGAGTAAAAATATTTAACTACTTTCCATGATGAATAATCATGCCACAATGCTACATCAAAATATAAATCTTATTACAAAGCTATTAAAGCCAACACGAAGAAGAGACATCTTTAAGTCAGTGGTTGTCTATTACCAATTACTCTCTGCATACTGCAAATCAAGAAACTAAGAAACAAGTATGTTATCTATACAAAATCAGATTGACTTTTTATTATCTTGTTTTTTTTTTAACAAATAGAAAACAATGAAAAGTCATTTGGAAATAAATCAATAATAGACAATAAATTTTTAAGGGACTTGAAAATGTGACCATGCAACAATATAAATTTTAATCTATATAGATTTTAAATTTTGTACATCGAAGAGGAGACAACTCTACAATTTCCGGATCTATGCTTCACTTGCAGATGAAATTGAAGTAATAACATTTTGGTTCAATCTCAACTACAAATATTAGAAAAAGGTGAAATAAATTACTGAATTTCTATCCCATCAATATAAAACAAAACTAACATTAAAATTATAATTCACTCTACAACTTTTGTTTTGAATGACAGACATACCAATCTGATGGTTATGAATTCTTTAAGACTAAAGGAAGAAAGTTTTATTATCTTTTAAATTTTATTCAATGAAAGAGATGTACAAATATTAATAAACCAGCTAGTTAACAAGATACTGCCATATTATAACTAACAAAGTGATTATACCTAGACAATTAGTGATTGGTTGCCGACTTCTAAGCTGTGAGATATAGGATTAAATTTTGATGTGATTTTCATAGAATTTACCCCAAAGATCATATTTGTTATACGTTATATATCTGTGTAATTTCATTGTTGAATTATTCACTGGCTTTCTTAATATGTACAGAGTAAATTAAAAAAATTTGTACTTACTGAATTCTAAATGTATCTTCATTTATTTACTTTATTAAATATTTAGTTAACATCCCACAAATCTTATTCATACAGTATGCAGCAGAAATACCTCCCACATATACCTCCTAAAAATACCTCCCACATAATGGTAAGACATTAGTGGCAATGGTGTCTTCATCTAAGTAATGTCTTACTGTTATGTCAGAGGTATATGTGGGAGGTCCTTCTATCACACACTGTATTAATACAGTCAGCAAGGATAAATCATCAATTATCTTCTAAGAATTTAACTTTATTTTCTCAAAACCTTTACAGAAAAACAATGTGTAAAATAATTACTAAATAATTTTAGACAACTGCTGTAGACAAATTGCACTGAGATTTATGCTAAATTTCTCTTCATTGGAAAATTGTTAGGATTTATTTTATGAGAGATAAAAAGAACCAATTAATACATATAACTATTACTTTTTTTTTAATATTGGCTATTTTGGGGGTCTTCATTGAAAGCAGAAAAATATGTCAATATGAAAAATGTAATTAAATATTCTTAGAATTTTCTATTTCATATCTTTCAATTATTATTATTATTATTTTTTAGGTTACTGACTGACTTCTGACCATTTTATTTGTTTGATGTTTGTTTATACATTTGATTTATAAATTAAAATTTCAAAAATCTATTATATATAGTGTTTTAGCTGTTAAGTTTTTTATTCATAACCTTTCATTTGATATGTTTTCAGCTAATTTCATTTAGACAATTCTCCTTTACACACAAATACATATATATTACTTTTATTATTACAAAGGCAAGCAAGCATGGAGATGACAGATGTGTAATAATACAAGGGTCAATCAAAAATTGATAACTGTTCTAATTTTAAAAGTATTAGTTAAAATCCCTAGGTCCATTTTGGCTGTAAACCAGAAAGTGTTTAGAAGCCCAGGGGCTGCTTTTCTGAACAAAACAGAGAGCAAAGAGTTGTTATAGAATTTGGGTTTTTGGAAAAATAAAATGCTGTAAATATTCACATGACATTAATGACTACAAAAAGGCTGAATTTGATGTAAGCCCAGTATGTAGATGATTCAGTTGAGTTGATATGAATCTGAGAAAAATGGAGAAACTGACCTTAATCACAGGCCTTACAGTAGCAGGCCAGCTTCTGCTGTAAATGAAAATATAGCCAAACAGGCTGATGCTCTCATTACAGCTAACAGAATTCCTATTTCAAAAAGCCTGTGAAAGCCTTCAAGTGAGCCACAGTAGTGTCTGTAGTTTAGTGCAATTTCTTATATACACAATGCTCTGAGCAAAATAAATTCTCAAAATGCTAACAGACTCCACGACACCCTCAGACTTTTAGGTCTATGAAAATGGCAATCAAAGGACAGCATTTCTCCAATGGTGATAAGGTGAAAGAGGCAACTTGCACATAACTAATAAAGTAGTTGAAAAGCTTCTATGAGTTAAGTATGCACACTTTAATTCAAAAATGGAATACCATGATTGCAAAAAATGGAGATTATACTGAGGATTAGATTTTTGGCATGCTTCTATTAAATTTGTTATAATTAAAAAAGAACATGTATCACTTTTTGACTGGCTCTAATAGAATCCAATTCATCTTGATGCAGTTGATTGATTGCAAATTTTAGCAGTTTAGCAGATGGGATTATTAATGTGAAATTAAGCAATGGCAAGAAACATTGGACATAGGAAGAATTTAAATTTCTTTTTATCGGGAATAGATCTGACAAGTAATTGTGTGATTGAAAAATATACAAGCAAAATTTCAAGCAAAATAAACACATTATTTCATATAGAATTTGAAGTTAAACAGTATAAAAGACATTCCTAAAATATACTTATATATATTCAGTGGATTAAAAAATAAAGATAATGAATTACATAATTTTTTCAAATTAATAAAATTCTCAGGTTATAAAACAAAAAAAACAAAAAAAATCAAGTCTCTTAAAAAAAATAAGGATTTTTGCAAAATGACTTTAGGTCTGCAAGTTTTATTGAGTTTATGGCTAATAATTTTTTTTGTATTGATGATATAAATAATATATGAATATCAACTGAAATCATTTTTCTTGTTAATAATATTTGAATTAACTACAAACATATTTTCCAGAATAATTTTCATTTAGTCTTTCATCTAAAAAAATATATTTATAAGATGTACATATTATATAAATATGCAAGTATATACATATTTATAGATCCACACTACATTTACATATTTCCCAAATGTATATACAGATAAATAATGGTTACATACATATATCCTTTATAAGCATACATAAATCATATATACAATATATGAATTTACATATATACACTTCATATATATGTGCACCTATTCAATAATAAATATATATATATTTCTAAACATCTGGATATATAATATATAAACATCTATTTACTTGAATCATTCTCCAATATACAGTGAAAAAAATGAAAATATTACCCATATTAATATTTACTAAATTGTATTAATGAACAAGAATATAAGCTTCTTAATATTTAACTGTTTCTTGATATTAGTCCTGATAACATTATGAAACACCACCGATTTTCCAGTAACTTATGCTCACATACCTCTTTTAATCTGGACAAAACAAGAGCAAGCATTTGAATTTTAGGAAATTGTCAGATGAATTCTCCAGGCAGCCATAGTGTGTGGCATGAGTTTAATATATGTTTCTAACAATGATGCTAGAGAGATACAAGAGATGAATCATTAGTGGCTCAGAGATGTATTCTTGTATTGTTATTATGTGACTTCTGTTGATCTGGCAAAACATATTACCCGGCATGGTCCTGGAACCAAGGAAGCTGGAAAATCAGTGAAGTACCTGTAATATTATCAGAATGTTCATAAAATTATTGTCTTTGTTACTAAAATGTTGAGAGCCTACAAAAGACTTTGAAACTATTTTTAATCCTCTGTCAGGTAGACAAGTTTTCAGAAAGTCTCTGAGAATGTAACGTATGACAGTTTGGCAAAGATGTATACATACAAAAATTTAAAAAAAGTTTGTATTTAAATAATTATGAAATCCACCAGTGTTAACAAACTGATGTCTTTCAAGATGGACTACAAAACAAATGAGTCAGTCCTGGAGAAGATAGGGACAGAGAGGTAGTTGATCACAACCATAAAGAAGCAAAAACTGAAATATTTTGGCCATGTTAGACTCAGAACCTCCGCACCCACATCCTGGAGGAATGCATTCTTCCAAGGAGATCAAGGGGAAAAGGGAAGTGACACTGGACTGATGACACCAGAAACTGGACATGGAAAATGTTGGCAGAATACAAAATGGTGAAAGAGAGAAGATAGTGGAAAACAGTGGTGCAATGGGAAGAAGCAAATACTTATGTAAGTATTAAATAAATATTTTGGAAAAAAATGAAAAAAATGAACAGATAATTGTTCAAGAATTTCTGAAATTATTATTTTTTATTTATTGCTTTATACTTATATAGGTGAATTAGTAAGCCTGCAGCTTGACACAGTTGTTAACCAAATATCTATCTAAAATTTTCACTTTATGATATTTGATGTACATGATTGTCTATACTGCTTAAGAAATCACTAACATATATAACATTTAGATGTTCAAATATTTTCTTTGTATATTTATTGATGCTAACACAATGTTAATACACAGATTCCTCAATGAACAATTTTTGTCATTTTCTGGTTACTGGCATAAAAAAGGTTTCCTTTTTCTCATTGATTACCCTAATGAAGGATGAAAATGGGATCAGCCAAAACATTGTGTTAACAACAATAAATATACAAAAGGAGATATTAGCAATCAAATAGTGTTGTGTAGATGATAAATATTTGTCAATGAATCCAAGTTAAACATATTCGGAAATGCGTGGGGGGGGGGGGTAAAGAGATTTGTAAAATTTTAAATTTTGGTTATAATCTGTTATTTAGCCTCAGTTTAAAAATTTGGAGATAACATGTAAGAAAGTTAATTATAACAAAAATCCTAAAGAGATATACCAAAATTTATAACTGGAATCACTGACTATAGCTATAAACAATGCTTTTTAAATTTCAGTATTATTTTTATTATTAAATATATATGAAAGATTAATTTCACTTTTCTAGGTCTACTGCTGATGTATTTACGATGATTGCTGAAAGAGTCTATCAAGCTTTAGATAAGAATGGAGAAGATCGGGCTATTGCTTTGGATGTCTCAAAGGCATCCGACAGGGTTTGGCATTCTGGTCTTCTTCACAGGTTGAAAGGCTATGGTATTTCTGGACACATTTTTGAACCATTCAATTTTTCTTATCAAATTTCAAAATGAAAGTTGTCTTGAACTGCCACACTTCTAGATCTTTTTGCATTAATGCAGGTGCCCCCAGGTCTCTATCCTTGGACCTACATTGTTCCTAATTTTCATCAACAACTTTCCTGATGTCATTAGTTCTCAACTCAGTATCTATGCTGATGAACCAACTATCTACTCCTGTCTTAATAGTAAGTCTGATCAGTTTGATAAGGTGAAATTGTTAACTGAGGCAAGTAATGGCTTGTTAATTTTAATGCCTCCAAAATGAAACTGCTCTCTTTTAATCATCTGAGAGAACCCTTTTTGCCTTCCATCAGTATGGCTGATGCTAACCTCCAGGAGAATGGCTCATTGCAGCCTCTTGGGTTAATGTTTTCCACTGACATGAAGTGGAAAGATTATATCAATTGCTAAGTCTGCTGCTAGGAAAGTTGATTCACTGTGTCATGCTAGACAATTTTTCTCACCAGAATCTGTCTTACACATTTATAAGTTTACCATTCATTCATGTACTGAATATTGCTGCATACCTGGTCTGGTGCTTCTGTTATGTATTTAGATAAACTACAAAGAAGAATTTGCAATGTTATCAGTCCTGACCTGGTATCTTGGCTTCAGTTGGTTTCCCACCACTGTAATATAGCTTCCCTGTGCCTTTTCTATAAATATTCTCATGGTAATTGTTTTGATGAATTTTCCTCTTTGATATCTAGACTTTGCAAATTTAAACACTATGCCAGATTGGCAGTTAGGTCTCATCCTTTTATGGTTGAAATGGCTAGATGTAACTATACGTTCTATGTTAACAGTTTATTCTATTGCACTTCTTGCTTGTGGAACTCTTTTAGCTTCTTGCTTTCCTGTCAACTTTGATCTTCAAAAATTTAGATGCAATGTCAATCATTATCTTCTGTCTTCTTAATTCTTGTTTTTTTTTTATTATCCTTAATGTTTTTTTTTCTGATATTCTTTCACACTCAGTAACCCATTGTGTCTTAGTGACTGTATTGCCTTGCTTGGGATGAAATGATTAAAAAAAAATAGAAAAACTTAAGGGGAGATCCATATTTTATAATCAAGCAACAGAAGTTGGTGCTTTGCCAAAAATTTAAAACCAAAAATAACAGAGCAATAAATAATAACATTTTAAAGTCTATTGCTTCAAAAAAAAAAAAATAATTGTTAATCACATATCTGAAAAGTTTCAGAAATTTTCATTCATTTGTTCTATTATTTTCTTAATGTATTTTTTAAAATGATACTTTAATAGTTTTTCTCTCAGCTGAACACATAAGTTTATATGACTGGCTTTATTTCCACTTCCTTTAAAAAAAATGCTCTTTAAAGTTGAAAATAATTTTTTTACTTTCATTGGGAAAAATCGTTTTTTTATACACACACACACACACAAACACTAGTGTAACAGTTATGGATATGGAAAGAGAAATTGGCAAGCAAAGTTTAAATTCCAACTGATTCTGTGGCATTCTTTTACACAAATGACCTTATGAAAGATATAAACCTGATGAGCTAAATAGCATGACAGAGTGGCTGGCAGCCAGTCTAGTAGAGCTACTTTGAATACAAAATCACTCCATTATCTATTCCAAGAAGTTATGTCAATTCACTGATGATAAAGAAAAGGAATTTGTGAAGAGCCATGATTGGCTACATTCTGATGGAAAAGCCAAACTTGATCATTTTAGAAAATAGTTTGCAATTATTATTCTTAGTCATAGATAAATGTCATGTTGTTTTTCCATCGCTATTGCAAAATTAAATGTTAAAGTAATATGGTCAAGCAAAGGAGGACAGCAGGATAAAAGAGGAGAAATATTTTTCACAAAAAATCCTGTCTTTTGTAAAGTTCTTTATAAGGAAAAACCAAAAATCAATGTTTTATATAGATTCTAAGTTCATAATTGTAAAAGCCACAATTGAAAAATTAATTAATGATTTTTTTTATTCATATATTATTGATATATGTGAGTGATTTCTTAATTCCATAATTGCAATGTACTGTGAAAATTTCCAGTAGTTCAACTTCATTTGAAATAGTTTAATTTTTTTAACCAAGGTGGTAAATTCTGTGTTGAACTAAATAGAGCTCTTAAAATGCTAGTAATGTCTTTTATCATTAATTCATTCAGACTATTTTTCTGTGGGGCATAAACAAATTGAAAAATTAAGAAAACAAATGAATTATTACAATGACAGATTAATTTTGTTATAATATGAAGTTTAAAACTAAAAACTAAATTAAGTGTGTGCAAAAGTTTATGAGATTTTACTTAAACCAATTTTCTCATGTATATTCAATTTCTAGTTTAAAAAAAACTGACAATTGGAAATTTTTGCACACATCTTATACATTTATAATTAAATAAGGAAAAGTAGGGAATTAATAAATTTAACAGGTTTCACTATTTATTTAGATTCAGAAATTTTTGAAAGTGAAATAAGAGAATTATTTCATTTACAAATTTCTGATGAAGATAATGAAACTTGTATTTATAAAGATTTTCCAATTTGTTCTTTATTCAAATCATTCTGTCTCATTTAATCCATAGTTTCATATATATATATATATATATATATATATATGTGACATGCCATCTAGGTAGACAGGGTAGGCAGCTATATTCCTTCTGTGGCACAATATGCACCTAATCCAAGAAAATTATGAAGTTTACTCTGATTATTATGCATAGAATGTGAAATGTTTTTTTTTTTAGATTTACTACATAAAGGTTTCCTATCTTGAGTAATTACTGATGCCATGTTCCTATATATATATATATATATATATATATATATATATATATATATATATATATAATGTGCATTACTGCTCAGCCATGTAGGACTTATGGCCAAAGCATGTCCAAATAGTGCCTTTTGAACACACACTTCTCTACCGATTCTCGAAACATCCATATCTGCTCTGTTTCGTATCTTAACGTAAATGCAATTTATTTCCAGGAAATGGATTAAATCCGACATAGTTATTTTTACTTTATTTTGTTTAAATGTTATTTTTGATGAATACTCATATTCAAGTAGATGTTAAACATATAAAAAAGTGACTCTCAAAAGAGTATACTAAACTAACACATAGAAGTGCTCAATACCAAAATAACAGTGTATTATAATTACTACAATAAAGTCCGACATACATATGACTGGTTACAACTGCCAGTTTTCTGCATGATATTACACTCTGTCATCAGGCTGGTCATATGCAAGTTGAACTTTATTGTAGAATATAATGTATTAGAGAATGTATGCTCTTTACAAAACGTAAATATAGTAATCTAATAAAAAAAAAAGTCCCCCCCCCCAAAAAAAAAGAAAAAAAAAAGAATATTATAATTTATTATATGTTATTAAGCCAGATCACAAAATAGAAACAAGAAAAAAGTTTAAAATCAAAATTTTTAGATGTACCTATGTCCTTTTTCAATCAAAAATGAACTGAAGTTGAACTTTTTTTAAAATTTATGTTTAAAAAAGTTTGTATTATGCATGTGTAGATATGTTGCCGGACTTTTAACAATTATTGGGAGACGTGTATAGAAAATGTAGGTAAACTCAACATGTCTTTAAAAAAGAAAATTGCTATGTGGTCTTTTATGTATTTTTTCCTGAATGAGATAACGAAAAAGTAACTGAGAAGCTAAAGAACTGCATTTTTTATTTATTCTTTATCAAAAAGATGTCAACAGGAAAAAAAGATTTTATGAATCTATTTATTATTTAAAACCAGATATTTTTAACTGTCTATATTTCTGAGATGAGGTATTGTAATTATTTATATTCGGGCAGATATTTTTATATAATTAAAATTATAAACAAATTTTTTTAACATTTATCTTGGATATACATTGGGAAAATTTAAAGCATGCAAAAACAAGGAAGCATGTGTTGCTAAACTTACCACATCTGGTTGTAGAGGAGGTGGTGGTTCTTTTGGTTCTGGGGGACCCTCTGTATAAACAAGGTCCAATTCATCAGTACTGTCTCCCATAAAATTAACAAAATTTGCTGGCAAATTACCAACCAGTTCATCTTTTTTACCAAGGAGCCAGTCCTCATTGACCCATTTCAAAATTATAATTTCATCTCCTTCCTGAAGATACAATTAAGAATTCATTTAAAGAAATTATTCAGTTTTACAAACATTGTTTTCAAGGTCAAAAGTAAAAGAAAATGTGTGAAGCAACCAATCAATAAATATATAGAAAAATAAAAAAAATGTTTTTGACATATGTAAATTTTTAATATCAGTGTTAGATTTTCGTAGACTAAATACAGAATCCGAGACCTTTAGACAAATCAAAGAAAATATTTATCTAAATATAAAAGAAAATATGTATGAATATTATACAGGAGTAGAAACAACAATAATGTCATTTTGTTATCTTTTACAAAGGAATTCATCTGCCTATCCTATATTCTTTATCATCAAAATATATAATGTGCAAAAAATAGTTCAATGAAAGCCGTTACCAACAATGTTTGTTTTTTTTTTAAATGAGAACTTGTATGTCTCACCTTAAAACTTAATTCTCCATCTTCACCAACAAAATCATAGAGAGCATATGCAATTGTCTCTTCACCACCCACAGGAATGCTGATCTTATCAAGCTGATCAGAATCAGTTAATTCATCCTCTTCAGCATCATCTTTAGCTGCTCCTTCAGAAACATCTTTTGCCGAAATTTTAACAGCTTCAGTTTCTATTATGGACTCTGGGGCAGAACCGGTTCTGACTTCAGACAGACTCTGATAGGCATCATCCATTACCTGGGTGGAGTTTCCTTGGGAATCAACATTTGTAGCATCATCCTCCATTTCTGCTTTCTGACTGACATCAGTGATTACTGTGTTACCATTGGTGTCAGATGGAGTCTGAAAATGAGAAGAAAACAAAGTCTTTAAATGTTCAGAAAAAAAAGAAAAGAAATGTTGCTGGAACAGGAGAATAATATTCAAAGTTTGCAAGTTACAAGTTGATTAACTTAGCTATCTAGTTGGGGGTGCTGATAAACTGATTTTAAACAATATAAAAAGAGATTTTAGATGAATTTCAAAATAAAATTATACACTTTATATATTTGGTAATAGATTTAGACTATTTTTTATTAAATATGTAATGACAAAAGATGATTCAAGCAGGTATTAACAGACCCTGAAACAGTAAAAACAATGTAAAATTATTCACATAAGATTGAAAGATTGATTTTGATTGATTTGATTTGTTTTTTACAGATTATCAACTCTTTGTAGATTTTTTAAAACTAAAACGTATTTTGGATTGTAAGAATAATTTTTTGTGAGTGAATACTGCATTAGCAATTTTCTAAGAATAACAATGATTTTTCCAGATACAACTACTATTTAACCCATAGCTGGGAGGATGAGATGAATTCAAGGGTATTTTCACATAAATGAAGGTAACAAAGCCAACTGAAATTTCAACTCAGCTTTCTGATCTCACATTCCTAGCCACTATCCATTACACCACCTGCATATTCACTCAACAAGAAAGAAATAACAAGCAAACTGAAATGGATTCAAAGGCAGCAAAGACAAGCCTAAAATATATGAAGATTTCATTAAGGCACCATTTTTTTTAATTTCATAGATATCACACTTTCATCTTGTGGTATAAGAGGATTTCTAAGTTAAGAATTCTTTCCATGCAAGTGAAATTACTTGATGTAATCAGTAATCTATTCAAAGAAGAGAAGACATTTCTTTTGATGTGGAGTTAATGTAACTTACTATAACATCTAATGATCCAATTTTTGTGGGTGTGCTTGTTAAATTAACATAGCAAAAATTGTACATTATAGCAAGATTGCTATTAAAATCATACTGATAAAATGCTCAAATAATAAATTAATTACCAGTGCAATTTGCAACATATGAGGTGTAGTATCTTTATTCACGCTCACATTTGTGTATATATATATATATATATATATATATATATATACACACACACATACTAAAGCTGTGGAAATAATGAAATATTTCACAAATAAATTATGTAGCATGCACCAATTTTTATAGAGAAATAAATAAACATGTTTTGTAAAATAAATGCTATAAATAATGATATTCATTATTTTAGAAAATAATTGATATCCTTATTATTTATACAAAAAATAAATAATCTTTTCATTCAACAATTTATTACAAAAATTAATTATTTCAAAATTATAAGCGTGTATGTTCAAAAATGGTTTAATGCTAAACTCTTACTGATTAGGGATTAACTGTACAAGCAATACTAGCTTTCAATTTTAAACGTAATTGGACTTGGTTAATTACAGAGTAGGCTCCCCTTATTTGCAAATAATAATGTAAATTCTATAAATAATAAACGACTTGAAATCAAGCTTAATGGCAGCCTCTTGTGACCAGTAAGTGAATAACAAGCAAAAACTATAGAGATAATTCTCAAGAGAATTTATACAGAAAAACAAAACTAATTATTTTAAGCAAAAGGTCATCATTAAGTGCTAACATGCCTTATTTCTATCATTTATTATGATCTTGAACAAGATTATTTAGTGTCTTCCACTCATTAGTTGGTGAATACAGAATTATGTTATCCATACTTTTTCCAGCACTGTCCTCAAGACAATTTAGCAAGCCCTGCACTAAATTTTTTTAATGTATCCAAATAGTTTCAAAGATTTATTATGGATGGTAACAATGAATGGAGGTAAATTGGTTACATTTCTAAGATTGGTTACCGTCACTTTTTCTATCAACTTTTAATCTGTGATGATGCAAATTATATGGTTTTAGAAGGTTTCAATTTGAGCTGAACGTTTTTGAGTTCATGTTACACAATCTAAATCATGTAAAAAAAAATGAAAGTATATCTTTGTTTTAGTGTGAATTGGTACGTTTGTTGCTTTCAGCATAGCTTTGTTTTCCAAAAGCATTCCACCCAGGGCTTGTTTGGTGTTTTACTACAACTTCTTCGTTGTTCTTGCAAGATAGCTTCTGATCAAGAGATACAAAAATCGGTTACTTCATCAATTTTTTTCTGTTTATGTGAATGTTAAGTTGTGATTTTGTCTGTCATCAGTCTTCTTGAGGTATAATTCAAGGCCTATTTCTTTTGTGTTATGAAAAAGACAGTTCAAAAATATTTAGAGCTCATTTAGATTACCTTTTTGTCAAGGCTTTATCATTTGCATATATTATTTCACTCCCAATAAAGAAATTTCTCACTAGAGTCCTATTCAATTTCAAACATTATAGCTGACAATGCAACACCAAAGACATGATACCTTGTTAACACTGTTTTTGATTGAAATGAAACAGCTAACACCAAAATCAATTTTTATAACAATCCAAGAATCATCATTTACAGTTTGAAGAAGATTTATTCAATTTTTGATGATTAGATATTTTGAATTTTGACCAAAATTTATCCAGTTTAATGCTGTCAAAAAAATTTGGTAAAATTAATGAAGACCATATGAATTAGTTTATTGAAGTTAAAAATGGAAGTATTTATGCATAGGTTGAGTAGAGACTGTGTTTGTGATTGTTATATATAAAAATGATCAAATGAAAATGGATAATAATAATAATCTCTTAAATTAAAAATTCTACATTTATCATGCAGACAACAAGCTAATCACATCTGAACATAATAATTTTTTTTCATTTTTTTTTTCCTTCTTTCTACCTGCTGTCCCTCTAATTTGATAACATTAGCATTATATTCATGATTAAATATGATTTCTCCATTAAGAAATGAATAAACCAATTTCAGTGATAGTATACCATTTGGTTCAATTACACAGACTTACCTGAGGCAAAGGTTCTATGATGTGAACAAATGCCAAAGGGAAGATTCCAGTTTTGCCATGGCAAATGCCGTACAGCCAACTGGTATCAACCCATGATAGCAGCTGCACCATGTCATCTTTCTGAGAAGGAGAAAAGAGAAAGAAAGGATGGAAAAGGGGTTAGCGCATGCAATGAAATTTAAGCAGGCAGCAGTCAAAGAATTTGGGTCTTTTTGGAAGATGTTTTAGGATCTGATTGGATAAAATTAATCAGCCAAGTATGTAACACACTTGAGATCTCTTTGAATATTAAAAGATGCTACAAAATTTATCCAAAATTTAAAACAAATGCCTTAATATTGTCTCTATTAATAGATTGAAAAACTAGTGTGGATTTTATTACTATTGAAATATTCATAAAAGACAATAAGGAATAAAAGAAACATTAAAATTAGAGCAAACTTTGGTTTGGTTTGTTTTACAGCATGTAAACCTCAACTGGTTATTTAATGCCAACAATTTTTATTGCTGGTAATGTTTTTTTCCAAAAAGTATTGCTGGTAAAAAATTTTTTCCTTCAAAAATCTATTTCTGGTAATGTTTTTTTTTAAAAAAAAAAATGATTACTGGTAATATTTTTATTTTTTTCAAAAATGTGTAATTGATAATATATTTTTTAAAGTATTGCTGGGAATAATTTTTTTTATAAAGTATTTCTGGTATTAAAACCTATTTTTACACTTTCATAGTATTTTGACCCAAGTTTGGGGGTTAACTATTTGCCTATAGCTGGGACCCTAAAAGGTGCTACTACCCTGTGTCAGGGTGAACCTAGGAACACCAGTAATTAAGGTGGTTCCATGCTCCTCAAAACTTCCTGATCAGAGGCATTGCTATTGGACATAGTTTATCATCTTACCCAGGACGCAGATGTAGTTTATCACCATACCCAGGACAGTTACAGCAAACCATTTGGTGGATTTCAATTGAGCTAGTAAGAGGCTTTAAACATTGAATTCTTATTGAAAGTTAATTTGAATAAAACAATATTTTAACAAATGCTGTTAACTGGAAAGCTCTTCACTCAGCATTAACTGAAAAAGAATTATTTTTAAAACTGGAAGGATGACCATCTGATATGATCAACCAATTTTTGGTATGTGCAAAAATCTCTGGGAATCAATTTTATTTTAAAAGCTCTTAAATGAATTTGGTAACTGTGGAATCACTTTTTGGTTTGAGCTTTACATTTTTTAATGAAATAATTTATCTTCTTGCAAATACAAAATGGGTGCTTAATGTAGTTATAAAATGCTACAAGCAGTTCTAACAAATTGATTCCTGCTTTTACAAAGTGTTTGTTTTTAGTTTACTGAAATGGTCTTCAAATTCAAATGTTTCATATTCAGATATCTAAAACTAATTAACAAGCTATACACCTAAAGTACACTGATGATAATGTTTCATAAACACACCATTTCAATAACATTATGCAGCTTTAATCTAAAAGTAGATCTATGACCTTAAACTCGCAATCAATATGAGATTTAGTCTTCATATAAAATCTTATGTATGAAAAATTTGATAGGAATTAAAAAGATCAATAAATAACTTTCAAATTTGAGAAAATAATTTAATTTTCTGATAATATAAATTCTGACAGATGCTAGTAAAACAGAAATATATTCATTAATTGAACAGATTCATATAAATATATATCATTAAAAACAAATATTAAATTACCATAAAATAACAATGGCTGAATATTTGTCTTCTTGATCATAAATGTATCATACAACTCAAAGTTTTACAAAATGACAATCAGCTTCATGTTGGAATCAATCAAATACCTAATTTCATAGAACATGGATGAATGGTTTAAGTTCCCCCCAGAAAAAAAGTTTTGGTGATGGGTTTGATTGTTAATTAACTACAACAAAGATGTAAAATTATTTTCATATTTATTTACAATGTTTACGAATATGCAAGTGGCTGTGTAGGAGGCACAAAGTGAAAGATGACACAAAAATAAGGCAAAGCTGCAGGTCAAAAAGAGACCATTGACAGGAAGTAAGGGAAGGAGCAAATTCATTTAAAAGCCAAAGAAGGTATAGGAATGCAGAACCCAAAATAACATGGGTTTGGGACAAAAGGGGGCATAAAGGACTATAGAGGATGAAATAATAAGCAGTTATGGTAATGAAATGGTTAGGGTGCTGATCTTGCATGCTGTTGGGAGTGATATTTTTCTTGCCAAGTGCTCAAGGAATATAGCAGTGTCCAACAACAGGACATGAAAATGAAACTAAAGGAAGGCCAAAAGCAGTAAGCAAAATATGTCTGTTGCTAAATAAGTGCATTACTTGAAAACAGAAGAAAGACAATATTTGGTTCCATGCCGAACAGTTACACTAAAATATAGTGTAGTCACATGGCTAAAATGGCACAGACAATTGACAAAGAATAGTTTTAGTTCGAGCCACAATTTATTTTAAACCAAATAAGAATATAAGTATAAGAGGGAGAAATGAAGAATACCACAGACAGGTCTCAGAAAGACAAGAATCTAATAGTGGCTAAAACACAGGAACATGCATTGTTTAAGTCTTATAGAAAAAAAAAAGAAAATTCATAAATCAAAAGATGGTACAAAGTAAAATCAAAAATTGTAGAAAATATGGTAAAGAGGAGAGCAAGTGAATATAAAGAACAAACAATCTGAAGAATAATTTAAATAGGACGCAAATACAATAATAACTTTTGCATCAAAATATAAATTAATTTAAAGAGTATGTAATTTAAAAATCAAACAAATATAATTTTAAATGGACAAATGTCTAAACCATAATCATTACAAGAACAATACAATTTCAGAAGATAAAGTACATGACAATATATTTATATTATAAATTGTGGGCTAAGGATAAAAACCTATTTATTTTTTGTCCAAAATAAATCATTGATACAGTAAATGTTGGGCATGTTTTTACTTTTATCTTTTTAGTCCCTCTGCCCATTTCTGAAATTTAAATACATGTTCTGACATTTTATCAAATTGATATTGTTTGTCAGCAAAAAGTCCCTCCACATTTTAACCATTTAATGATATACAGACATGAATCTGAAGATTAGTCTTTACCCAATAAGAAAGATGTTATTGATCGCCTACAATGTATACTGATAACAATATTATGGATTCACACATGATGAAAGATGAGGTAAACTGCAGAAAATAAGCCCAAAAAGAACAAAAACATGGGGTTAAATAGAATGTATTTGCAAAGATGAACCCAGTCTTGGCTGAAAAATGATACTAGTACTTTGTAAAAGATTATTTAGTTAATAAAACCATTGAATCAAAAATAACTTGAAGATAAAAAAAAATCCCAGCTAAAACAAGATAAAAAACAGAAAAACAGCTTAGAGTAAAAAATAATTTAAATTTTGATGAAAAATAAAACACAAACAAACTTAGTGATTGAAAGAGAAGCAAATTATGTAGAAGGCAAAAAACACAGCATCAGGCTAACACATTATCAAACAAAAGATAATTGTTAGTAACACTTCATTTCAATTTACAGAGCAATGCAAAAAATTTTATTTTGATTTGGTGTGCTCAGTATTATATTTCTCTAATGATATAACAGTGTTGGGCAGGAACCAGTGCAACTGCGGTAATGCTTTTAATAATAACTGATAGTAAATAATGTTTTACATTATCACTTTAAAACGTTAAACAAGTTTCAATATGTTTTTTTTTAACCATAACTTACCTTCAATGTTATTTCATCTTCTTCCTGAGCATCGAAATCAAAATTAACAATGGCTCTAGGTCCAGTTAATTCAGAGGTACTTGAGGACTTGGGAGATTCCTTATGACCTTGGGTTTAAAAAAAAAATTAAGTACATAAAATAAAGCATTTTTATTTTCACAAACTAAGTTTGATTCATGTACTCAGTGACAGAATCCATTAAAAGTAGAGAAAGCAGTGTAGTAAATGAAACATTCTAACAGTGATTGATTATTAAGCAACAAAGTTTAAGGCAGTTTATCCATTTAGATAGAATTCTTTTAACTTAGTCTTAATATTAAAGACAGTTTTCTCCAGTTTTTAATTACTTTCTTAGATAGAACGTAATGTAAGTAACAGTGGGATACTGGCCAAAACCAACAAAGGTTATGAAGCCTACTATGAAACATCAAAATGAGATCAGCCTTCTTTTAAACAGCTTACATGAGATAGTTTAAGCCAGCCCTAAAATGGTCTTTTATTTTTTTGTAAAAGGATTGCCAAATCAGGAAAAAAGCAAATATTTTTGCCTACCAGAATCTTTAGAATCCAGCTCTATGACAAGTGTCGATATTTCCAGAGAAGGTGCACATAAATTTGTATCACTCTCTACTTTGGACTCAAGTTGACTGAAAATAAAGGAAAAGAAAAAAAAAGTTAATAAATCAGTACATTTTACTTGATTGAAAATAAGATAAAATATCTTGTAAAAATATCTCAAAGATAAGAAGGAGTAATAATAAGATAAATGCAATACTGAAATCAGAAAAGAGAAAGAATGAAAGAGATGTAAAAAGAAGAACAGGATAAAAACAGAAAGAGGAAAAGATAACAAGATGATAAGTAGAGAAAGGGAATAGAAATCGGAGATAACCTTGTAGAGTCATCTTGAGAGATTTTCTCTGACATTTCTGTTGAATCAGGCTCAAGGGAAAGATGATCAGAAGATTTCTCTTCAGAACTTTCAGGTTCAACTTTTTCATCCAATTCTTTCTCTTCAGTTTCTGTTTTAAAAGAAAAATGAAAAAATCCACATGGTGTCAAAAATATCTTGACATCTATCTTTTTAGCTGGAAAGTAAAATACACAATTCTTTAATTGCTAATCTACAAATAACGAAAGAGCTAGTTTGGATTTTTAACGATAAGTAAAAATAGTAATTAAGAAATATCCTCTACAGATCAATTTGTACATTTATTCCAATAATTTAAAAATTGATTGACATGATTGCCAAGGTTTAAATCTGAAATCTTCCTTTAAAAATTCAGCAATATAGTAAATGAACAACCAACAATTATTTTACACTTCACAAATGGTGGAATTTTTTCAGTGCTAGCAAGAATGATAGCAGAATAATGTAGCAGATACAGGATGCAAATATAGAAATTATCTTCATTGCATTTTCTGTCACTCTGGTTTGTATCAGCCTCATTCTTTGCATTGATATGACATACCCACTTTCTGGTGAAATAAATTTTTCTTTTTAAAAGATAATATTGAAAAAAATTGTATTTAATAAAAAAACTGTCCATCCTTGAATTATCTTTAATGGGTAATCATTATTACAAACATTGATGGCTAGTATTAAAGAAAAATTCTATATTCATTAATTATAAATAAAAATTACAAATTATATATATAATAATTCTTTTAACAAAAAATATTGATATAAATATGAATGACTTGCATTGTCTGAATTTAGGGTTCAAAATAAAAATTTATACTTAATTAGATTTCATATATTATCATATGTTCCAATATTTTCAATATCAATTATCTTTTTCTAATGACTTACAAAACCATATTATGAAGCTTCATAATACTGTTTTAGAGAAGCATGTATTTTCCACCTCTTCATTTAAGAACTAATTCTTCAAGATGGTTCTGTAAAAAGAATAGAACACTGCCGAGAACCCCCCCCCCCCCCCGATAAAATCTTCAAACTTTTCAAATGTGATCTTTGCTGTATAGTGTCATTCCACCATCATGGACAACCAAACCTTTGGGATTGATAAAAATTTGGACTCTTTTTCTTCAAAGCTGTATAATACTAATTGGTAGCAACATTAACTGCACCAATGCAATATCACTAAGCACTAACCACTTGGATGGTAGGAATCAATTTGGATTTTTGATTTAGTCAGTTTACTTCCACTAAAATATTCTTTAAATCACTTTATATTCTTGTAAAATATTTTTCATCACTAGTAAAAAAGAAAAATGACAAAATGCATTTGCATTCACAAGAATGCAGTGAAGTCAAGATGATGTCAATTTTTGCTTGTGTCAAATCATGTGGTATCTATTACCAAGTTTACATACCATTCCAAATTGTTACAGATACCAGTGAATGACTTGAATTTAGTTTTTGAATTAATTCCACAACAGGACTATTCCTAACAAGCTCAAACAAAATTAAGACGTACCCAACCCACTCCCTGAAATTTGGCTATAAATTAAATTTTCTTTTTAGAAATGCTTCTTGCTTGTGGCAAGAACTTTTCATCACAAATAAAAAATATTTAAATATTTGGAAGGCTAAAATGAAACCATTTCAGAAAACAAGAAAAATATGAATTGCTGCATATATTTGCATTTAACTGACTATATCTTCTAAGATCATTAAAGAAAAAACAAAAAATAAGTAAATAAAAATACCTAACCATAAAGATGAATTTCATCTAAAAAAAGCAAAAAAAAAGCCCCCTTTCAATAAAATTCATTAATTTTAATTTCATTTTTTTAGGTAGATGCTACTGAGCTTAAAAGTAATATCATACACAGGATGTGGCATACATTTAAGAACATATATTTAGCAGACCTTAAAATAAGACTACCTAATGTTATGCAGTATGCGGCAAATTGTACCATTTCTCTTTCAGACACATTAAGAGCTTCCAATCTGACACAGGAAATGAAAAGACACACCATTCTCATGACACTAATTGCCAATTAACATAAGCAAGTACCACCTGATCTAAGCGTGTAGTTACTTCCAAAGTCATATTGAGGCTGTCCACTAAACTGAGCATGGTTTTAATGAAAAACATTTTTCTAAATTAAACATGTATAAATCTTTTGAAAAGGTTTTCTTTTTCTATTAAATACATCTATTTTCCAATGTTAGAATTTGTTCACAATTACCAAGCACACCTTGTATAATAAACAGTGTGACTTTTTTCTATATGTTTCTTGGTTTTGCTGTAACATTCCTCTCACTAATGCAAGTACATATAAAAAAGGTGATCCTGCCCTGATTTGAACATCTGATCTAGAGATAAGCAGGCAAGAGATATATCCACTATGCCAAGGTTCTGCTGCTTAAACAAGAGAGTAAAATTAACTTGCAAATGCTACCTTAGAAAGAGTGCACAGATACTACACTGATCCTTGGCAAAAATGAAAATCCGGAAATATTGCTGCCAGTTTTTTTTATAGATGTTTTTTTTATAGTATTCATGTAAATTTTTACCTTTTGTCAAAATTGACATTGAACACTACCTTATTACTAAGTCACCAAATTCACAATCCTTTAATCTTCTAGGCTATTATCCTGTGGGACAATCCTGAACCTAGAACTTGAAGCCTTTAATCTAATGTTCTCATAGCCTGCATGCTGCTAATGTCAAAGCTGAGGATACAATGGCCCAAAACATTATAATAACAAAGATGAGGACATTAGTCTGAATGTAAATAAAAATCATTCTGCATCCCAGAAGTTAAATATTTCTGTTCTCTATTTTATAGAACCAGTGAAAAATATTTTCTGTGAGTGGCTATCACATAATTATTTTTCAATATTACAAAAATATTTTAATATTATAGAAAAGACTGAGTTTTATAATTATTATATTTTAATTAATATATTCCATTAATTAAAAGCAATCAAAATAATTTTAAAGTTGAAAGGGATTAGTTTTCATATTTTATCTCAAAGTCTTATAAAGTTTCAACAGTAATTCTTCAAGAATTTCGTTTAAGTGACTCATTGAGAAAAAGTCTCAATTTTACAATTCACTGCCTTCAAAATTACAAGCTTGCATTGATAGTTTTATGTTTGCAAAAGAAAAATCTCAGCAACCATCGTTTCAAAATTATTAGGAAAAAAAAACATTTAAAATATTAGAACCTACTTAAAAGTTTTCATAAATTTAAAAGAAGCGTTTCTTTAAAAACTGAACAGTGTAAATTTAGAACTTAATTTTTAAGAGTAGCTTCAATTATCTCCCTTTATTTTGCAAAGTCATGTATCTTGGAAAATTTGACATCTAGATCGGAGTTTTTTTTTTTTTCAAGATTCTTTGGACAAAGTCAATCTCCGATGACCACTTTAAATTACTCAGACAATATTTTAATTGTTAGAATAATAATAGCTTTCTGATTGCCTGGTTAAGATATAATATCATTCCCATAATAGTTATATTTAGTACTTGAAATGTACATGAAAATATAAAAACTATTATGAGACAGGTAATAGTACATTTTCCTGCAAATAACTTTCTTATTGGACTCTTTGTTTAGAGTTTGTAACGTTGGTAGCTAGTGATGTAATAGTTTGTCTAACAAAAGCAATTGATTTGAGTGATACAGTACAATAAGGTAAACAGTGATTCAAATAAGATTTATACCTCATCTTAGTGCAATAGAAAAGTGGATCCTCAAAATCCTTTAATAATAAAAAAAATAATTTTTGAGTGAGAAGTGATAAATCAGAGATTGATACTGTTCATTGTTTTATTTGAAACTGTTACTGCCAGACATAAAACCTGGTGCTAATTATAAAAATTAAAATAAATATTTGTCATTAACTATGGGTTTCTAAAAACAAAAAAATTCAATATTAATTACAGCAACACCTATACTATTAGTAACACCTATTACTATCGATAACCAAAAAATGGGATGTTGATTGTTAATGGGTTAAAGTTGACTTTTTATTAAATGATAATATTCTGTTAAATGATTCCTTGTGAAAGTATTTTTAACATATTTAGGATTATTTTTACAAATGTTTCAACTTTTACAAAAATGCAACTATTGCAAAAATTTGTGTTTTAAAACAAATACCCAAGTCTGAGTATATAACAAACAAATAAATGTACAAATGCATATAATATATTATTATTTTAAAATTATTTTTAAATACAAATTTGTGTTGCTATTTGTAAAGCAAGAAATTTTTTATTTTTAAAATGAAAAAGATACTTTGATGAATTTAACACAGCCTAATGATTAGAAGAACTTTTAATCACAAGGTTTATTGGAAAATCACAATTATTTGGCTATAACGGATTGTTATAAAACAGAAAATATGACTTACAAACGTGATTTTTCTTACAAATATTTTCTCCAAAATTTTAATTAGGTGCAAACAAATGCGAACTCCATTGGACAATCAACATAATGAGCCACATGACAAAACTTATCCAAATTCTGGTGAACAGAGCCTGCAGCAGAATTAAATGGGAAATAGGGCAAGAACAATGCAGTTTCGTTAAAGACACTGGAACAAGGAATGCAATATTTATGCAAAGAATATCAGAAAGAACAATAAAATTGCAAAAGGATGCGTGCCTATATTTTACAGATTATGCAAAAGTGCTTGATAAAGTAAATCACAAAGAACTGTTGGAACTGAAAGGCAGCTTTGACATATTTGAGAAGGATTTTAGAATAATTCAAAACCCTCTTCATATGGATAGAAATGAATTCAGTAAATACACAAAAAAAGGGAGGGTGTACGAGAAGAATGTGTCTTCTCACTGGACTTATTCAACCAATACAATGAGATGATTCTACCAAGATTCATTATTGGTGGCCACAATCTTAGCATAAGATATACAGATGGTACAATGTTGATAGCAGACACAGAAAGGAAACTACAAGAACTTCTAGAGAAGATAGTGAAGGAAAGCGAGAAGAAAGCACTAAACATCATTGCAAGAAAACAGAATGCATGGCTGTCAATAAAAGGAACAGCAAATTACAAATTGGTGATACCAAAATCAAGCAAGTACAAAAATTTAAATATCTGGGAAGAATAACAGAAGATGAAAAGTGTAACACTGAAATCCAAAGACACGTTGGGTTAGCAAAAAATGCCTTCCAAAGTTTTGTTAGAAACAAAGAAAAGACTACTGAACTGTTATGTAATCCTACATGGTAGTGAATGCTGGACAATTTCCTCACAGAGACTTGAAGCGACAGAAATGTGGTTCTACTGAAGGATGCTGAGAATGCCATAGATTGAACATATGAGCAACACCAAAGTTTTAGAGAAAATGGAAACAGAAAAAGAGCATAACCAACCTAATGAGCTTGATTCAGGAGAGATAGCAAAAAGGCATAATTTACTAAGAGTTACAAAGGATAGGAAATTAGGAAGAGTCATAATTGCCAATGACCTGAAAGGGTATGGAACATAGAAGAAGTTTGTTCATTTTAAACAGTAAATTTAAATAAATTTAAATTGATTGTTATAAGCCATGAATCATTCTCCAATTAAGAATTTTGACTGGTGGTAGAGAGATGATTCATGGAGCCCAGAAGTTATATATATATAACATTACATTCAAGCCCAGCATCAAACTTATTTTTATTTAACAACAACAGTAATGTGTTGGTAGTTTTCTAAAAAGACATGGAGTCAAGGTCGCACCTCTCTCGCAGCCTAAGATTATTACTACTTCCACACAATATACCTTAGAACATAAACATTGAAAAAAATGACAACAACAACAAATCACTTGAAAATGGCTAATGAATAGACGAAAAACACTCGAGACAATCATTACAGACAGTTTCTGCACTCCCTTAGACCATTGAAAAAAAAAAAAAACTAACAGAAAAAACTAACAGAAAAAACTAACAGAAAAAACTAACAGAAAAAACTAACAGAAAAAACTAACAGAAAAAACTAACAGAAAAAACTAACAGAAAAAACTAACAGAAAAAACTAACAGAAAAAACTCATATTTTCCTTGTCTGCCACATTCAATAAAACACACACACGTGTGTGTGTGTGTGTGTGTGTGTGTGTGTGTGTGTGTGTGTGTGTGTGTGTGTGTGTGTGTGTGAGAGAGAGAGAGAGAGATGAGATGAGAAAACAAAATTCCTCACCTTCATTTGAATTGGAGTCTTGCATCTTTTCAGGGTTTACATCAAGTTGGTGTAATGATTCACCACTAGGCTGAACCACTTCCTTGATTTTATCATCAATGTCATCTTTGTCCAGATTTTCGAAACGAGTTTTCAGGTCATTCATGAGACTATTGCAGCGCTGGTTGAAACTGTCAGTGTATCCCACCTTGTGGCTCAAACTTGATTTAGTCTCCGTTACAGTCATCTCTTCAGTTGCTAACTCTTCATTAACATTTGTAACAGTTTTTGTTTCTTTAATCTTTCCCTGTTCATCTTCTGCTTCTTCATTGGCATTCTCATCAACTGAACTGTTGGCAGTCAGATTGGATGTCAGACTCTTCTCTGTTCCTCTGGTATTTTCACTAACCTCAGCAGCATTGACTGACAGATTTTCATTTTCATCTGGTTGTATGCTGCTGTCATCGCTAATATTCGATGGCATACTTGTTATCTCCGCCTTTGTATCAGCATCTTCAGCTGTTTCCTTATTTTGAGAGGACAATTGTTGCTCTTGATTGTCTGTCAAGTTACTTGTCACTATTTTGAGTTTATTGGCAGGTTGAGCTGGCCTTGGTGGTGGCAAGGTTTTCTTACACAACTCTTCTTCAAATTTTCCAATCAGATTTTCAATACTTGGTGTTCGCTCTCTAGATTTGTTTACACTTTTCAAATTGGAATCCGAGTCACTAATTATGTTCTGATTGTCTGAAACAGTTGGCTTTACGGAGACCACTGGTTTGGGTCTTGGGGGTGGAGGACGTACAGCAAGACCATCGGGTTTAGTCAAAACCTGGGTCATTGATGCTGGAACAGGTGGTCTTTTCGGAGGTACAGCAGGTACATTTGGTTTCACTTGAGATGGGGCACTGGGTTTGAGGGGGCGAGACTCAACTTTTGGTGGGATGGGTGGTTTTTGCTTAGGTGGCTCTGGTTTTACTGGTTTTATTATATCAGACGCCGGCCCTTCCTTTTCTTCATTTATGTCATCATCTATTAATGAAGAAGAATTTTTCCTTAACTGGATACCAACAGCTTCTTCAATCGTTCGTCTCATGTAACTGTGGTACTTCTGAAAAGCACTGATTTCTGTTGGGCTAGGTTCTTCTGCTGGTTGGCTCGATTTGCTGTCTATGTCTTTCAGCTTTTGCACCTTATCTTTAGTAAATGACTGTTTTTCAGGTTTCTTACATTTTTCTGTTTGCAAAGCAGACTTTTGGGGAAAAGTAGTTTTTTTAGCATCAGTTTCTTCTTCAGGAAGTGCATCTACATACCATATGGACGGATTCTCTTTTTTCTTATCTAAAGAACTTACTTTTTCTTCTGGTTCATCCGACTTGTCTGTATACCACACAGTGGTTGGTTCCTCAGCTATAAGAAAAAAACAAAAAGAATGTGAATGACTGCATGTCATAACAACATCTAAATGGATTTCTCTTGGACAGACATACTTGAAAATACAACCAAGATATATAAATAGGAATCAGCCATAATAAATAAACTGGAATAAATCTAAAATGATTAATACAAATAAAAATGGATTAAAAAGGATGCTATAAAAGAAAATAATTTTATAGCACATCAATATCTAAACTGATTATACTGAATCATAGACTGCTTTTAATTAATAATTATGAATAAAACTTTGATAGCTTTTATAAAATTACCAAGAGAAAAAAATGTTAATTATGTTATTACTGTACTAAATGGAGGAACGGTGGAATAATGGATAGCGGCTCGGATTGAGGAATTGGAGAGCTGAGTTTGGATTCCAGTCAAATCCATTACATTTACTTATGTGCTAATACCCTTGGGAAAGGTATGAATCCTCTTCTTCTCTCCCCAGCTATGGGTAAATAGCAGGAAAAACCGGGTTCTATAGCCTTGGATGGCAACCGGTCTACCGCAGAAAGAAATGGCAACCTACTGCGCAAAAAAATCTGCCACATCAGTCATGTATCAAAAGATACAGGATTACCTAAGCATGTATCATGCATAGCACATAACTGACTGACTGTACACTCATACAAATTTGACTATTGCAATACATTTTGACAAGCAAATTTCTAGTCATCCCAAGAGGTCATTTGAATATAAAGAAACAGCTAAATAGAGAGCAAGAAATTAAAATTTAACCCACACTCACTGAGATGACTTTCATCAAAATTGATGATACTAGAGTCTCCAAATTTTGACTCACCTGCAGTGAATCCAAGTGATTGTGTAATACGTCTTGTGTAATTCTTCGTGGTCTGCAACATGTCTGTAGCCTTACGAGATTTTACAGTTGAAGGCTTTTTCAGATCTGTAGAAGATGACGATGGACTACCAGACTTGGAGAAAATCAAATTCTTGATTAAGTTACTGCCACTGCCACAGCTGCCATCCACTCTTGCGTCTGACTCTTTCAGCAGATTCTGTTTATTTTTCACTGGCATTTGACCAACTGCAGGAGGACATGGCTTGGGAGGCTTTTTAGGGATTGGAGGTTGGGAAACGGTCTTAGTGCTATTACCATTTGGAATATTTCTATCACAGATATTAGCAGAAATTGGATTCTTTTTGGGAATTGGAGGAGGAACTTTACTTCTTCTGACCTCTGGATCCTTAGGATGGATGTTTGCAGTTTTCTCCTCCAAGGGAAGTTTTTCAGAAGACACTGATAAGTTAAGTTGCTTCTCAGCAGAATCTGAAACCAAAATTGATGAAACTGGTGTTGCTTTTGGTTCTTGGAGACTTTCAATGGACTTACTGGTTCTGATTATTGTTGGTTTGTTTACAGTTGCCGTAGGAGGGACAAGAATTTCTGTTGCTGATGGCAGTATAAAATCTTTTGGTTCCTCACTCACAATGAGAGCTGGATCTGGATTAATTGGTGTTGATGCTGGAGTATCAGTCCCAATGGGACCTGCATCTGGATTAATTGATGTTGATGCTGGAGTTTCACTCACAATGGGACCTGCATCTGGATTAATTGATGTTGATGCTGGAGTTTCACTCACAATGGGACCTGCATCTGGATTAATTGGTGTCGATGCAGGTGTGTCACTCACAATGGGGGCTGGATCTGAATTAACTGGTGTTGATGCAGGTGGGTCACACACAGTGGGTTCTGGATCATTATTAATAGGTGCCAATACTGATGTATCTGCCTTTGATGAGCGTTTTACTCGGGGAGAAGGAACTACAAAAAAAAATAAAATAAATAATAATAATAGAATAAAATTAATAAACTCTCTCTCTCACATAAAGAACTAATTAATTCTGAAATATAGACAAAAATACAACTGGACAAATGACAAGGTGAAAAATAAAAATAAAAAAAAGATTCAGAGATGAGAAAGACAGAAAGAAAAATAAGTAACATTCAAAAGAGTATAATGATATATATTTATTATAAATATTATATTTTGTGGGTACATGCATTTAAGTAGATATCAGTTTTATTGAAGGTGAAATTAATGTTAACTGGCCGAGAGACTGAGAAGTTCAACTAAAGAAAATAGGCTTCCCAAGAGTGTCCCAACTTGTATTCCCTTTTTTCCATCAAGGAAACTATTTTTAAATCAAATGTACCTTACCAATTAGGTCATGAGATTCGATAATGACAAAGCAATTAAAGAAATGCATATTACTCATTAGGTCATTTCAAAGTCTATATCTGCTAACTTTATTTTCATACTCAAAATAATTTTAAAGCAATTGGTTTTTAATCTAACATTACGTTAGTGTACATGTGTGTGTGTGTGTGAGGTCTGTCTGAAAGTAATGGGCCTGGTGTTACAAACAATTTAGTTCAATTCCAAGAAACATGGTTTCCCCTTCAAAGTATTTCCCCTCGAGTCTAATGCACTCCTTTTCCATCCTTCTCTGCCATGCTTCTGTGCACTGCTGGAAGGATTCTTCTTCGATGCCTCTCAGCTCCGTCATTACAGCCCTTTTGTTAGCCTCCATGATTTCAAAATGGGTCCCCTTGAGCTTGGGGAAAAGAAAAAAGTCACACAGTGCAAGATCAGATGAATAGGGAGATTGTTCTGGCATGGCAATGTTCTTCTCAGCCAAGAACTACCGTATGCTCAGGGCATCGTGTGCAGGTGCATTGTTATGGTGACACAGCCACAACTCTTGCATGTGAATAAATATGCAATGGTTGCAGAAAGTTAGGGTTACAGTTATAAACTCCCAAGATATCATGTTAGATGATAACTGAATCTGCTTATGCTTCTTTCGGTCATAGCTCATGGCACACCTACCCCCATTACTTTTCAAACAGACCTCATATGAATTAACAATACATATTTTTATATATCAAGAACAATATTGGAGAAATTGAATGACAAATTGGAAAAAGTTTACTTGTGATGCATTTCGTCCTTCAAGACTTCATCGGACTAAATTTGTTATGTTGGTAAGACTATACATACATATGAGTTGAGGGGTGCTGGAAATTTTAGAATTTTTACACTTTTTTTTTATGGTAAAATGTTATTAGATATTAATTCTCTATCTATTACTTAAGTTCAAATTGATAAGTTTGCCTGATGCATTTTTTGTAAATTTTTTTAAATGCCATGTCCCTTCAGGATGCAGGCAGTCAGGGCTCTTCACTGCTTCCTTTTCTTTAACATTTGTGATGTCATGACTTCTTGGGAAAGATAGTGAAGTGGTTTCTCTTTGCCGTCACCAAAATTTTGGATTGTGTTGTCATCTTAAATTGGCTGTCACTCAAGGCTTGAGAGCTATGCCTACACTGCTATTAAATCCAGAACTGGGTTTCCATAATTAGCAATTAATATTAAAAAAAAAAAAAAAAAAAAAAAAGAAGAAAGATAACTATAAAGAAATTTGATTCTTGTTTGTGTAAAAAATTTGACTTTCTAACTTCTTTTTCTGTGGTTAATTTTTTTAATCAAGTAAACACAATAGATATATCTTAATTTTAGCAGTTTCAACTTAATTCAAAATAATTTTAATCCACTGAACATTGAAACTTGTCTACTTTGCAAGATTCCTGGATAGTTTGGATAAATTTCACTATTTCAGAAATGCCTGTGTAACAGAACAAATGAGAAGAACAGCTAATGATCAGCACAAAGTTGCTCATGTGAACAACTTTATTCTACTTACATGTAAGTTTGTGTAATTCTCTGCCAATCAGTATATTTTTTGTTTTACACAAAATAATTGTGACAATATCCACATTTATCAGGACTCAATCATTTTGAATTATTCACAGAAATATATAAGCAAAATGTGCAGTAATTAAGACCTATCCAGTTTCTAAGGCTATAAAACAGTACAACGCTGCTTCTAACTATTTTATGGATTCTAAAATTGAGGCCCATGCTCTTACTAGTTTAGATTCTTTAGCATTGGTAAACTGGTAACATAGGTTCAATGGATTAAAATTCAGAAATACTTTAAAATGTAGTTAATTTTTAATAAAAATTCCAATAGGTCTGTGTATAAAATTACTGATAAATATTTTATGTTTTCCAAGAATGAACAAGAAAAATATTAATTTAAGAGGTTGGTTTTATTTTTAAAAATAGAAATCTTCACATGCTATAGGGACTGAAATAGTTACACATTTTCCCTTTGTGCCAGAGATCAATGTTTTAGACTGGACAGGACATCAAATACTGTTTTTTAAGGGAGTCAGGTCATCCCTAATCAGAAGACTGGCACAACAGTCTTCCTATCTCCTGTTTGACTTTTATTTAAGCTAAACTCAATTTTAGCATTTATGATATTTATTAAGTTTAAAATATCACAACACAATGGTTGGACAGGTAAGATTCAGATTTAGTAAAACAGATTTAATTTTTTTACATCTCCACTTCTTTTGTGACAAAAATAAAATCATCCAATGACTGTTAATTATGTTCCCTTACTGGAAATGGCATTGTGACTGTTATCAATAATTTTATCACTTGAATATTGCAGTTTTATAAACATACGATACAATGGACACAAAGCTATTTCAACTATCAAAAAAAGGGGTAAATCATAATTTAAGCTTAAAAAGATATTTATTCCAGTTTGTCTTAAAGATAAACAAAGGTAAAATAAAGGTTATAAGTTAAGAATTATATGACTTTCAATATTTTTCTTAATTTCCCTCAGAGCATTTGTCCTGAATGACCTCATATTTGTGTACTTATTCATCTCTGTACATAGGGAAAATACTGTACTTGTTTACTTTGCTCACATTTTGAGTGAATCTTCAAAATCACAAACAAGTAGTGGTTGTGGCTATTGTTTTTATGTTATGTTTTAAGGCGATAGAAGCACAGGTTGTTAGTCCTAATCCAAGTGGTCACAATGTAGGATCATAAGCTTAGGAAATAACAATATCACCAAGTACTTGCTTCACTCAAACAGGAAGTTGCCATGTTGATGTTGCTTGCGAACTTATCAAAGTGTTAACGATCGACTAGGTTCCAAATATCAGATGACAGGAACAGTTTAGACCATAATGAAAATCAGTACAATTAAACCTATGTCCTGCACCATCAATGCATAACATCAAATCAGTTTCAACTGTATCTGAGAGAGAAGTATTCTATCAGACAAGATGCAGCTGGTTTCACTGTTTTGGGTTGCATGGTAGGCAGTTATTGCATGTGATAACAGAAACAGACAATCACCAACAAACATGACTGTAGTGAGCCTGAGCTTATTTGAGGTGGATATGGGCAACATTAGTCAACAATGATGAGTACAGCAACACTATACAAAAATAATCAAAGAGTATGCAAACTCAGAGGTGAGTGTTATACTATGGTTAACCTAGTTTCAAACCATCAAGCTGGAGGTGGTAGCATAAAATTCTGGAAAAACAGGAACTAGCAACAGGAAAATTATTCTGGTTATTGTTAATGAAACCATCACCAGCCAATCTTATCTATGGGATACTGACCCCATTATCACTCCTCCATGGCATTACCATGGGACCAACTTCATCATCTTCATTGATGATAATGTAATTCCTTGTCATTAATAATCCTCTCTAAGAGACTGATGTGGACAGCCATGTTCTCAGATTTCAAATGAATAGAACACTCTTGGAGTCAGTTAAAATGATATTTTTATGCTCAGGATTCCTCACCTTGTATCATCTGAGAACTGCATGTTACTGTGGTTAAGGAGGGAGAATGGCATACCACAAAACAATATTCTGTAACTGATGAGAATTATGGTGCAAAAATGTTAGGCAGTTATCAATGTCAATGGTAGAAATTTACAATGTTGCCATTAAAGCAACACTAGATTAGCTAATAAAACTTGTAATCCAATCATGCACCCCTTTTTTATGAAAAGGAAACATCTATATTATACATAATTAAATTTAGAAACATGATAAAACAGCAAAAGAACATTCATAATATTCACAATCTCTCTAATTTATTGTGAGCACTGTACAATGCTGCCAAGAATTAAGGCATAATATGACTATTCACATTTGAAGTATTCATTAAATACAGAGGTGTTAAACCTTAGCAAGATGATAATAGGAGTTACATTCTTTTAAATTGTTTAAATGTAAAAGGTATTTTCTGATAGGTCTGAAAGAGGGCATAATTTTTTTACCTGGAGCATCTTCCTCAGAAGAGCATTTGATGGAAGATTGCGAAATTACTAGAGAATTCTTCTTAGGAGGAAGAGGGCATGGAGCAGTTTCCTCTGTGCTGGAAGAACTTTTTTCTACTTTGAAAGACTCTGGTGCTTCTGTGCTTTCTGATGATGAGGGATCTATTTGGTTAGCAGGTGTGGCTTCCTCAGTGGGAGGTGGAACTGTATCTAAAACTTCTTCCTCAGTGGTAGAAGCTTTAGCTGAGGATAAAGCTGAGATAGAATTGGAAGAAGTTTCTTGAGACTGTGATGGAGGAAAAGAGCAAGTACGAGTACTGAAGTGGATTGGTGAAGTGGTGTTTCGAAAGCTTTGATGTCGGGTTGGTTTAGGAGGAGGAGTAACTTCAGCAATAGGTTCGCCTACTGTGCAAGCTTTTGAAGCATCAGACTCTACGGTGAAGGAAGTTCCAAGTTTCCGAGGCAGTGGCTGTGGGGGAATCCCATTTTTTGTAAGCTTGTAGGCAGAGACTGAGCGCTGAACTATGACTGGTTTGGGGGTCTTTGAGGAACTGTCAATGAAAGTGCGGGGTCGTGGTTTTGGTGGAATCAGAGATTTGCCAGTTGAATTTAACTGTATCAATTGTTCTTTTGCCAAATGAGGTGATATATCTGTCAGGTTAGGATGAGGTTGGGAATTTTCTAACTGAGAACATGCAGGTGGTCTGGGAGGAGGGAAAGATTCTGTAGATGCAGACAATGTTGACTTTAGTGGTGTGGGACGTTGTGGGGGTACTTTGGTTAGATCTTTTCTTGTAACTGTTGCTGGAGGCAGACGAGGTCGTGGAGGTAAAGTGTTTGATTTGCTGCGAACATCTGTTGTAGAGTGCCGTATTTGTTTTGAAGAGTTTGTAGAAAGTGCAACACTAGTGGAGTTGATGCTTAGGGTAGATGAAGCCTCACCCTGGTCTTTCAACTTTTGAGGACGGGGCGGCACTGGAATCTCTGGTTTCTTATCACGGAAGCATATTTCACTCATAGGACGGGCATTCACTATTGTAATCTCGAGTTTTCTGTAAATAAAAATGGAAACAATTTACCATATAAAACATACATGAGGTTATGTAATATTGCTCAAGTTAATAATAACAACATCAACAGACAAGCAGGTTCATCTTTTTGAATGTATGGAATCACAAAATCTTCTACTGTAATCTTGATCCACCTCCTTATGCGAGTTAATCATTTTTTTCTTTTTGAGTTAATCTGCTCCCTACCTACTATCATATTATAATTCTGCTTGTTCTGCCATTAATTAAGATATAAGTTAGCATATATGTTAAATTTAGATATTACTTCAGATAAATAATAGACCTTTCCATTTTGATTACAAGGAAAGATGAAAAAAAAAAACCGATATAGCAAGGATGTTCAGTATTTACATTAGTCAGACTATTGTCCTCATCTTTGTCGCCATATTTGTCACAACGTTTCGGCCGTTGTACGCTCCGGCCTTCTTCAGGTGGTTGGAATTTCGAACCGAACCCTTTATTTCGATCACTGGGGTAGACTGTTCTAGTTCCACAAGCCATGTTTGATGGATGTCAGTTATCAGTTATCTCCTGGTAATTTTCCCTCTGAAAGTTCTCCACTGCCTGAACCGGGTATTGAACTCACACTCTTTGGGTCTGTCACTGGATCTAACCAACGCCTTTATCCACTGTGTCCTTGAGGACATCTGGGTATGAATTTCTGAGTATTATAAACCTAATTTTTCAGCAACAATTTTTTACCAGTACTCATATTCCAATTTTGCTGTTATCATTGCATGTTTTTACCAGATCTCATATTGCAACTTTTTTGTTATCATTGCTGTTCTCTGGCACTCCTTATTACTGGTTCCCATATTGTATTTATTTCTATGCTTGGCCGACTCAGGAGATTTTTGTGGCCTAGCATATGTGCTGATTCCTTAAGTTTACGAATTTTCCAATGGTGTTCCCTGTCTATGATCTCAACCTGATCCCACAGGGGACGGTGATCTCCCTTCTCTCTCCATATGTGGTCAGCCACGCCTGATTTTTCTACTTCCCCTCGCGTTACAGCTTTCTGGTGTTCTTGAAGCCTTACCTTGAGGGGGCGGCCTGTTTCTCCTTTATATTCCTTTCCGCAGCTGCACGGGATAGCGTACACACAGTCTTTAGTCCTGTTCTCCTCTATGGGGGGTCTCACTCAAGAGAGATATCTGCGAAGTGTTGTCACGCTTTTGAAGTTTGTCCTGATGTTATATGGACTGCAGATCCTTTGTATTTTCTCTGATAACCCCTTCACATAAGGCAGGCAGACTGTTTTCTGAGTGTTGTTGTCCTCCTCCTCCTCCTGTACCCGCCTATCCCAGTTTTGGGGGGCTGCTGCCATGTACCCAGGGTAGTTGTTACGTTGTAGGGTACTACTTATACTGACCAATTCCTTATCTAACGTCTCTAGGTCGCCACTTATGACTTTTGCTCGGTGTTGTAAGCAACGGACGATCCCTTTCTTTACGCTGTATGGATGGTGGGAGTTGAAATTGAGGTACTGTCTGGTGAATGTTGGTTTACGGTATACGGATGTCTTGAACCCATGCTCTGTTCGAGATATTAGTACATCCAGGAATGGGAGTGTGTTGTTACTCTCTTTCTCCATTGTGAACTGTATTGATGGTCTTATTGAGTTCACATGGTCCAGTAGAACCTGGACATCTTCCTGGTGTGGCCAGAGTATGAAGAACAGTCTACCCCAGTGATCGAAATAAAGGTTTCGGTTCGAAATTCCAACCACCTGAAGAAGGCTGGAGCGTACAACGGCCGAAACGTTGTGACAAATATGGCGACAAAGATGAGGACAATAGTCAGACTAATGTAAATACTGTACATAATACCTCATCTCAGAAATATAGACAGACTAGCAAGGATGTTGTTTGGTTTTAGTGAAAGAAAGAAAACATAATAAGAATAATAATGAGAAATAAAGGGAAGATAGAGGAGGCTATAACAATCTTGTGTTTTACATCTGCTTCAGTGAAATGGAAAACTTTGCTAGTTTTAATATTTTCATTTGTACACTCTTACTTCTTTAAATAATAAATATTTGTGATTGCTATTTCAATATTTTGTTAAAGTTGTTTGGCTCAAATATTTATGATGCAATAGGGTAGTTTGTAGTCGGTGATCTCACAAGGAGCTTATTCAATCATTAAATTAAGAATTGTAATTCATCAAAAAATTAAAATACTGCTAACTATAGTATAAGAATTCACTAATAACAAAAAACCCTCTTCTACAATTTTGGAGAGAGAAAGACTGATTTTTATATTGGAAATAAAATCCCTATATTCTTTGATTTTAAAATTTATGAAACATTATATGATACAAATGTTTCAAATTTATTAGGTTGATTCAAAAGTTTCTAGTGGCATCTTTTGCTCAATATCAGAAAAATCAAATGTCTCATCTAAAAATTTGTTTCAAAGAAAATTAGTAAATTGAAAAAAATTTTTTGGGTTAAAACATAGTGGAAAATTCATTTGTTTACAATTATTGCGTTTCCATTGTTAATTATGCTGACTAGAAAATTAAGGTTTTATCTTTATTTTGTTAGATGAAACAAAAATTTCTTTTAACACCGAGATATTTTTTTCTCCATTTTTTGCAAGTGGGCTGAGTAAAACTAAAAGACAAAAAGTAAAACTAAAAAAAAAGCAAAAATTAATTTAAAATTTGAGACAATCAATGAATCGTAATTTTTAAGAATTGTTTTCTTTTACTATTAATGAATCCCATCAAGTTTACACTGCGTTACTAAAATTAAAAAACAATCCCTTGTTCAGTGAGTAAATGATTCTCAATTCCAGATAAAGCAAAAGTTATTTAAAGAAAGACTTTTAAAACATAATTTTTACAGGGCTTGAAATAAGCTTGAAAATTGTTCTTTAAATAAAAATGAAGGTTTCATTAAAAAAATCTCTTTCTTTACTAGCTAAAACGATATTGTACCAGCAAAATTTGGGTATTTTTAAAATAATTTAAAATAAAATGCCTCCTTTCTAGCAAAATTTTTATTTTATCTAAAAAATAAACTAAAGGTAAAGCTAATCTATGGGGTGGCCCAAAAGTCTTGTCACCCCTATATAATATAATTTTCTATTTTAGATGGCTGACACGAGCTCCTACAGTTTGGAAGGGATAGGGTGACAAGACTCTCGGACCACCCTGTATATAAAATGAAAAATAATTTTACATATTTAAATAAGTTTTTTTTTTTTTGTTGAGATTTAAAAAAAAAAAAGATTGTCATCGTCAATTTATCATCAATCCTCCATTTTTTTTTAAATTGATAAAGGTCAACAGAAAATTACAAACTTTGAAGCATCATGAGCTAAATTTCATCTATTTTCAAATATGAATTATTTACACTTCATGTTTAATGTGAAGAAAGTTGTGTAGAAACAAGTTAAATGGATCACTGAAGCTTATGGTAATGATTAAATAGGTGCAAGCATATAATTGGGTATGGTTTAGGAAGTCTAAAAGAGATTTCTGAGGCCCATGAAATCAATGCAGGTGTCTCCCAAGGTTTACTTTTCAGTCCAACTGCTCTTCCTAATTTATATTAATGATCTGCCTAAGAGCATCTCTTGTAAAAATATCTATGCAGATGATGCAACGGTATATGGGTGTACCTCCAAAAATCTAGATGACCAGAGACTAGCATCCGAGCTCTCTTTTAACATAGCTTTAACATCTCGATGAGGGGAAAAAACTGGCAGGTCAGATTCAATACCTGAAAAACCAAACTTGTAATGTTCACCCATCACCGAGCAGCCTTGAATTTCCATCTATCACAATGAACAGGTGTTCTCTTGCCTTGAACTTTTATTGGGACTTAAGCATCACCCAGACCTCAAGTGGAACTGATATATATGATCTATCACTAAAGATACTGGAAAAATGGTCAGTTCCCTGTACCATTCCAGTAAGTACCTGATTCTTCCTGCTATGCTCCACTTTTATATACCTTTATTTCTTTCTACATCATTAATAATGGTTGTGATGTGTATTTTAACACTAAGCAGAACTGTTCAGACTAACCACGCTGCATACAATGAGGTGAACCACTCTCATTCTTTTAGTAAAGAGTAAGTTCCACTTGGATAGCCTCTTCCCAAGAACTGTTGCTTTGTGGAACGGAATCCCAGAAGGATGCTTTCCTAACCATCTTAAATTCTTCAAGTCTAGGGTTAACCATTATCTTTCACACATATCCACATAAACTGTGCCCCTTAATCTTACAACTCACACAACAACCACCTTCAGTAACTCTCTACATTGAGTGGATCTTGGGCCTTGTATAGGGTGAACTTTAGAAAAAAAAAATTTGAGCTCAAGTACAAAGCATGATCTGGAAAATTTCATAACTTAAAAACTAATTGGAGGAACTTCTGAAGAAATATGCAGAATTAACAATATGAGTACTTAGAGAAAAATTGTAGGTGAATCAGTCAAGTGTATTACAAAGTTTACAAGCCATAAGAAAAATTTAGAAGATTGGAAAATGAATTCTGTATAAACTAAAAAAAAAATCTTGCTCAATACCGGAAAAGACATTTTGGGACAAGATATTTACTGGCACTGAAAAAAATGGATTCATTAAAAAAAATCTTGAATGAGAAAATATCTATCTACCTAACAGTCTACAATATTTTAACTTAAATGGGACCTATTGGGAAAAGAATTTCTTGTCTTTGAATTGAAATTAAATTATTTATTATGACTTGCTGGAACCTGGACAAACTCCTACTGCACGATGTTACAGTGAACAAGTGGTTTGTTTCAATGAACCAAACCTTTTTCTGGACAAGAAATTTGACAGTAATATTGCAACTGATTATATGAATGGAATAGGAAGTTCTACATGCAGTGGAGATTTGTCAGACTTGTCACTTTCAGACTGGTTCACTGTCTGGGCATCAGTTCCAGAATATCAGAAGACATTTGGAAGAATTCATTGAGTTAAAACTGGAATCATTTTTTTAGGATGGCAAATACAATTTTTTTAAAATGATGCTGATGATTAAAATACTGAAGGCTATGAATTTAAATTAAAAAATTATTTTTATACACATGTTTAGTGTCAAAAGATGTTAACATTTTTACTAATTTACCTGATGAGTAATGATTTTAATTATATAATATGCCCTTTTTGAAATTTGTGCCTTGTCTTCATTTTGTTCGCCAAACTCTGCTGTAACCCACTTTCCAGTGATGCTATTTAGTCTCAAGAGAATCTCCACTGTTTTATTCTTTGTCTACACATGTCAGCAAAAAACAATACTGAATAAATAAATGGAAATACTTACTTTTTCTTTTTGTCCCCTTCAGATGACTTCTGTGCCACAGCTTGCTTTGCAAGAGTAGCAGGAAGACCTGGCCTTGGGGGTGGAGGTCTGGGAGGAACTTTGGGCACTTCCTTGGATTTTGATTCATCAGTGCTTTCTGAAGGGAAGAAAAACAAATTTAAATGATTAAATGAATCTCTAGAGAACAATAAAATTTATTATAACCTTGAATTTGACTGCAGAAAAATAATATGCTAACATTTTTTTTGTATAAAGTATAAAACAAGTATAATAGAGGCATGTTGATTTTTCTTGTAGTATATGCCAAAAGTACTTATTTGTTTCTATATGACAGAAAGTTCAAATATTTATTTCAACAAAGACATTAGGAAAAAATAGACAAACTGAGAGCAATAGCAATGGCTACAAAATTAAAACAAATCTTTTGAAACTGGTGTTAATAGTGATTTGACATTTTTTAAAACTGTTACTACACTTCAATTTATTCTTTTTATACAAGGTGTGTCAGAAACGAAACAGGACTGAAATCACAAAAGATTTATGTTAAATTCGAACTACCATCAAATGTAATACACTTCTCCCTGACCTTTTTCCAACTACTCCACCATTCCTGAATTAGTTTGCTTGTGTGAAAAATTTCTAAATACTTCTGGGGGTAGGAGAATAACAAAAAAAAATGATTATGCATGAAATTTTGCAATTTTTGACCTAAAATTCATTTTGGCAATTTTCATCACTCAATCCACAAAAAAAAAAAAAAACACAATCATTAATTGCTCAGAGGATAATGTAACCATTACTGACAATAAAACTATTAGACATAAAGTTTAAAGGTCAAATTCCCTTTTATATTAAACTCTAAAGAACTATTTTGAAAACGTTTTCAAACTTAATGTGTACTTCCCATGCAGGCAAAAATTTAGATGATTATTTTATAAGAATCCTGTCAGTTTCTAAAAACTGATTTTTTGTTAATTTTAAAATGTTATTGAACACTTAATAGTTTAATTTTAGTTGTAAACAATTAAATAAACAAAAATTGTAAAAGTTTACTTTTTAATCAAAAAATCATTCTTTACTATATTCTTTTGAGCTGTTCAATTTTTGACACCAGAATTTTGTCTATTATAATATTTAAATGAATTTTTATATAAAAAAATTATCAACAATACCTATTTATAGTAAAACAATACCTATTTATAGCAGAATTACCAACAATACATTTTATCTCTAGTTGAAGCCATAAAATTGTGTTCAAAATATTCAGATTTTGGCATTAAATAATGCAAAGCTTGATATGCTGCTAAACAAAATCACCCAACCAACATTGCCAAAGGGCTTTCATTGTGTCAGAGCAAGCAATGGATTTCTAAAAAGGGATTTACTTCATTCAACAGACTCAAACACGGATTTAAAAGATCAAACACAGATTTTAAAGCTGAAGAAAGAAAACATTAAAAAATCACATCAGAAACCGATTTTAAATCGGAGTCACAAAAAGCAAAATATATATTTTTAGTATAAATCAAAATTATACATAGTTTAAAAAAAAATGACAACATCCAATAGCATTACAAAATATGATAAAACTTTTAAAGAAATATTGACTGAAAACGAATCGTAGATTCTGAAAGTGAAATTAAAACCCACTGTTCCAAACGTAGCATAGAAATTTAAAAAATTATTATTATGTTGGTGTCACACATTGATGTAGTCAGTGGAAATTCTGTTCTTGAGGCATGGTGTCAAAAAGATAGCTCACAACTTTTCAGAGAATCCTTGCAGAGTAAATGATAACTGTTATCTGAATGTCTGCAATCTTGGTCTCAATTCCAATTCCTACAAAGTGCTTTTTCAATTTTCTAGGTTGTGATCCAGGTGCACCCATTACTAAAGGAATTACTTTTACATTCATGTCCCAGAGCTTCTTCAGCTCCCAAGCCAGATCCTGGTATTTTTCAGTCTTTTTAGTTTCTTTGGAGTCTTGTATCACTCAGAACAGCAAAGTCAATAATTTGAAACTTGAAGCTGGGTCTTTATTATTATTATTATTATTATTATATCCTTTACTAATTTTTTTAAAAAAATCAAGTTCACCCCATGCAAGGTAGTAAAGCCACTAAGACACAAGGAGCTACTGGGTGCGGAAGAATAAGAAAAAGAAATATTATTAATGACCAAGAACAAAAAGAGTAATCAGGAGGACAGTAGATAGTGATTGCATTTAAATTTTTTGAAGATTAAAGTTGACTGGAAAGCATGGAGTTGGAATGGAGTTCCACAAGCAAGAAGTGCAAGAAAAGAAATTGTTAACAGAATTTGCAATTACATCTAACCAACTCGACTGTGAATTGATGAGATCTTGATGATAGTTTAGTACTGCACTTAAATTCAAAATGTGCAGGTGCCACAGAACAATTTAAACCAGCATGCTGATCTCAGTGGTTATGCACACAATGTTTTGGCTATTGTCCTCTCCAGCTGTCAACACAGAAAGATTCACTTTTTATTGACTGAAAAATGTCTAAGTTTCCATCGGCAAAGATGAAGCCTTTCTTTAATATTAATGGCATTATCAATGAATTTTTCCCTGCTGACATGCAGATGGCACCTTATATTCCTTGGCATATCAAATATGCAAGGAGTCATTGAAAAGTTTTTGGTATGATCCACCTCCAGAAATCTGACCAAACTAGAATTTTTATTTGCAAGAGATTCAACTATTGAAAACTGGTGATGACTGATGTGACTGAAAAATTCAGGAAAAATTTCTGCACATTCCATCAATCCCCACATCAGATGTTGTTTGAAAAGTACGATAACTTGACACTCTAAATCAGTACGTTGTTTAGCCATGCGAGAAGGGCAGAACAAAAGATAAAAGTTGTCTGCAAATAACCTTTAAATGACAAGTCACAAGATTTAGCAGTAATTGATCAATCATAGATGAACCAATCAGAGTTAAGTAATTACATGAGAGTTGAATGATTATTCAAGGTCATGAATATTCAAGAAATCTATTCAAGGTCAATTATTTCTGAAAGATAAAACAGTGATAATAGATTTGCCACTGGGCAACCTGTAGAACAGTTTTCACTTTCTAGTTTTGATTCAAAAGCATTTCCGTGTCCTTGTGAGTGATGAATTGTTTTCCACCATACAACCCTTTTCCCCTCAGATGAAACATAGTGAGCCACTTGTTGCTCTATTGCGATTTCCATGAAAAGCGTTCAGATGAAGTACATTCTTTATTTCTACCATTTCTAATCTTCATGGTTAAGACCTGCCATGCCATGTACATTATAGCAAACCACCTTCATTCTATTTGTATTCCATTGGTGAGATGTAAGTTCCGATCCAGCAGCTTCTTCCCATGAACCATTGTTTTGTGAAACCAACTCCAAAGAGAATCCTTTCCTGATCACTATAATCTTAAACTGTTCATGTCTAGAGTTAACCATTATCTTCCCTACATATCCCCATAAACTTTGCCTCTTATTCTACCATGAGTGGCTCTTGGACCTTGTACAGAGTCAACTTCATTGTCTTAAAATAACTGCAAAAGTTATTTTTAAAAGGTTTCTCTTTAAAGTGTCAGTTTTTGATTAGCTACTTTGTAACATGCTTCTCATGATCAACTTATTAACAAAGTATTATTTTTTAAACATTTTTTTTGTTTATTTTATTTGGTAGAAATATTTTAGGGCTATTATGAATTCAAATATACATGCACAAAATTTGAATAAAATGTTCCAGTTTGTCCCAATAGACAATTTCCCTGTCTGGCAACAACCACTGGATAACAGGAAACACATATAAACAGAAATGTGTAGCATTTTGAAGTCATTTTTATGACTCCTTCTCTATTTAAACTGAATATATTCCTAATAAATGTAAATGTTCTGTATTTATTACATTGTTTTTATCATTCTTAGTCACTCACTTTTAGTATAGGTACACTTTAGGTAGCTACCATTTTGACCATTTCTTTAACCCTTAGAAAGCACTGGAAACCTCATAATAAGTGACAGGCTTAAGGCAAATGGTCCCCACTTTTTCTATCCTCCAAATTCTAACCCCGGATGATAGCATTACTGTTTCACTGGCTGCTGATTCACATTTGTTCTTGTGTACATGCATACCTGACCGTCAAATAAATGCCTTGCAACAATCAAGACTCTGAAGACAAAGTTCTGTTCATCTATAGGTTTACTGAAAGCCAAAAAGGGTTAAAAAGTAGTGGCTATCTGTATTTTGTTGAAATTCTGTACAAAATCTTGTTCTTTTACAAAATAGCTCCATCTTCAGAAGATTTACATATTCCTTGTGAGTTCACAATGGGTGAACTTTCTGTTGTAGTTGTTCAGATCACATCTGAGATTTGCAAATTTGTAGAAAAAGGTTACCACTTTGTAACGAGGGGAGTATGATGGAAAAAGATTAAAAAACATTAAAAGTAAATGAATTCAACACATACATAAGTTTATATATATATATATATATATATATATATAATCACATACACAGAATAACATAAGAGAGTTCTTTCTTTTTATACTGCTTATTACCACACCATATAGTGGGTGTTAAGAGAAGTCTCCTGGCAGACAAGGTGAGGTAATCCCACAATAGTAATATTTTAAATGGGCAATTTGGATTGGAAATTTGATTTGGCAAAGTGACAAGTATGGAATTAGTATTATTAAATCACATTATGTATTTTGAATATAAAATCTGGATACCAGTATTTCTATAAGAGAGAGAGAGAAACAGACTAAGGATTTCAGAATTTGTTCCAACTTGAAGTTTTGCCATTTCTACATGAAAAAATTCAAATTTTTTCATCAACCTGAATCTAAAGAATGAAGAGAATTATTTTGGACAGAACATATATTACTTAGCTAACCGCATCCAGATAAGTAGAAAACTCAACCTTGCTTTGCCTATGAAAGTTTTATTTTGCTATGTTTGATTAATTAGAATGTTTTTTTTTTTAGTAAAACTACCATATCAGAGAAAGCAACTCCAGAAAACAATGTTTAGCATAGGGGAAAACAAATTAGTCATATCTAATCAATTTAAAACCCAATTAGTATAATCCTATACTGAGTGTCACATATTCATCAAATTACAAGCTGACACAAGAGTCTAATATATTTTGCATAATACAATTTCATACTAGCAAAAAATCCTAACTACTTTTCATTATCATTCCATCTTATCTTCTTTTGTGTCACATTTCTTTTTCCATTAACTTTCTTTTCTTCATTTCTAATTGTTGTTTTTCTTTTCCTCCCATACTTATGAAATCTGTTATAAACAATATCTCTATTTTCTTGTCTTTTTTTATTTTATCCTCATACCATATTTAATTTTTTTTCAGTTACTTTGATTTCATCATTTCATATTTTTCTCTATTTTTCTCCTCCTTATCTCTATTTGGTAATTCCCACCTCATCAATACTATCTCTTATACCTGTGCACATGACCTTTTATAGCTTCCTAACATTATAATCTATTTACCTGCCTGAAAGGCAGATTTAACACTAAAAAACATTCATTGTCAATTTCTCCATCTAAATAAGTTTTTCCCTTGCCTACAAGTTGATCCACCCAATTACTAATTCAGTAAAACATATCTAATCTCTTGTATAACCAAAGCTTGGTTGGGTGACACTGCAGATCAATGTCATCTTCTGTAAGGAAGAAAAACCAACCACAAAATGTATCTTTACTGAAAAATTGATACATTTGTTGATCATACAATCTACTTATGCTGCACACTTGCATATTAGACCAAAAGCAGAATATTGCATGTTTTGCAGATGATTACTCTTAAATCAAGTATAATTTTTTTTTTTTTTTGATTAGCAATATTTTTTTTCCATTTTACTTTTCCAAAAAGTACTTTGATATTTTCCCAATTTGCTGCTTTTTCTGTCAATTTTGTCCTAATATAAATTTACTTCATTAAATTAGAAATCAAATCAAGACTTATAGAAAACAGCACAAATATGTTTAGTAAATCTGGCAATTGTAGTTAAATTTACACCCGCCTCCTTAAATGGTATTGCACTTCTGTCTGTTTAATAGAATTTAAATATACCTTTACTAGTTTGGAATTTATCATTAAGAAATAGTTTGAAAGACACAATTTTTGTAAGGGAGTTACATTTTTCTTTTATAAAAATTAAACAGGATTAAGTTTAGATACCTATTTACAAGAATATTCTTTTGTTTCAATTCCCTTAAAAAAAAAAAAAAAAAAAAAAAAAAATATTTGGTCCATTAAAAGAGAGTATTAATTACATTTTAAAAACTTAGTTATGAATAATATAGATAAGTTTTAGGTTTTTTTTTTTGCAAATGAACAACTTGGTATAATAGCTCCAAGAAGAGAGAACATTCCAGATCAGATTTTCAATGTTAAAGTTATAAACAGACAATACTGCTTAAATGTGTGTGTGTGTTTGGTATATTCTGTAAATATCAAGTGAGCAGGTTTCTGTGCTAAATATAAACCAGCAAATAGTTAAAGTTAGGCTGACAGATGCTTTCTCTATTATATCAAAAAGCATAGATAATAAAATCTAACTAACATAATTCTTTCTCATTAGAAAATTAGATTATGACTTTACACAGTGTCCAGTTAATATGGCAAAATATCAATATCCATAAATCAGATTTATATAATTGCTTTAAGTCTATAATTACTATGTTGCTAATTTCATTGACAAACAATATCAAACAATCAATAGCGGATGGAAACATCTATCAAACTCCTGATGCATTATATGACATTGTTCTCAGTAGGAACAAGCACAATTCACACACAGTATTTTCCTTTACAACATTATATATATATATATATATATATATATATATATATATATATATACACACACACACTGAAATTTATTAAGGAAGCTTCTCATGTCTCCAAATCTTTGTTGACATTTGTTAAATCTAGGTGGCTGCTTGTGAAGTACTTACAGACCTAAAAAAAAAGCAACTGGATACCAGATTTCCTGCTACTGGTGTGTAATACATTCCTATAATTTGGCAAGGAATATTAAAAAAAAATATTCAAATGATTATTCATCCATACTTGCATATCAAATTTTTGCATTTATATTTTAACATTATTTTAATTTATAATCATACATATATATTCTGTGGTCATATTTAGGTGTTCATCTATAAGTCTATTTTGAAGAAATGCTCCTTATATAGGGAAAAAAATACAGTTATTTTATACTCAAATTTACTGACCCATATTTTTTGCTCAATTTAACAAATAAAAATATTAAAGATTTTTTGCAATATTTTTTGCTTTAAAATAGATTTTTAAATATAGGTTTTAATTAAATTAAGTTTTACTTATTTCATGTCACCAAAAATGAAAAAAAATTGCTAAATATTATAAACATTTTTAATAAAGACTTACTACATTTTCTCATTCATATAACATTTTTTTCAGCTTATAAAAACATAACCACTGTAATTCTATGACCTTAACATCTGAAAAATCCCATTAAAACAACATTATTAATTCATAGACAATGCTAGTGCATTCCTATATTTAGTTTTCAGATCTATTTACATATTTGTTACAATTTGGAGTTATGATATAACAGCAATAATAATAATGCAGGCTGTGTGGGAAAGCTACTGAAACTGCAACACTTTGTTGGTGGTTGTATGCAGTTGGCATGCAAAGAGTACAGATGGTGTCATGACAAATTAGCCCTCAGAATACTTTGGGGACTATGCAGGAAATATGCGTTCACTACTGTCAGTAGCCAAGAATGAAGACTTGACTGACAAATGCTTAGAGAACACTTGCCCAGACACAACATTTGCTCACAATAGCAGCTATGAATGAACTCTGATAGATGTTGCAGTATCTTCAGATGAGAGTCTCATGATGGCAGAGCAGGTAAAAACACAGAAGTAGAAATCCCTGGCAGTGTAAATCAGCAAAATGTACCAAGAAGCATCTTGGACTGTCTCTTGTGATTGGCATACTTGGGACTATTTCTAGGAATCTTTGTCACACAAGACACCTTAGGACTACCTGATGTTATTGTACACAAGTGACAGCAATATTTGGAAAAGCTTATGTGATGAGGAAAGCATATGTGCTTCTTAGCTGTGGGTAGAAGCTGAGATATCACCTGACCAAACCATATAAAGAGAGGTTTTCAAATCGAATAATTAAAAAGCTCTCATTCTTCAGGTCTATATTTGGAAATATCTTTTCACAATATATTTACTTTACAGAGAAAAATATAGTCATGTGCCATGCGTGATACATGCTTGGGCGATCATGTATCTTTTGATACATAACTGACGAGGCAGATTTTTTTCCCACAGTAGCTTGCCATTTCTTTCTGCGGTAGACCAGTTGCCATCCAAGGCTATAGAACCCAGTCTGTCCTGCTATTTACCCATAGCTGGGGAAAGAAGAAGAGGATTCATACCTTTCCAAAGGGTATTAGCACATAAGTGAATGTAATGGATTTGACTGAAATTTGAACTTGGCTCTCTGATTCCTCAATCCAAGCCACTATCCATTACTCCACCGTGCTTCCTGAGAGAAAAATTATTTATATTTATTATTATTATATATTTATCACTTTTATTTTTAGCAAATTAATTTTTTGTTACTGAAATGCAAATACACATCTTTTGTTTTCATAGTTAACTTTAGCATATTGCACAATATAGTTAAAACAATCATCAACCAATGATTTTGAAAACACTTTGTGAATGAAATAAAAATTAAAAATTTTTAAAAGCTATATACATGAATAAATAAACTTTTATACAAATATGTTAATTTTATATTAAGTTTCTGCAACATTTTGTATGTAACAATGAAAACATTAAGCAAGTTTTTTGTCAATCTCTAGAAAGCATATCAAGCAGTCACTTTGAAATTGCTGTTTCCATAAAATCAAAACATCAGAAAATATGAGTACTGAAATAGAGTATCTGCTTAGGCAGAAAAAAAGGAAATATTTTTGTCATGAAAAAATATTTTCATATTTTTTCTTAAAAATTGTTGGTTTTCATTAAGCTGATAAATTAAAGTTATGAAAAAAAATAGTGAAGTTACCTCCCTTTGTCTAAATAACGGCAGCTATTCAACCTAGCATAGAATCTACAAGGTGCTGGTGTCATTGAAATGTATAATCCATACATGTTCAAGAATTGTCAATAACTAAGTTGTCCCTATTGAATGTAGCTGCAAAGAATTTAGCAAAGTCAGTAATATGTCTGACACATGTTCAATAGTGAGTGCAGTGACCAATAAAGAATTTGGAAGTCGGCCAAGTGTTCTTGGAGCAAGTTTCATTTCACCTGCCCATAAGAGGTTGCATTATCTTGCTGCAACAAGCTATGACCACTGGCAAATATGGCAAACATAAAGGGGTGCAAATGGTCTACAACAAGACCCATATATGTTGTACACCAGTTTCACTATTGGTTCTTGTGAAGTATAGTAGAATATACTCTATACGATTACAGAATCACCAGCAAGCAATACTCTGCTAACAGGTTGAATTCATTGTTTCATGTAATCTCTTCCACATAGAAATTCAACTGTCTGCTTGAGCTAGAAGCATGGCTCATCTGATCAGGAGCAATCTTCCACAGCACAATGGCAACATCCTCTGGCCCAGGTGAGGTACAATAGTCTTTTTGGTTGATGGCTACAAAATCCCATAGAATATTGTGTATACTATACATTGGTAACAGCATTGAATTAGGGTGTAATTTGATGCAATGTTCCCTCCTGTTGTATAGTTACTATCTTTTTCAGCCCTATTCTTGCATGAATCATAGTTTTTAAGTGCTGTTCATTTCTTTCCAGAATTCACAAATTCCTTCTATAAGCTCAATACTACCGATAAAAACAGTGCAGTTGCCACCTTAGAAATAGAATGCCCTGTTTTTCTGGCTTCCAACAATCACTCTGCAGTGAAATTATATTAAATCCTATCCTCATCCTATGACTGCCACAGATACATTATCTCTTTACCATCACACACAGGTTATCCAGTTGTGTTCATTTCTACAAGTGAGGGTAGGCAAAATATATCCAGTGGATTGCGGTCTCTAAATTTTTGGTACTTCAATTCATAAGCTTACATGTGAATAAGTCACTATTTAAATATGCAAATGTGATTTCATTTTCTTCTGCATTAAAAAGCACCTTTGACTTACCAAGTATAAATAAGAAAAACTCATTTTTCATGAAATGTTAGATTTAGATTGAATGGGACAATTTATGATGACAGCTAATTTTTCTTAATTTAGAGGGTTTTCAGGACCTAAGAATAAAATTTAAAGTTCCCTTAAATTAGAATAAATAAACGTGCTATGAGAAGATTAGAACAGACTATTTAAAGTCATGTGTAAACAAAAGGATTTCAATAGCAAACTTAGATAAAATGATTCTTTTTTATCAGTTTATTATTTTTAAGTCTTCTTTTCTGACATTCATTCAGATTTTTTTCAAAACAGTATCTTAATATTCTAATTAAAAAGGATTCAATTTTCAGGAGATAAACTTATATAATGAAATTTTAACTATATTTAATTTTCAAATTGCATGAAATACAAAGGAATTAAATATTTAATTTAAGTTAAAATAGAAATTCACTTTTTATTACATTCTGAGATGGTTGATACTATAATTATGCAAATTCAGCATTTTCACTATCAAATCTGTAAACTTGATCAAATGTTAGAATAAACTTTTCATAATGTCTGGAATTTTTGCATAGTCAAAATTCTTGCAAATTTAGGCATAACCATGCAAGAAAAGAAAAAAAGAAAAGGATTTTTCATAAAGATTCAAATACTTACACATTGCAGCAACAGATTTGGTTCAACACAGCATGAAACACACACACACACACACACACACACACACAAGGGGTTACTTAAAAGTTCTCAGCCAATCAAAAAGGGATATTTTTTTTTAATTTGATGTTTGGTTATTTGGGCATATTTCAGAAAGTGGGTTGGGCCATGAACTTTTTAAAACTCCCTTGTATATAAACATAACAAAATATTACTTGGTAACAAAAACACACTTATGTGATACACAACTAAGATATATACACAGGATAAAAAATAAAAGCATGCAGGAAAAGAGAAAGAACAATTTAGAAATAGTAACATATATCATACAATAATTCACTTTTTCTAAAAGACATACCAACCAAGGAATATTTTAATATGCACAGCACTGAAAACACAAGAATGTATAAATATGGAATAGAAATGAAAGAATCTTTGGTTACATAAAGTAACAACACATCCAAACAAGCCAAGGAATATTTTAATACAAATTCATTTTTAAAGTAAAATTTTTTAAATCCTTAATAAAATAGGGTAATGCATACTAATTTTTTTTTCAGGATGAATCAGCATTTTTTTTTTTAAATCAGAAACAACTAATTAAAAAAAAATTGTAGGGAAATGAAAAAAAAAATAAAATCAGGGTAGCACTAATAAAAGATGCATATTTAACAAAATAAGTAAAATAATAAAAACAACAAAAGCATTTAATAAATACTGTACTGAAAACAAAAAATCTACTATTGAGTAAATACTTAAGAGTTACACATTATCATATTACACTACAGATATAATGTACACATAATGCCATGTATAAAGACTAATAAAATATATATAATGAATGATATGTATTAGAGTTAATATTTACATTCTATTGATATTTTGCTAAAAAGGTTTTTTGAAATATTTTTACAATATAGAAAAATTATAGCAGATCTTAAAATAATTCATTAAAAGCAAAAACAATATTTCAAATCCTAAAAATAATTCATTGTGGCTTTAAAAAGAAATCTTTAAATCTAAAATGCCCCAACAATTTTTAAACTTTTACTACATATTAGCAACTATTTGCTGACTAACAAACCATCTATACTCAGCTAATGCTTCCTTCAAGACTACTGCCAAGAAATTGATAGTACTGCTTTTGTGTTTTAATTTGAATCAGTTTTTATAATTTATTTGGTTTTCATTTAAAATCAAATGATGTCAATTATTTTTTGAAGGATGAAACTGTAACTGACTTGAAATGAACTTCATTACTGTGTTTGTGTACAATGGAACCTCAAGTTTTATATGTGAAACACATTTTACTTAGAAGTATATTGCAATCCCCAATTTACTATGCATAGAAGGTGTGAAACAGTAAGTTTTCAGTTTTCACAATCTTATCATTAAGATATTTTTAGAAGGGTAAAACCAGGACATGTATATCTTCGGCTGTTTAAATAAAGGCAAAGATAAAAATTTCTGTTACAAAAAATATCCATTAGTCTATGGCAGTGTTACAAAATTGCCAAAGCATCAGTGTAGGACTTGAATAGGACATTTTTTCTTTTTATTTTCAGATAAAACATTACACATTGTATACAAATAAATGAGATATTAGAGACTACGTAAATAAACTTGTCCACTTGTAAAAAAAAAAAATACAGAAATATTTTTTGTGAAATAATTTTTGTAGATTAACATTCATTAGACCTTTCTTAAGAATCAAAAAATACTTTTTATCATTTTAGAAGGAGATTGATGTTCATAATATTGATATTGTGTAAAATTGATCCTTGACTTTTGCAAAGTTATTAGATTTGGTTGTAAAGTTTGAAAGTGTGGTAACATTATTCATATCTTTTTTTTTTTTTTTTTTTAATTTCTGAATTTTTAACCATTTTAAAAACGTTTTTTAAAAAATTTTTAAAAACGTTTTTTAAAAAATTTTTAAAAACGTTTTTTAAAAAATTTTTAAAAACTTTTATTAAGTCATTTAAATTTTTGTAGTTTAATTAAAAATGTATATATCTGTCTGTTTTTTATTTCAAATCCTTTTGGAACCCCATCCACTCAAAAATGTTCGTTTTTGTACATAAACAGCTGTCCAATAATTCTGTAAAAGTCAAGGATTGATTTGACAATATAAGCAGGACTCCTCCTAAATTGTTTAAAAAAGTATATTTTTCATTCCGATAAATGTTGTAGTCTAAGGAGTGTCTAAATAATGCTAATGTACAAAAATCATTTTGAAAAAAAAAAAATGTCCCTATTTTTTTTTAAAACAAAGGAGTCAATCTATTTAAGTATTGCCATATAATTAATGTTTATAGATGACTTCAAAAAGCCAAGTTCGCCCCTAAGTGCAAAAGTCTCACATTCAAATGATCTGCATGTGCCCACAAAAAGGAGACTTAAAACAACCTGTATAGTGTAACCAAGTCATTACACTATTCATTGGTTCAGGTAAAAAAGAAAATGAAGGTTTTTTGGTTTTTTTTTTTTTTTTTTACAATATCTAGACATTTGCTACTGTCCTTTTCTCTTACTAAATGTTACATGACTGTGCAGCTGACATATGACTAACTCAGCCATATCACTGGAATTTCAACTGAGATTTGTTTTGCTTTCTTCAACAGGGGATATGAAGAGAAAAACTTAAAGGACTAAATAGAATAGCAATGCAGTAAGTAATATACTAAATTTTAGTGACATCAGATAGATGAGAAGCTACAAATATTTGTAGAGAAGATATGATTAAGTGACGATACTGAAATCATACATTATACATGATGCATAATATGTACATTTAAAATAATTGAATTGTAGAACACACATGTCACCGATGAAACAAAATGAAAAAGTACTTTTTAAAACTAAGGCCAGGCAGCAAAAATGAAAAATCAAGTTATAGAAAATGCTAAAATAAAATACCCAAATATGAAATATTCAACAACTTGTAGAAATCACATCTGAAAAAGATAATGATACAGTAAAATTAAAATTTAGTAAAAAAAAAAAAAAAAAAAAAAAAAAAATAATTTATCTGTTTATCCATTTTGTTTTGCTGAATAAAAAAGCTGAAAAAAATGCACTTGATTCAGCATAATTCATTATACACTTTTAATATTACTAAGTAATGAAATAACAGCTACTTTTTAACAGATGAACAAAAAAATATATATGTTATGATAAAAATCAAATGAGTTCAGTAGATTTATGATTAAAAAAAATAATTTTTCAATTTGATTATTGAAACAATTAAGTAACATGTAAAAATAATTTTCATTCTTTTCATCATATCAATTTGTAGTGTCTATAAAAAATGAATAAGTACCAATCCCATTGCTGTAATATTAAGCCTTTTCTTCGATTCAGGATCAAAGTATAATATTTGTTTTATATCACTGGAAAAGAATCAATTTTATTTACATCTGCAGAAAGATTTATACAGAAAAACTGAAGACAGAACTTAACGGAATCTCATCAAAATGAAATTACTTTGGACTTTATTCTTTCACAGAAATGCATATATAATGAACTTTAATGGCTATGCAAAATGATATATGAGTAATGCATACATCCAACTCACCCTATCACCCACAAATAAAGATACTGAAGCCCAACTATAACATTTCACATATAAGTTTACTGATGAGCAATAAATTTAAATAGTTACAAAATCAATATACACAGACATCATAATCAATAAGTAGCACTTTTCATCTTTCATATTTCAAATATTTCTTATAATGTTAAAACAAAGGAAATGTCAACAGTGGACTTAAACCTTATGCAGATCACTGTGACCTTTAGTTGACAATTTAGCTATTTAGTAAGTAGTGCTCAAATTAGGGATGTTCAAGAAGAAAACATTTTAACTGTTTTTCTTCATCTATACATATATATATATAATATGGAAACAGTATAAATGAAATTGTTAGTTTTATTAGAAGTAGTAGTCAGGTTTTGAGAGAAAGGAATTTAGAATTGACTGGATAAGAGGAAAATGAGGAAACAAAATGGATACATTTGAAAGAATGAAAAAGAAGGATAGGAATAAAAACACAGTCAGTTGGAAATGCAAATTGAGAAAGAAGGAAGGGAAAAACAGAGTAGAATCCTAATGTTAAAAATAAATTTAACAAAGATTACTAAGAAAAGGAGTAGACTTTGTTGAAATTCTTGTCAGCACTTCACAGACAAAGCAAAATACAAAGATCCTATTTCCTGTGTAATTTTATCACATGACAAAACAAATAAAAAATAATAGATACATAATGAAGTTGTTTTTTAACGATGTGGAATTTGAGGAAGGGCCTTTGTAAATAAAAAATGACATCTTTGTTCATCAATGAGGATAAATAAAAACCAAACAAAACATCACTGAATGACTTTGTTTTTGAAAGGGATTCAATACAAGTTATATTACAATTCTAAATAAGAAATAAAGATAAGTAAAACAGCTGATAATATTTGTATTAATTATTGCTGTGATGTATTTTATGTATTTAGTACATTACATATTTATTTATGTATTTAGCATATTACTTACTGCATTGCTATTCTATTTGATCCTTTAAGTCTTTCTTTTCATATCCCGTGTTTTAAGAGGTATTTTCAAAGATTATTTGTTCCAGAAGTCAAGATAATGATTTGTAAAACCAAGATTGCTTTAGATTTATTTATGCCAATAATATTACATATTATTTTGAAAATTTTTGTTTTTAAGTTATTGGTAATTAATAAACAGAACTTGGATAAATAAATAGATGAACAATTGTTGTTTGTCAGGTTTTTACATTTATCTCAAAGTCTCCAATGAATCCTTTATATTCATTGGAGACTTTAAGATAAATGTAAAAACCTGACAAACAACAATTGTTCATCTATTTATTTATCCAAGTTCTGTTTATTAATTACCAATAACTTAACAAAAATTTTCAAAATAATATGTAATATAGTTTTTAATTTTTTTTTAACATAACTGGACAGTTTCTTGTGTATGGATGCAATAGGTATAGAGTGAAATCCTACCCACATCCCATAAGATGTGCATAAGATTTCATACTATTTTGACCATAGAATAATAATTAAGGCCAGAAGAATGGAGCACGATTTCCAAAGTGGCAACAGCTCTAAGTTTTTTCCTCCGGCAACAGTAGCAGGGGCATGCCAGAAATATATTTGAATTCTGGACAGACATCAGTGACACAGGAAAATTGCAGGTGTTACCCACAAGAATGGGGTTACCAGTAACTCTCAAGGATGATATTCAAACTAAAGAGGAATGTTACATTAAATTAATTTAATACTGTTGCTACCCAACCAATAAGTCAATACACTGTACAGTGTTCTCTGCATTCTATAGGATTGCATAACTGGCCAACAAGAGGAACATTATTGACATCTCACCAAGACAAAAGACATTGCCAGTAGACAAACAGGTTACATTACTAATTCTTTTTTTTAAAAATCGGTATCACCCCATGAAAGGTAGTAAAGCCACTAAGACACAAGGGGTTACAGGGTGTGAAAGAATTAGGAACAGAAGCATTAATAATGAGCAGGAAAAGAGTAATCAGAAAGATAGTAGATAGTGATTGACATCGCATTTAAATTTTTGCAGATTTTTTTTTATCCCCCGTGTCCGGTAGGGTCGTAGGGGCACCATGTGTACTGAAGCCGCAGTAGAAGTGGTGTTTTTTGGACAAGATAGCTTGATGGAGCCCAACCCTCTCCAAGCCGGTTTTGAATTCAGAGATTTTCCTTCTTCTAGCCACCCAAGGTTACAGAACCCAGTCTGTCCTTCTATTTACCCATAGCTGGGGGGAGAAGAGAATTCATACCTTTTCCAAGGGTATTCTTAGCATGTAAGTAAATGTAATGGATCCAACTGGAATTCAAACTTAGCTCTTGGATTCTTCAATCTGAGCTGCTATCCATTACTCCACTGTGCCTCCTTTTTTGTGAAGATTAAATTATTGCAGATTAAAGTTAGCTAAAAAGCATGGAGCCAAAAGGGAGTTACACAAGTGAGAAGTGTGAGAAAAAAAAACTGTTTGCATAGAACTTACAGCTACATCTAGCCAGCTCAACTGTAAAATGATGCGATCTCAATGCCAGTCTAGTACTGTACTTAAATTCAAAAAGTCTACATACAATAGTGAAGAGCTCATCCAAACACTCATCATGAAAGTATTTATAGAAAAGGCAGTGAGAGGCAACCTTACAGTGCTGGGAAAGTGACTGAAGCCAAGCCACCAGATCAGAACCAATAATATTGCTGATTCTTTGGATTTTATCAAGGAGCTCACAGTAAACCAACTTTCTTAGCAGCTGACCAAGCAACACATTCAATATAGTCTTTCCACTTCATGTAAGCCTGAGAAGGTGTAACAAGTCACTTTCCTGCAATGTGGAAATGAAAGAAAGCAACACAGGCTCCTGTCTATCAGCAGGGTTTTGTGCAAGCTAAGACTGGCTCTATAACAGTGTTTGCTGCATCCTATTGGACTTCACAAAGACTACTATTGAAACTGAAATTTGTCTTGACAAGTGAGACATACACAGATCTTGTAAACTATTTCATCCCTTTATGGATGCCAGATGTCCTAGTAGTGAGGATTCATGCCAGAAAGATAAAGTAATCACACAAGTGATGTGAATCTGGTTCCAGAAACACTCAGTTAACATCCTGATACTCCATTTTAAAATTCATATACAAATCTCCACAATACAAATAGCAGTTGATACAACTGGACACTAAACTAATCCTGATGAAACTACTAGAGAAATAGTAGTGAATACTCTAACTAATTACAGTTTACAACATTCTATTCATTACTAACTTTTGCTTCAGATATCAACACAGAGTACTAAAACCTAAAATTCTAGAACCTAAAATGAATCTAGATAGTATGACTGCCAAGACAGAGAAAATATGAAATCATTGGTACTGAACATTTTTAAACTTCCTCAAGCATATTGAAGGTGAGTAGTTGGATATTTTTATAAATTATGTGTCATCTGATATATACAAACTTTGAAGAAGCTATTAACATTCTAAAGAGAGCTTTTGTCCAAGAAAAAAGTGAGATATATGCCAGGCAGACACTTGCAACCAGAAACAGAACAGGCTGGAGAAACCTTTGATCAACATCTTCAAGCATTGCATATTCTGGTGAAGCAGTCTTGTGGTGATGCAATGGTGAATCATTCAATACTGTTGTTGGATCCCAAACTATTCGCTAAAAATTCACATGCTAAATAACAACACAATATTTCCCTTACTTGCTAAAATAAAAGATTCCTTCAAATATTTGAAAAGGGAATTAGAAAGAGCTGAAGTACACGTTCTAGATGATATAGCATTTTTAATTTCATTTACATAAAGTCTAAAATAACCAGTAATGTTAAACTCTGCATAATGAATGACTTTCAAATATTTCACAAAATGTATTTGTCTTGAATTAAATGTTAAAGTTGCAGAATCTTACTCTAACATCCCACAATCAACATAAGTAATTTTTTAAAATTCTGTAAACTAAAGGCTTAAAATAGTTACAACAGCATCTACTTAAACCATCCCCAAATTATACTGCAGGAAAACATTTTGGCCAAAATTGAGCTTTACATGAACTTTGCATCATTCTTGTTTCCAAGAAGCAATAAACCGTCTTCTACAATCTAGTGAGTGTTAGATAAAGCACAGTCAGCTTTTGTCTTTTTTTTTCAAGTTTGGTGTGCAAATATGTGAATGACTTGTTGCTGGATTACTATTCTTGACTTTATGCCATTTCATTGCAATTACAGTAAATTTAATGAAGACATATACATGTATGCCATGTCACTCAGATTTAAAAAAATAAAATCCAATATATATTTATAAACTTTTTATAGAACAATACTAGAAAAAGATATGATTCCTTCTTAAATCTAACAAAAACTATACAATTAAAAATTTTTTAAAAGATTCTAAGCGCTCAAAATTCTAAATAAAACATGTTCTTCCTTTGCATAAAATTTCATTAAAATAACCTTATAATCTAAGTTCATAAAATTTACATATGGCAAGAATTTGAAAATGTGAAGTAATATTTTCAGGCAACAAAAAATTACTGATAGAAGAGACAGAAAAAAAATTAAACTTAAATTTAGACAGCTGGTTACACAAAGTCAATTATTTAATAGTTTTCAACTGAACAGGAAATGAGAGTTGAAGGCCATAAGTAATTTTCCTGAAATCTATTTGATCCAAGGTCATGACTAGTAGCTAAAATATGGTACAGGGATAGGCAGACTTAACAATTTCTAGCTTGTCACAACTTGAAAACCACCAACACTCAAAATTTGGAGTAGTTTCTATCCTATGCTTCTAGAAATATTCATATAAAACTTTACATGCACACATTTCTAAGAAAAATCACTTTCATTTATTAACAACAAAATAATTGATCTAATCAACACTCAAAGTAATCCTTTTATACATACATATATATATATATATATATATATATATATATATATATATATATATATATATTATATTTTACACACACACAAGATTATTTTTCCTTTCTTTTGATACTGCAGTGTATATTTTCTTTTTACAAAGATCTAAGTATAACACTATATTATAGGCAATTATCCCAATGAAATTTAAACTATAAAGTACACTGGTATATTTTTATGGAAGTCAGTTTTACATGGTAATTAGATTACAAATATATTTAGTCAATCAGTAGATATTTGATTTAATCCGCCAACTGCCAATATAAACTCAGAATTCCTAAAAAAAAAAATTCAGTAACCAGAAAATTGCAAGAGGCAACATCTTCTCAACATTGTATACTCAAATTCTGTAGAGTTTGTTCATTTAACCAAGCAATGTCTAACACTAATATAAATGCAAATTCACAATATATCAACTTTAATTTACTGTTCCTTTCAGTGCTTTGAACTTAAACACCTGTAGTACTATATAAAAACACATTACCTACTCCTTACACAAAACAGAATGTGTAATGGTTACACTTTAATTCTATTTTGTGGAGGTACTGAACTGGTCTCACTACACGAAACAAACTGAGCATGGGTTATTTGATCAGATTTTAGGAAATTGGACAGGGCAAGGAACCTTTCTGAACCCCTTTGCACAAGATTATTATAAACGTTCATTCAACTTCTGTTGCTTGTAAATATTGTAAATAAAACTATATTCTTGTTTTTATCATTGCCTTATCGATCATTTTTTTCAATTACCCCAGATTATATCAGTTGGTATCCATTGACTAGTCAAATTTCTACACTTGATGATACAAGTCTACATTTGGGGATAATACAAACTTCTGTAATTTAATCTTATCTTTTTTTTTCTTTTATCTCTCCTGAATCAATAAAACCAAATGGCACTGGTCAAATTCTTTTTGGAGATTTGCATTAGTAGTATAATAATTTCTTAGATGTAAATAATTAAGAAAGAAATATGTGACATTACAAGAAATCCAAATTTAAAATTGGGTTTTCAAATGAAATCAGTCCCAATAAGACACTAATCAAAATTTATATCAAAATAATCCGGGCATTTTTTTTTTTTTCACATGTGTATATATAGCTAAAATATGCTTATTATTTGGAAACAGTAGTAAAGAAATCCTAGCAAAGCTTTTAAAGAAGACATACAATTAAAAAGATCATAAACTGTGACAATCATTCTAAAACTCACTGTGATCAAAGAAACAATATGATAAAACTTATTTAAATTATTGGAGCAAAAAGGTCAAAGATATTAAAAAAATAAGCTATAATAAAAAAATGTTCAAGTATGTTATGAATGGCTAAATATGTAGTAACAATGATAGTACAGTGGTCAGTGCGATGGTTTTAAAAGCGATCAAAAATCAGCATAATTCTTTAGATATGGAACCATGTGCTGAAATTGGTTTCAACCAACAAAAAACTAAGAGCCTGTTTTGTAAAGGAATAGTCTTGTAAAACATTTCTTGTATGTTTGTTCCTCAAAATGGACTTCAGCCAAAATTGGATTCAATGTTCAAGATAGTTTGAAGAAAATCCAGAAAGGTTCACAAATTAATCTGTTAAAGTAAACTGGTTAAATAAAGTGATTTTGTGAATATTTTGATAACATTGATTATAACAACAGAAACAATGTGCAGAGAATGTAGTAAAAAAAAAAATTTAAAAAAATATCACTAGAAGAAGACATTTTGAAAATTATGTTAATATAAAGAGTGAGATTTACTTTATTAATAGCAAATTTTAAAAATAACAATTACATACATTGAAAATTCTGCTGACATGAATATTTATGTAATTTCATAAAGTTAATTTAAAAATTATAATAAAGAAATGAGAATACAGAAATGAAGGTAAATCAATAAGCTTGCAGTTTGAAATGTAGTTATAAACTGAACTTTGATAAATTTTCATTCACTGTAAATGTGATCTATGTGATTAATCTTAACACTGAATTAAGTGCATTGACAAAAATTATGTTGAAAAATAAAAATTTGTTCTGTAAAATTCTTTTTTTCCTCATTAAAGTATGAAAATGTAACATTAAAAATCTGCACATGAATTTGTCCCATAATTAATTTTACATAGTTCATCATCCTAATCAAAATGATGTCCAAAAGGGTAGTTTCAAATTATTCTATGTAGGTTAACAAAGTCAACAGTCATTGTCTTTACTAAAATATCAAGCAAGCTCATTGTTAGTCACAGAAGAGATATTTATTGGCCCCAAAACATATTCAAGAGAAACACACTGTTAATTGCTTGCATGATGATGACAATAATTTGGAATAAAAGCAAATGCAATAAAGAAATAATAAAGCAAAACCTGGTTGTTTTAAGTAAAGAACAAAATTATATCAAAATATAACAGCAATCCTTATTTACTTAGTTGGTCATTTGGCAGTCTATGGTCTTATTTATACAAATAGGAACCAATGTAAGTTTCTTTCTTAGATGTTTAAGTTGTACAATTTGACAAAGTCAGAGTCTTTTCCTAGAGAAAAGTCTGTTTTTCTTTACATCTAATTTCAGTTTAAAGATATTTTTGTAAGTATTTTATCATAATTCTGCTTGACCCTCTCTTATTTAGCATGATCATTAGACCCTGCCAATACCTCATAGATATGATGGAAAGACAGAAAAGACATATCAGAGATGCTACTTGGTTTCAGTGAGAAAATGAAAGAAAGAAGGGAAGGTAGAAGTGATTAACATCTGTTTCAATGAAACAGAAAATGTTGTCAATTTCAAATGTCTTCATTTGTATTCTCTTACTTCTTAAAATAACAACCAGCATTCGTATTTATAATTGTTATTGCAATAATTTGTTAAATTTGTTAAACTCAATTGTTAACTTGAAAATTAAAATGGGAAAACCATGAAATTTTTATAAGTATTTCTAGTGAAAATAATTTTTTTTAAATTATAGGTATGTCCTATATTTTCTCTAACACACACACATTGGTTACACTTTCACATTAGGTAGAATTTAAAAAAAATAATTTGACAATGATTAGGTGAAGAATTCTTTATTTAACAAGAAACATGTCCTTAGGGCAGACTGGGCTCTTTAGAATTAGTAAGGCAACTAGTCTAGGAAAGGGACAACTGAATTCAAAAGCAGCTTGAAGAGGAATGGGCTCTGTCAGGTTATCTTAACTTAGACATACCTATTATTTCTACAGCACATGTAGTGCTCCTACAAGCCTAATGGGTACAGATGCCATGGTATTGATCATAATGTCATTTAAACTCTAAAGGAAAGTAAGCTTTTCGGTTAAAAAAGTAAAAAGCCTCAATAAATTATCATTTTAATTTAAACTTCTTATAAAACACAGTAAATCAGACAAGTCAGAATAATATGACAGATAGTCAATCATGTCCCCTAAATAATACAGTTCATATAAGTGGTGGCCTGTAAATTAAAAACATAATTCCATGTCACCTATCTTAAAATTATCATGACTAGAACAATTTTGCAGACTGAAGAAAGTTCTTTTATTGGAAAAAAAATCTGATTAAATTAATCTGGCAAATATTAATTGTGTGAATGAAACCTGTTTTTGATCCGGTCAGTTTACTGTTGCAAAAATTATTTTTATAAACCTGAAAATATTTTTTAAAATTGTGTTTGAAGACTTGTCCTTTGTAATATTTCCATGAATAGTTGTTGGCTATTTAGTCAATCAAGGATAAAAAAAGAAAATTATCTTTTTAGAACATAAAATATTGGGTATTATTAATAAGCAGAATATTCATCAATATAGAAAAAAAATACAGATAAAATTTTAGAATAAGAAAATTAATCAAGGTATGAACTATTTAACTGCAATGTTATACAAAGAAAAAAAATGGTTTGCTGCACATAAAAAGCAAGAGTTGACAAGGAAAGAGATGATGTTAAAAAAAATAAATATCTGCTGTGTAATTTTTTTTTTTCAACATTTAACTAAAAAACCTTATTGGTGCAATTATGTACATTATGCATCTAGAATATGGGCATAAATTATTCTAGTAATTATTTCTATTCTAAAATTTATGTAAGCAAAAACAGAATTTAAAAAAAAAAAGAAAAAGTACTAATCATAGTACTTAGTTACCTATCTAAAAGCTTAATCACATTTGTTCTGCTTTGTTTGAATGTGAGTCAGTCTTACAATTCTAAGCATTGACCAATAGGTCATGACCTAAACTGACAAACATCCATCTCCAGAAGAGAAAAAGCAAAACCCCACTCAACTTTGAACTCTCATGCCACTTATGACTAAACTCAAGACTCCCTATGCCCCTTAAGTAAGTAAATATTACGAGACATCCTAGTATTTCATGATGTCAAAACAGATTTCAAAAGATACTTAGAATATCCAACAGATTGACTGGAATACTAAAATAAATAAATAAAAAAAATGTTTGTTTAGTTTAAGCCTTTCTTTTTTAATTTCAAGTATGATTTTCATCTTCCATTAATTTACTTGAAAAATTAAATGAAAAAGAAATAAGCACAAGATATTGTTTTTTCTAAGCATTTTATTATACTGCAGAGTAGAATCTTCAATGGTGGATTATTTTTTTTTTATCTGTGATCACATTTATTCAACAAAAACAAAACACTTACATTTGAAACTTGCTTCAGAATTTCCTTTCATTCTAATGTAAAGTGATCTCCATTTACTGTTAATCTAATTTCTTCTTGTACAAATATAATTTATGCAAAACAGACATAATGATGGAAATAACTTATTTGAAATTTACAGAAATTAAGTTTCATATGAAAACATAATGGTAGGCAAGTTAGCAATATGTTGAAAAGTTTCAAAAGTTCCCCTAAATAGATAAGCAAATGTAATAATATATTTCGAAAACATTTAAATGTAGTTTTCATCTTCAATCAACAACATTATACTATTATAAGTTTACGTATTATGTTTTTGTTTTGCATATCTCTGGTGTTGAAGGTGTAACACAACTACCCACAGTTCATGTTAGATCATGTCAAGTTTGCAAGCTTTTGATTGGCTTCAGTCATTATCAAGGAAGAAAAAAACTAAATAAAATTCAAGTCTGTGTAGTATATTGTGTCTTTAGAGTGATTTTGAATGTTTGTATTCTCACATGGACATGATGCTAGTCTTTTGAAACCAATGTGTGAATTCTGAGTATTTAAACATATTTTAAAATACATATTCCAGAAGCATCAGTGATTTTTTTTATTTTAGTTGTTTTGACTTAATATACAGAGATTCTAAAATTTGTAATCTTTGTTTACAGTTTGTTTTATTGAGTATTATTCTATTATTAACAAGGATCTGTCTTATAAGAATTTTTATATTTCTGTATCAGGTTAGAATTATAAAGAGAGACAATTAGAGCTTAACTTTGGCAACAGAATTCTGCAATTCATTTTCAGCTCTTTAACATTAACCATTTTTCCAAATTTCCAAATTATTATTACCTGCAGCCGAAACATGAATAAAGTTCAATTATCTACATCTTTTTCTTGAAACTGAATATGGAGTACAGTTTGTAAGTAATGGCACAAAAATGTTTAGGATTAACATGGAATTTGCTTGTCATGAACATAGTCTGTTCTCTTACCAGCATGAGAGTAATAGTGATTTCAAGGCTACAAGCAATTTTGCAAAGTGATTGTCTATGTCAGTTACATCAAAACATTAGTTAATTCACTAGGGAATAATATTAATGAAGACAGAAATAAAATGACTTTAAAGTCAAGGTAAAGTTCCCTTAGAAAATAGTCAACAGTGAAAAGAAAAATGCAGCCACATGAAAAGTTTTATCTTAAAATAATATATAAACAGAGTTGAGCCCAAAAAGTTGTTGAATACTTTCATTACATTAAAAATTAATAAACAAGTACATATTTGCACCAGAAAATAATTTACATAAAGCAAATATTTCAACATTCTGATAAAAGTCATATCTGGAATTCCAAAACAAATCATTGTTTTTACTCCATTCCTTGATGGCACATCTTTAAATAATGTTTGACATAAATCATCAAAATTGCAATGGGTGACATCCCAAATGTCAACCTTGAATAGGATATTTGATTATCAGTTTTTCAATAGGGAACATAACAAGTACAATTAGTAAGATATTTTATATAAATGAAAGTGCACAAGTATTCACTTACATATATATATAAAGAGAAAAGTGGGGGTGCCAAAAAGTTTTTTTTTTATATAAAATCCAACCAAATAACCAAACATTAAAGTGCATCTTGATCCGGTCAAGAACTTTTCATCATCCTCTTGTATGTATTTTATATATATTCAAACATGTTACATTAAATAATATAGACATATTGTGTCTACTTATTTTTATACTGATCCTTTCCAGTTGTCTGATCAGTTTCTTGATATTAAGATGAAATTGTTATGAATAGAGCAATGACGTATTAAAATGCATATAACACTAATGCCATTTTACATTTCTACCAATTCCCAGCTCGATTGAAGCTCTTGTTTTGCAAAAGATCCATAGCTACAACAAATAAATTTATAATAATTACAGACCACATTTGTGCATGTTTTTAAAAATCACCATCACAACAGAATGCAAATTTTATCAAAGTTACAATAAGTTTGTCTTTGTAATTTACCACTGATGATCTTGGAAAAGACCTAAAGTTCTTGGATTAACAAAACATACAACGCCTTCCTTGATGAATTTTATCTTATCAAGAAACTGATTAGACAACTGGAAGATCAGTATAAGAATAAGTAGACACAAAATGTCTATATTATTCAATAAAACATGTTTGAATGAAGATATGCTGCCTATATATATATATATATATATATATATATATATATATATATATATATATACACACACACACACAAGTAAATTTTGGAATAAAATAAATAATCCCACTTTTTTTAGTATATTGCCACAGTCTAAACAAATCTAACATTCAGACAAAAATAAAAATTGAATTTGAGAATAAAATGTTAATATACAAGAAGACTAAAACCCCCAAAACAAATGTCCTCCTTCAGACTGACAAGTTACAGACACAATATTTAATGGACTTTGTGGAAGCTCTTTTGACTCTCAGGCCAGCCATTTCTTCTATCATCACTACTGCAATATACAAACCATAGACAGCTACACATTTAATACCGTATGTACTTAAAGTATTTTAGTTTCTAATTATAGAATCACCCAGATTCACTCAGAAAGTAGTATATTTGGTGAGAATTAGAGATAGACAATTACTAAAGATGATTCAATATCACAACAGGAAAATTGCATTAAATCAATATCAAGGTCTGTCTGGATCAAAATACGATAGTGACACATTAAAAGTAAATTTTAAAACCAAGCTTATCTCAAAAAGGAAGCTTATTGGTAATGAAAATGAGATTAATAAAGAAAGTCAAATACAAATATTTTAATATATTATTCTTGCATAATTTTAAATAAACAATTACAGAAAACACTGAGCACTGGGATTTTAAGTTTAAGAAAAAGAAGAAATTTAACAATTCCAAATAAAATGTTGGTCAAATCAAAATGAAGTTTCTTATAAATCTTTAAATGCTAATTTACAAGATACAACCAACCAACAATTCAGCAATTATGAAATAAATGAGGGTATCAAAAATCATACCTTAAATTATTTTTAAAGCAGTATGAATAAACTCTGCAATTGCAAAGAAAAAATTACCATATATTTCTATGTATAAGGCGACCTTTAGATGAGGTAAAAAAGAATATAGCAAATTTTCATGAATTTATCCTATACCTGTAGTATAAGACAACTGCTTATTGTTTACATAAATATGATATTATTGGAAATTTGTTACTTACTGTATCCTTAGAAATTCAAAATAAGCAAAATAACAAAACCAATTCAATATCATGTTTTCTTACACACATCCCCTAAAGGCTAAAAGAGAAACCATTGTTTTGTTTATGTTTCATCACGATCTCTTGTGAATACTGATTCTTCTTGTATCTAAACAGTTGCAAACAGCCTGGTGTACTAATGGCCATTTACTTATACTTCATTGACAATTACAAAATATCACTAATAACAGTACAATAATAGTACATTCCACTTTTATTGACAACTTCACTCGAGATAAAGGTTGCTGTGAATGCAATCATGACTTGATGTTTACATTTTCTCATCTGAGTTTCCATGTATACAAGTTGATCTCATATGGAAATCTTCAAATAGGCAATTTATTATGAAATTATGCCAGTAATATGTAAGGTAGAAATGGTTTTATTACTTTTATTAATCAGTTTATTTGATAATGTGAATCTTTTCCTGTACATTATTGGTTACCACACCGAGGCCAAATTTGTCTACTGATAAACATCACTTAGAATTTAAGGTTTCTTTTTTAGAATTGTAGTATAAAGATGACTCCCAATTTCTAAAGATGATTTGGGGAATTTAAAGGTTGTCTTATATGCAGAAATATACAGTAATTGTAATTCTTTTTAAATCAGATACTGATTTTCTACAATAATGTTTTAATGTCTTTCAGTAGGCAGTATTCCAATTTTATTTAGTTTATTGTGGATTTTGATAGAATTACATTTATTTTGTATGTTCAGTTTATTACTTCTTTTTTTAATCTAGTTTTCTCTGTTCTTTCTTTTTATTTCACTTTTCTTGTTATTCTTACAGTGAGCAAACAGAATTTAATCACTGAAACAAATGTTTGTTCTTCAAGAAAATGGCCAGCAATTGGTTTTAAAAAATATTTGGAAATAACTGTAAGTTATTTTTCAATATTTTTAATTTTAGTAAAGTGAACATTGCTTGTCAGTAGAACTCTTGACTGACATCATTTTATTGGGACTAATTAGCCAAAAGATTACTGATGTCATTAGAGAAGTACGACTTTATATGGTAATTTCTGGCCAAGACAATTACCACTGATTTTAATTGATTTCAGAATCTGTGGCCAGACGAAAATTACTGACTTCTAACATTACTGCAGTTGAAGTTAAAAAAGAAATCATTGTCTTAATGGCCTGCCACACCATGCTGTGTAAAAAAAGAAAAAAGTCAAATAAAAACTAAAGATTTTATGTTTGTGCATGTGTTTTTACACCTGCCACGCCCACCTCATATACCACAAGGTCAAATAATTACTAGTTTCATTTTCTTGTCCACCTGGTCAGGCAATCTGCAATTTAGAATGGTAAATTTTTGTAGTGTACTCAAATAGGGATTTTTTGTTTTTTAAGGATGACAATGTCAATAATAATGAAGCTATGCCTCTTAACTCTGAGATAATTATTCAGGTGATGTGTAAGAAAGATAACTATGCCAAGACCTTCATAATTTGTACTGCATATATTTTTACAATTTATTCAATAGCAAAAAAAAAATTGTCCTGTTGCTGCTACTTTTGGTTCAAGCTTAAATTTGAACAATAGACAAGTTTTTATGATCAACACTCAGGCTGCAATGTTGTAGTCATTTGTATTGTTTGGTTTCATTTGGTGGCACATCAACTACTTATGTCATTAGCATTTTATATATATATATATATATATATATATAAAATGCAAGAGTCTGTGTATGTATATATATATATATAAAATGCAAGAGTCTGTGTATGTGTGTATATATATATATATATAAAATGCAAGAGTCTGTGTATGTGTATATATATATATATATATATATACACACACACACTCTTGTGAAGGAAAATGTGCAGGTTTTGTTGTTGAAAATGCTTATAACCTATTGATTTTTTAAGGGTTTATCATTTTTTTAAAGATTATAAAAAAAAGCCACATTGAAAACTTTGATCATAATATTTTCTAGACAATTACAAAACACATTAACTGTGTTGTTACAAGATACTTTGCTATCCACAGACCCATTAATGATTCTGCTACAATGAAAACATGCAAATGCTTACATTGACATAGAAATGAACAACAAAGGCAGAAATTATGTAATGTTTCACACAAAGATAATTATCTTTAGTGGAATTGTTTAAAATTAATGATAAGACAACTTTCATTTAATTGATCAGAAATGCCTGAATCATCCATTAAATTTCATTTACCTCTCTATATGAAATATATTATGTTTTAAACCAGAATGGAAAAAGATGGCTAATGACTTGCCCACTAGTCCTGCAAGTGAAAATGAATAATACAATAATACTTTTTTCTACTTCTTTTAGGTCTCTATCATGTTCAAATAAAAATGGTTAATTATTAGATAAAACAGAAAATAGACATTCTAACATTGTAGATAGCCTGACAAGAGGATGAAAATATGACAAAAATATAAACTGTATTGTTAGTAAAAGATTTATACTAATACCCTTGGGAAAGGTATGAATCCTTTTCTTCTCCCCCCAGCTATGGGTAAATAGCAGGATGGACCAGGTTCTATAGCCTTGGATGGCAAATGGTCTACCGCCAAAAGAAATGGCAACTTACTGCAGAAAAAAATTCTGCATCGTCAGTCATGTATTGAAAGATACATGATCGCCTGAGCGTGTATCATGCATGTCACATAACTGACTGACCAGTCTGAACATTTGAGAAATCTTATTAAAGAGAAATTCACTTTCGAGCAGAATTTGAATCTTTGCATGAGAAACTATTGTTTGACCCAATGTGCTTTTGCCTACTTGGTTATGATGTTGTTTAAAATAAACAGAGCATCTACTTAAATATGGCTATCCACTAAAAATAACATTTAAAGTAATAAAAATATTGGATTAATAAATAAAAATCCATTAATTCTTTAGAAATTGCTTTGTTTACATTTAGGATATGAAACTGAGCAGTTATGACTTTCAAAGAAATCTGAATGAGTAAGGTGTGTTTTAAAGGCAGATAGAACCTTGCTTCATCAGAAACAAAAAAAAAAAAAAACCAGAAATCCATCTCATATTAAATTCTTTGAAATTTTCATATCTGCTCAGTTTTGTATCTAAGCATAAACAAAGTAATTTTCTCAGGAAATGGATTTTTTATTTATCAGTCGGAGAGATTTTGCTTAAAAGGTACTTGATCAACAATCCTGCTCTGTAGCTAAGTCAGTTAAGGCATATCAGATCTAACGATGCTTTCCCTCTGCCCAGATTGATTCCGGTTAGAATACTAATGGAGAATGTATATTTTTTTAAAGATTTCTGAAATATTCAAACAGGTAGATGAAGATAGATGAACTGTTTAATAAATAAATATAAGTATCCACTAAAAATAACATTTAAAATGATATATATATATATATATATATATATATATATATATATTATTTTCAGTTAGAGTGAATCTGTAAAAGAACAAAATGAATAAATAGACAAGAAGAAAAACTATTCTTAATTGATGGGGACTTTAAATTTGAGGGACTTTATCAAGGCACATTTTGCCTTGATAAAGCTCCTCAGAGGATGAAATGCATTGGCTAAGAATTGTTTTTCCTTGTCTTTTTATCATTCATATATATATATATATGGTAACCAAAAAAGTTCTGTCCGTTTTTAAAGGAAAAAAAGAAAACGCTTCACAGTATGTGTAACTTATATTTAGTCTTCGAAGTAATCGCCATCGGCATCTAGCACCTACTGCCAATGTGTCTCCAGCTGTCCAATGCTCTTGCAGTAGAACGGGGGGGGGATTGACGCAAAGAAGTCCGTGAGGGCTTTGCGCAAGTCTGCTTCATTGGTGATGGATTTCACACAAAGATGATTATCCAGGGAGTGGAAAAGATGGTAATCGGATGGCGCAAGGTCAGGTGAATAAGGTGGATGGCACAAAGTCTCCCACCCAAGTTGCTGTATGGTATCCCTGACCACTCGCGCGACATGCGGCCTGGCGTTGTCATGGAGGAAAAGCACACCTTTGCGATTCACCAGTGCTGGCTCCTTTTGGCGCAATGCCTGTTGCATTTGTTTCAATTGCTGCGAGTATAGGTTTCTAGTGGCCCGTTGGTAGCAGTTCATAATGAACCACTTGACGAACTGTCCACCAGACACAAAGCATAATCTTGCGTGGGTGCATAGGCGGTCTTGCGGTGTGAGGGGCAGCATCCTTAGGAGACAACCAATGTCTGGAACGCTTGAGAGTTTCGTACAGAACCCACTTTTCATCACTGGTAAGCACTCGATTGAATAAGGATGCGGTATGGTGGCGAGAAAGCAGCGATACGCTGACTGCCACTCATTGTCCCTTGTGGACCTCCAACAGCGTTTGTGGAACCCACTTGCTCAGTTTGTACGTCTGACCTAGGCGGTGCAGGTGAAGTCTAACTGTTTCATCAGAAATGTTGAACTGTCTTGCAAGTTCACCACACGTTAGACTACTGTCCTCTTCAATGGCCACCTTCAGGACTCCGACATTCAAGACCTGTGGTTGTCCACTGCGAGGCTCATCATGGAGAGATAAATCTCCCAACTTGAATTTTCAAAACCAACGCCTTGCAGTACGTTCATCCACAGCACTATCCCCAAACGCTTGACATATGTGGCGACTTGATGCAGCTGCTGATAAGCCCACTTTGAAGTCGTAAAGCAAACAGCCCCGAACAAGATCTCTAGACACTTCCATCCTTCTCACAGCTTATAACTGATGGCTGGGCACAGTGTGCGTGCCGAATTTGAAAACAATTGCTACACGCATTTCGTATATATTTCAACTTCATTCAATGACTAATCAAAAAACGGACAGAACTTTTTGGTTACCTTGTATATAATATATATATATATATATATATATATATATATATATATATATATATAAAAAAAGGTGTATGTATATATGTGTGCAATATATTATATATTATATGCACAGTACTTATTGGAAAGCGCTCAATATCAGAGATAGAATTAACATATATATACATATATATATATATATATATATATATATATTAGACACACACACATGAATGAGATGGAGGAAAACAGTTCTTGGTCTGGCCAAGAAAGGATTAATAGAAAAAATTTCTGATGCCAAGACATTTCATCAAATTTTTAGAAGTGGGTTGAATCAAGAACTTTTCAACACCCCATTGTGTTTATATAACATGGATAATACATCTGGATGCAGGTGAATTCCTAGGAAATTAAACTATGGAACTTATGTCCTGAAAAATATGAGAAAATTTTACATGGATCAAAAATAAGAGCTAAAACTACATTTGAACTGAGAAAAACCATTTCTTTATGGAAATTTATTTAAAGGTCTTGTACCAAATTTATATCAAAAACCAACAGATGCATAACATGAGAGAAAATCTACAATATGCAGCCATTTATTTAGGAAATTTGTGAATTGAAAAGAATCGCAATACTTTTCTGGGAAACATTTTACAAAAATGTCAAAACATTTAAGAAAAAAAAAAAAGTCAGATTTTATTTCAAGTTAAAAAAAATCCACAAAATATCATTTAAAAAAAAAAAAAAATTCTATAGGAACATAAAAACGTCTCTGCCCTGCACTTTAAAATGCTAAGTAAAAATCTAAAGCAATGTTAGTATTATTCTAATTAGTCATCATTATTATAACTGTTCTTCATATAAAGTTTATCTGATAAACATAAAATTACACAATTGGCAGTTTGCATTAATTCACAAAGAGTATGACGTCAACAAACAAAAGAGATTTTATGAATGATAAAAGCAAAATATTGATTTCTTGCTAATGTTCATTATATATATATATATATATATATATATATATATATATATATATATATAAATTTAATTCTGTATCTGTAATACTGTAATCAATATTTATTGATATTTCTTTTGAAAATATACAAACAAATCCCTGAAGAATTTTCCCGATTCTGATACTTGAATATACTGAACATTTACAGAAATTATTCACAAACTATCTAACAAATTGTGGTTACTGCAAGATAACCATAGGAATTAATTAAACTTAACTACAACCAACTTCAACAACAATTAAAGAAATTAAGAACATTTTTATTCAATGCTCATCAGGATTTTAACAGATAATTACAAATAGTTAGTAATTATTTTCTAATTTAATCAATTTTTGTCATTAGCTGTTGAAGTGTTTTAAGAGAATGATGCGACCCAGATAATTTTGATCTTACATTTTGAGCCATTAGAAAATGTCCTGACTTTCCTATATTTTACTGCAATTTGTTGGCACTTTTTGAGGTATGGAACTCTATTTTAAAATGAGCTTTAATCAAAGGAAGAAAATTGTCTTATTTCATACAATGAGTGCAAATGTTTTCAGGGAAAAACAATTTCCAATTTCTTTTGCTCTCTTTCATATATATATATATATATATATATTTATTATAATTTTATCATATAGACAAAACCATTTTACTCACAACAAAGATGCAACTTGGTTTCAGTGCATTTAAACTGCACATCTACAGTAAGGGTCGGAAATGGTTATGAATGATCCTGTATCTGATCCTGATATATATATATTGTGTGTGTGTGTGTGTGTGTGTGTGTGTGTGTGAGAGAGAGAGAAATAAAAGAGTGTTTTGTGTACCTTATATATCATTAATAACAGTTTGTTCATTGCAAATGAATCCTGTTTCATTAAATCTTTTCAAGAATACCTCGTGAGCTTTGGAGCCACTGTGACTTAGGTGACAAACACCCAAACCTCTGTACCATATTAATGCATTGGTCTTATAAAATGTTATAATGAACAGTATTTACTGGTAAGCTGACCTATTAAACATATATACAAAGTTTATTCACATAATTTTTAAGAGAAAATCTTGTAAATAGAAAAATAAATTTACAACATATGGAAGTTTTTTTTTGTTTTGTTTTTTTTAAATATTATTGACTAAAGTAACTTTGAAAAGTAATTCCTTTAAAATTGTAAATATTCTACATTTTCAGAAATTAAAATCTTGAAGAGAACACTTACATGCAAACAGACTCCTTTTATTTTATAGAAAGGATACATTTTAACTAAGTTATTTACATGTAAATTATTGTTCTAATGTTTGTAGTGGTTATCAGGTTTCAACCATTGTGCTCTTCAGTCTTCATCAGGTGTATACTGATCAGGGAATTCTGAATTAAACCCTTTATTTAATCCACAAGTCTAGACCTTGTTCCACTGTCCATGTCTAGGGATATCTCATTTAGTTCTTATTTTTAGTACTGCTCAGTTATTGCTTGTTCTGTTTCCACTGCCCAGCCCAGGTATTGAACTCAAAATTACTGTCATCAAATACATTAACCAACGTTTTAATCCTCTAGACTATGGTTCTCTGTAGAGAACTTGGAACCTTAACCTGCCTTCTGATGAGTGCACCCAGAAATTCAGATAGAAATTAATTAAAAGTTGTTCAGAGTACAAGACCTGTAAGTTTTGTGTTAAGACTATCAATTACAGAGACCAACTCTTGATTAGATCAAATGTTAACACCTAACAAAATATATGACAGATGTATAAATGCTCAAGTAAAAATACAGCCATACATTTTTAACACTCAGAGAAGAGTAAATAACTTAGGGAGCATAAATTTGTATGGTTTAAGTAAAACTAAAAACTGAATAGTGAGTAGAAAACCTGTTTTTAATAAAAAAAAATAATAAAGTCTGAAAACTTTTTATAATAGTTTCTGTAGAAAAATCAATATGCATGTAAGTATCTATACTTTTTATCCCAAACAATGATTGAATTTAATCAGATTTTACTAACACACCTTAGCTTAAGTGAAATCTCTCCAATAATTTATTAATTTAGGAAGCTTATCTTTTTCATGAATTTAGTACTTATTCATCTATATATGTACACATTAAGCGTCCGTGCTGAAAAGTTCTCGGCCTGACCTACTTAACCAAATTTGATCAAACATAATTTTGGAGTGAAGAATTTCATGGTTAGATTGAGAACTTCAACAATCTCTCGTCCTTTTTTATGAGTTGATATGTCCACATATTATTCAAAAAATACTATATAAAAATTCTTAAAGTTTTTTTCTCTTGGATTTTGGTAAGTTCTTCAAAATATTCTATTCTTTTTGTATTGAATATTTTTCATTGCCTTAAAAATAGTCTTGCTAGAGTTGAAAGACGAAAAAGAATTACAAAAAGCAATTTAAACCTCAATTTTTACAATACATTTATCATTTCTCCCTTAAAACACGGAAAACCTTAAAAATTCCCTTGATCCCAGGAACCGTTTTTTGGTACGTATTTTTGTGGTATTGAAAAAAATTTCTAAAAAGTATTTGTTTTTGTTTTTTGCGATATTCAAAAATTTCTAAAAGTAAAAAGTATGTATTTGTTTAGCTTCAACAAGAAATCGACAAACTGTGAGGAAAAAATGACAACCTAAACATTTTTTTAAAATTAATTCAAAAATTTACATTTTTAAATTTTAAAGCTAGTTTGTAATTGGAGTTAGTTTGACTGAATAATTCCGTTTTGAAGCGGATATTTTTTGTGCGTTAATTTAAAGATTATTCAAGTAAAAGTGAATAAAGAAAAAAAGCAAAATACCTTTTTTCTACCAATTTTTGAAATTAAATCATTTAAAGCTATTTTTCTTGTTTTGTTTTTTTCAAGTAAAAATTATTAGTCTTTAAACTAAAGAAACACGCAATCCGAGTCAAATGTTTCTAAGTTTTTTGTTAATTCATGACAATGGTAAAGCTACCTAAACGACAAATAAATCTCATTTAAGAAAATCAAAACATAATTTGTTTTTTTATCATTTATTATAAAAGAAAGTGTTTACTTTTCTGTTAAAGGTTAAAAATAGGGAATTTGACAAATTTCAGATAAGCAAATTAACAACTATCGACAAACTTCCCTATTTTCAGAATTCTATCCTGAAGACAACAAATTTTATAATGAGAAAGGTAGTGAAAAGTTTTCGGCTCAATCGAGAAGCCCTTAAATAATAATTCTGATGATGTTTGGTCAGATTTATTTCGAGAAGTGGGTCGGGCTGTGAATTTTTCAGCACCACTCGTGTGTGTGTGTGTGTGTGCGTCAAACAGTAATGAAATTGTTTCTCCTATCTATACTAGTTGCATTAAAAACAGAAAAAAAGAGGATTAATTAATCGATTGTTCAGGAACTTTGATTTATCGATTCAAATGGTGCTCCTCCTCTTTGAGATGATCATTTATTAGTTAACAATAACATTTCAAAGACTGTCTCAACCAGAGACAAAATTAAAAATACAATAATTGTATTTTTAATGATTTTATTTAAATTTTAACATCAGAATTTGTAAGGTGTCCACTTATTATTCAATTTATTCGTAATCTCAGATTAATAATCTGATCATAAATTCAGTGGCCGACTTTCAATTACCGAATTAAAACAAAATATTTTCTTTTAGTTTTAACTTAAAAAAAAACAGTAAATTCTGTTTCTTTTTAAAGTTTAAAAAATGCAAATTATTATTCAATTTCTTCTCTGTTGAAAACATTTTTTTTAACTAAGTGACTGTTTATTTTAGTTTTCTGTTTTATGCAGAAAGTTTTGGTTTTTTTTTACAATTAACTTCTACGTCCATTCAAAATCTGATCATTCATCAAAAATAAGGAAAAAAGCTGATTTCTTAGGATATTCATTTTAATTTTTTTTTAAATGATTGAAAAATAATTAATGTTATCTTTTTGTGTAGAGAATTAAATCAACTTAAAAATAATAAAACCAATGAGACAATGGGAACCTTTAAAAATAGTCAAAGACAAACTTTGTTTTTAACAAATTTAAAATGAAATATCATGCAAAGAGTTTTGTTTAAAAGATGTTAAAAAAAAATAATGTGCAAGAAGGGTGAGAGAGGGGAAAAAAGAGTCCAAGTACTTCGCGGTCCTTTTTTTTTTCGGTTTTTGTTTTGCACACCCACGATATACCAAATCAGGAACTTCTTTCATTTACTCTTCTCAGTTTTAATTTTAAATTTAAACAGAGCTGTTGCATAAAACAAAAGAATTACATTTAAGAAGAGCTGTTTTATTTATTTATTTTCGTCATAAACCCACTCAATACAACAAAATCGAGTGCTTCTCTTAGTAGTGTAAAACAAGTGCACGTTACTAGAACTTAAGAGTTTTTTCCTCCTTCAAGCTTTTGGTTTTACAAAAAAATAAAAATAAAAACTTACCTTGAACATTTTGTTTGTCCACCACTCTAATTATCGTCGGTCTTTTAGGAATTGCAGGGATGCCAGCCTTGATATTGGGGGTACTCACGGAGTTTGTATCTGGCAGTTCCGTAGATGTAGCAGAAGTTGTCATCGTGTTATTATCAGAGACAGAGACGGACATGGTCGATCCATCAAGACAGATTCCCTAAACCACAGGGAGACAGGAAACATTTAAAACGGAAACAAGTGTCAATGACTAAGGTTTAAAAAAACAAAAAAAAACAAAATGTTCGTCTCTCACTGACGTTGGTACTTATTTTCGATGTATAATTTTATATCACATACACTATCATGCGAGTGTTTTAAAAATCTATCTGTGTGTGGGCGCCCTGTTAAGAAACCCTTACTGTTATGTTTACATGTCAGATGCGGTTGCTTTGTTTCTTTCGATGATTCTTCAGCCGCTGCTGCTGTTGCTGTTCCTCTTCTTCTTCTCGTTGTGTGCGTAACTACTTGTCACCGAAGCTGAGGCCGGTGTTTTTATTTTTAACATCCTCGTTGCTCCTTGGGAAGTTAATTTGCGGAGAATGAGAAGCTAAAAATGGAAAAAGAGGCTGTGAAGAAGAATAATTGAGCCATAGACCGGACGATGAAAACACACATATAAATATCTCAACACTTCCGGTCCGGTCTCGTGAATGGTTTTTTTTTTGGTTTTTTTTGCATAGTAATTTATCACTCGTTTATATTTAGTTTACCACTGTAGCAGCAAAGTTCGCGCTAACGATTTGGGCAAAAACGGTTTGAGGCGTGTTGACAATTTAGAGATTTTCTTTTCACTTTTCAGACTTGAACCAAAAACAAGATTTGTTTAAACTTTAAAGAAACAGAATTTACTTATAAATTGTAAACCACTTCTTACATTTGGCTGTTGTATTAAAATACAGAATTTTAAAATAGATTGCAAACTTAGTTACTAAACAAGAAAAAATGTAATGAATCTTTTGAGATTCTGTGAACAGGTACTCTTTTAAGTTTCAGGCGAGTCTTTTGCAAAAAGCATGAATCTGTCTCTTCTTGGTGTAAACCATTTCACATTTCAGGATCTTTCTCAAAAATTCATGACAGTTCTCAGATAAAGAATAGGAATTTATGGAGAATTCTAATCACCTATGTTCTGAAATGACATGGCATCATAGGACAAAAAATAATTTGAGTTATTTAATAAGCTTTTAACTTTAGCACAAGAGAACTAGTTGGATAGCCAATTCAGTCCAAACTCACAAATTGTCGAACCTACATGCTAATCATTGTGTTACCCAAGACTTAATTACAGTCTTTCATAACTTCTCCATGAAATGTTTAAGTCCATCAGATGACAAGTCTAGTTGTTTTAATAATTTCATTATATTTTTAATTATTAAAGAGGCAGACCAGCAGCATTATGGTTTAATGCTTTAAGTTTCCACTACTGAATTGTCAACTGGGATATGTGATTTTATTGGATAAATATCCTCAAATCATTGAACAATTCCACGTTCTGCCTATGAAGAATCCTCAGGTTACATTGGCAGGATAAAGTACTGTCAAAATTTGGAAGCATTCACAGTCAATTCCATGCAGAATTTTTCTTCTGCTATCATCCCAAATCTTTTCATATATGATACTTGTGGAAAAGTAGGCCATATCCATGTTAGTCAAACCAGCCACACGAGAACTCATCCACCATGAAGAGGACTGGATGACTGTCTGAAAAGATGGTTTACAAACACAAGTGCATAAAAGCATTAAATGGGTTAAATTAGCTAGTGGTTGTGACTTCAAGTCCTACATTGGTTAATACAAAGTTATATTCTTGTTTACTAGAAGAGACAAGTGACATCACAAGTACAAATTAACTGATATAAAATATCCTTTTAGTATAGACAGTAGAATTAGAACAATCTACTTCCATCAATTGAATAATTTACTTTGGTCCAAAATGAGCATTTAAAACTTATATATAAAACAATATTTCTACTAATGTGACAAACTCATGAATCAAATAACTTCTTTTTCTCATCAATACAATTAGTCATATTAATGTCTTTCTGCTTTCACTACATATGAATGAGAAAATGAACCAAATGTCTTATAAAATAATGATTTAAAATAGAGCTTAATTTAATTTGTGTATTATTAAGTGCCTAATAAAAGTGGGGGACATTTTTAGGACACCCCCCAGCTTATTAAGACCAACTTTTTTTTTTTACTAATTTGACACTTTTGGTGATTTTCTGAAACATTTATATTAAGGTTCCTACCTGTTTATTGCATACTGAGAAAAATTCCAACCTCCACCAATTATTACCCCTCCATATTAAGCACCTATGAGTATTGAACTGGTCATCAAATTTTTTGCATTGTCTTTATTGTAGAAAGGTCATAAAAAAATGATCTGCACTAAAAACATTCTATAAATGTTCTCAAATATACATGGCAAAGTGAAGCAAAAGTAGTTGTGTATTTTAATTACAACTTGTGCTTAGTATTCAAGGATACTAAATGCTGATTTTCAAGGCAGACAGCCCTCCCCACTTAACTTCCAACACCAATATCATGAAACCAAATTAGCAAATGGCTGAATTGTAAAACTATTGGTATAGCTTAAATTCTTAACAATTTGAATCTTTTACTATGTATTTAAATAAATTTTACATTTAAAATTTAAATTTGATTTTTTATATAAAAATCAAGTCTTGGCAAAAAGAAACTATAAGGTCTAGAAAAAATAGTTTTTAATTTTCTTCTTTTGTGCACAAGCAAGAAATACAAAAGGATTCATTTCTTTAAAATAAACTTAAAAAGAAAGGGGAGATAAGAACTTCAGATTCTTAGTAAAAAGACAAAACAAAAATAAACAAACCTTGTCTTTGTATTATGAAAGTATGCTATCTTTTGAATTGTATTAGAACAAATGATAATGACAATTGAGCTATTTTTAAAATGTCTAACTTATGTACATATATAGAAATTAAGAAACAGATTAATAATAAAATATCTCAGGTTATTTTTTAAATGCAAATTTATGAGAATCAATAATTTTCAAGCCAATCTTGACAACATATTAAAACTTGGAGCTCTGGTTATCTCATAAGATTTCATACTGTAGCCATAGAAGCATACAACTTAATTCCATCCATTTTCTTTATTCTTCACTCCTTCTTGAACTTCTCATTTTATACATTACTTTCTTATTTTGCCTTTTTGTGTATAGATGAATTTTTTATAGTATAAAAGGCTCCACAGAAACAATATCTATCAATAATTCAACTTTCTAAAACTATTTACTTGGAACATTAAAGCAATACACTAATCTTGCATTAATTATACAAATTCATTATTAAAAAAAACATTCATAAATATTGTTACATATATTTTCCTTTAATGAATTTAGTCTATTTTGGTAAATTTTGATAGCCCAAGGGAGGTAATATTGACACAGTGCAAAACCAATTTCTTTTCGTTAATGCTTTTGATATACAAATTATAAAAATTTTCTGATTCCTCATTGGTTATATAGAAAATTTCCTCAATCACTACAAACTTTCTTGTTACTTCCCTTTTAGTAAGTATTCATAACTGACCAATAACAAAATCTTGAACTCTAGAGATGACTATTCAATCATAGCCCCACAAAAAATAAGGGGGACTAAATCACATGGAAATGATCGGGGAGGGGACTAAATCAGATGTTAAATTTTAAAAGCTACACTTTTTTTTTTCGATATGATCTCATAAAATGAGGGGTTTTTGGGGTTTTTTTTTTAGATGTGTTATCCTACTGCATTTTTTTGTTTTGACTTTAAATACACAATTTTTTTTGCCTGTTCTTATTTTCTAGAATGAAGCATACAGACTTGTTCGTGCCCATAAGACATAAGTTTTAGAAGCTAATGCTTTGAAAAACAATAAAACAACAGTAATGATTTTAGACAGATGATACAGCTCCAATAACATTATCAAAAGACAAATTTAATCTTGTTTAATTCTCAGTTTCAGGAAAAAGAGAGGAGTGTTGAAGTCCTCTAACCATCTGCCACCAATACTGTAGATGCTATTGAAGCAAAACTATCAACTATGTAAAAATTTTCACCTTCAAAATTATATGTTTATGATTTGAGAAGTGCTGATGCAAACTATGCTATATAATCTTTTAATTTTTCAACATAAGTAATAAAATATCTATTTAAAGCAGATGAGATACTGTTTGTATACATTGGTTCAATTTTTAAAAATATATATTGTTGAGATTTTTACATATTCTAATTAATTGTAAAAATAATTGATTTTGTAAAAAATGTGTAATATTATTAGACATTAATTATCTATTACCAAATGTAAATTTCCCTCAAATAAAAAGTGAACAAATTCAAAGACTGCTTTTACTCTAATGTGTTTGTAAATTATGCATTGATAACATTTCATAATTGTTTTACATTCTTTACTCTTAGTAAAAATTATTTGCTAAGCTGAGTATGAGAAATCTGAGAGGTGAGTTCAAATTCTAGTTGGTTTGTTACCTTCATTTACATGCAAATACCCTTGGGAAAGGTATGAATCCATCTTTATTCCTTGGCTATGGGTTAAATAGTAAAACTTCCGTTTTGGAAAAAAAATCAGTTATTCTGTAAGAAATTGTTAATGCAATATTCACTTGCAAATATAATTTTTATTACAATCCAAAATATTTTCCAGCTCCAAATAACCCACAAAGGGTTGATAAGCCATAAAAAACAAATCAGTCTATCAATAGGCTAGAATATATTCAAGTTTCAATTCGATATAAGGTAAGTATAAGGGCCAATTTCGTAGTTCTCATTGAAGCAGCTCTTTGTTGCTTGAACCCAGATAAAAGTCAATATTTCAAATGCTTACTTTATAGGCTATGTCCTACTCACTTGAAAGACTGATGCAATACAACCTTTCTAATGTATCACCTAATTATTGCATATTTTCCAATATAACCATATTGTATTTTGGCAAAAAAAATATTTTGACCAGGATATTTCTGAAAATATTTGGAAGGCAAATAGCCTGTAATTATTTTGCAATCAAGTCAAGAGTGGATGTAATGTCCATCAAACTCAAAGTAGACAAATGAAGTGAACACTTAATTTAATTATATTCATATATGTAATAATAAATTATCATTATTATATGCCTTGCTATTCAGACTAGCATGCTCAGTGTGATTTTTATACTCACAATACTTCATTGTATCCTCTGGCCTTCTTCAAATGTCCTTGTACTCAGTAAACTTCACAGAAGTTCGAACTAAACCCTTCACTGGGTAGATTGTTCTCATTTTGTTTTCCATAGTTATGGGAGATAACTCATATCAGTTAATGCTCACCAACCTTATTCACCTTTGTGTCCTTTGCCAGATTCTTCTACTTTTCAGCATTATCAGTCTCAGACATTGAACTTATAACTGTCAGATATTTGTTTTAATAAACACTTTAATACACTAGGCCATATACCTTGTGGACAGTCAAGTAGTGTAATGCTGGAACCTTAAAACTAATATATTTATTCAGATGGTGCAACTGGATGAGTGTCCTGACTCAGTGAAATGTTTTTAAGTGATTTTTCTTTCTCGATTTAACAGATGATGATCAGCATTAGAAAACCCTTCTTTTTTTTTTAAAGCATTATTTCCCAAGCAAGGTGGGATGCCACTAGTACGCAGAGGGTTACAGAGTGGGAGCAAGAGTAAAGAGGTGTGATGGAGGAAAGGATGAAGAGAAGGGCAGAGGATAGTTCAGGGCATCTGGAGATGTCAATTGACATTACATTTGAATAGTTGGAGATTATAGCTATCAGGGAAACAAGTAATAGGAAGGGAATTCCAGACAGGAGGTGTGAGACAAAGCTATTGGAGTAGAAGAAACGGCCACATTTAACTGTTTCAACAGTGAAAGGGTGGGACCGTGATGCCAGCCTATTAGCATGCTTAAATTCATGCAATCTGGGAACTAGCAATAGTAGCTCATCAGAGCAGTTACTGTGAAAGTATTTGTAGAAAAGACAGAGGGAGGCGATGGCACAGCTGTGAGAGAGTGACTGAATACGAGATGCCAGATCAGGACCAACCACATTGCTTATCCGTATCTGGATCTTGTCGAGGGCCTTAAGGCGAACAGCAAGGACACCAAACCATATATGGCAGCAGTATTCTATACAAGGGCGAATGGTTGATTTGTAGATTTGAAAGATGGACTCAGACGAGAAAAACTTTTTGGCACAACACAGGAAATCCAATACAGTTGTAAGGATGAAAGAACATCAAAAAATTGCAGTCTGCCAGCTGATTATATATGGAAAGGAAATGGTGGTCATCAACTATTGTGCCATGAAATCAAGGTAACAGAGAACAACACTGTACGATAAGAGAGCAAAAAAAAAATCAGCACACGTTAGGCACTGATAATCTCTTCGGTAGACCCAGCATAGTGATGAATATTAACTGGGAGGCACTGATTAAGGTTATATTTACTTTCACAAATGGTAGGGTGAATAAACTTAAATTCAACTTCGAACACCAGAAACCGTGGAAGGGGAGCTAACTTAGATAGAAAACTAATAAGATGGGTTGTGCCGACCTCCAGGTTATTAGAGGTTAATTTTGAATGAAAATAGCTTTTCTTCAGCCAAATAAAAAAGGAACCAAAAAATTTTATTGATTTATTTCTAAAACATCTTTCACCCCAGAAAAAATGCTTTCAAATAAAAATTCTTAAGTTTTCAAGATTAAAACTTTTTATTGGTTTTAAGCATAAAAACAAAAAACGGAAACTAATGGTTCTGTGAACAATGCATTAAAGAATTAAACTTAAAGTTATTGCAACAAATTCCTGTTGGCAGTTCTGGTCAGTTCAGGAAGCTGTTCAGAAACCAAGTGATTTTTTCAACTCTCTTGAGAAGCCTGGTGTTCCTCTCCATAGGCTTCAAGTGAAACTTGAAGTGTCCATTGTGTTTTTCTCGAACCATGACCCTCCAAAGAGAATGTATATGTTTTATTGTTTTATGTTGAATTCACAAAAAACAACATACATCATAATATATAAATGTTAAGCACCAAGTTTAAGAAATATGAAAAAAAAACAAATAACACCTATTATTATGCACCGATATAGTCAAGCTAGTATTTTCATGTTTGTTAGTTTCAATTTTTCAGCCATTGTACCTTCTGACCTACGTCAGGTAACTGTAAAAATTGGTAGCCATACCCACCACACACACTCTCTTTCAGAGGTGTATGTGGTTTAATGCATAATTCAAACTTATTGAGACAGTTTGTGTTTACTTTGAATTCATAGCCTTGGGAAACATGAATTCTAGCATCTACCATCACTGCTATGGGTAAATAGCAAGACAGCCTTATAAGCAATTCATATTTGGCATCTGATAACAGGCCATGAACCATTTTCTGCTGTTGGTACTCTACAAGCCATTACAACCCGTCATATCACTTACAGGTACGATAGCCTCCATTGCAGTGAAAAAGAAAATATGCCATAGAGAGAGAATTACTCAGCATGCCAATAGGCCATGGAAAACAATCACAGCCTCATTATTTTTAAAATATCTAGCATGATTAAAACGGGATAAACAAGACAGAATATACAATATATCTAACACTCGTGTATGTGAACTGCTCTTTCAGGAAACTTGGAAAATGTTTCCAGATATCATGGAGCGCATTCATTTTTTTTTGCTTGTTACAATTTAGCCAATCCTTTCTTTGACTGTACAATTCATATGGAAAGAGAAATGAAAATGGGTAGGCAGTACATCGATAATCTCAATCCAAGAATGTCCGGTAAGTGCAAATAGATTAAAGTATTAGCATTTTCTAAGTAATAAAAAGTAATTGGTTTCTACATCTTACAGCAGATAAAATTTATTTGTAGTAATGGATGTTTAAATTTTGATAACTTGAAACCTTTCTATTTTATTGAGCAAACCACTATTATATTTACCCTTGGTCACAATGATTTGTGACACTGTGCTAGCAGGACTATGACTTTCAAACAGTTCCACCAATCCAATTTCAAACACAAGACTTGGGTTTGGGGTAAGGTTTCCAGGTAGTTTCTAAAGGTGTCACATGTTGAAATAACTTCACCAGACTGATAACATCAAGAAGTCATCTTCCTGACAAATCAACCATGTCAATCCAGGTCTCACGGTCAGAAAGCGAACATTCAAACCACTTGGCCACTCATTTATTCATCTTGTTTAAAAATTATTTGGATATCAACTACATACAGATATTTTATAAGTCAAGGCATCCATCAAATACTGAACCCATACGATGAGATTAGCTTACTATAAGGGCATACCAAATTCAAAGACATCTCACACAATATGCCTGCTGATTCCTAGAAATATTTTTAAAAATGATTTTGTAATTATGATTTTGCATTCTCTGCAGATCACAATGAGCAAACCAAAACAAATTAAAAGGGTTCTTAATAGGTGTATATTTAAAAATACAAATAAAATCTACAGGTATAAATTTATTTTTAAATTCACTAAATGAAAAAAAAAAAAAAAAAATCTTCACTGCAATCTAAAGTAGTCATAAGTGAAAACCACTATGCAAATCATTTGTATAAATTATTGACAAAATTATTGTGCAATAAAAACAAATCAACATCAAAATGATTCAATGCCAAAAAGATAAAAAAATTTACACTTCTGAGCTAGTGAATAAAAACGAAAGCCAAAAGCACAATGGTGGCTGTCTATGTAGGATATTTATTACAACACAAAATACAATCTGCAATGTATACGTAGAGAGGAAAAGGAGTGGGTTGCAGGGTAGGGGGTTATATGCCTGAATGAGGGCTACAGTCATAACCTGTGTATATTGCTTTTAGCATACACATGGTTTCATTTAGAAACAGGTTCAAGACAGAACCTTTTTAATGTCTTCTTGATGAGAAATAAAGCAGGATGTTTCTTGAATTTGGAACCTGGCTTCTGAGACAAAAATAAAATTCAAGTAAATCCAGATTACAGAAAGTAAATAACAGTATTACATTTAACAGGAGACAGTCTACAAGGAGACAAAAACAAAAGTTATAAAAAGAAAAAATCTTTTACATAGAAACACCACGTAAACCCCAGCTTCACAAGAGGGCAGGGGGTAAAGAAGAGTGGAAATCAATTAAAATGGACTGTTGGGGCAAAGAAAAAAGTTGATCTGCTAGGGAAGAGTAGGGGTGCAATTTTTTTTTTTTTTTTTTTTTAAACCAAGGCATTTCTGAAGAATTGACTTTTGTCAATAATGCATTCTTAAAATAAATAAATAAATAATGTAAAAACCTGTCACAACTTATATGTACAGAAAATGAGAAAGGCCAATAAGTAAATGACTGGTCTTTAACATCTCTTGAAATGACATTTACAACTTACATTTTTTTTTTTACCTTTTAATTACAGAATTACATTAGGGTAATCAGGATGTGGGAAAACATTGTAGAAAAAATCTGGTCCTTACACTTGGTTGGCTTTTCCTTAAAAAAATAAAAATAAAATCATTTTTCTAATTTCACATTGTGAACAGACATTTGTAAAGAAATGAATCTGATCCATAGAAAATAAATATGAAATAATTCCACTATTTAATACACCGATTAAAAACCAAGGTTCAATAACAGTTTTAAGAGTATTTGTGGACCACTGATTAAGCAACAATATCTAACCTATCTTGAACCTTTTTTCAAATTGTACATTTTCCCAGGCCAAATTGTTTCATGAAATGATTTTGCCAAAAAAACTCCAAAAACAATTTCATGAAAGCTAGCAACCAAAGAAACAATTTATGGTAACAATGATTGCAGCTGTTAAGCAAAACATCTATATTACTGCAAACCCCAGTTATTTTAGTAATTAAATTTGATGTTGTCATTTATATAAAGTTTGCTTAAAATAAAATTATAATGGAACCAAATGAAAACTCATACTGGTATTTATATCATAATAAAAAAAGAAACATTTCTACCTAACAAGAGAATCTGGAAGATATGCCCAGATCAGTCATGACGGGTAAGCTAAATCTCACAGACTATAGCAACACTGCTCTTCACTTGAGATTTCACATTTGTGGCCTTGGACCAGACTAAGCTTAACCAAGAATTTTCATATGTACAAATTTTACTTACATGTGGATCATTTAAAATTTCAATCAGGTGGCTTTCTTCAAATAGAAAACCCAACAGAACCCATTTCTAATCACTTTGTTTCTCCAAAGTAATTTTTAAACTCAAAAACCAATTTTATATTGGCATATTTTTGTTATCTCCTGTTATACATATTTATATACTAGTTGCCCATCTATTTTGAAATACTGCTTGGCTATATATCACAACTATACCATTTTAAAATGTTATCTGGCACTAATTAAATCAAAATTCCCCCGAATTAAATCCCCGAACTTCATTTTGTCTAGTCTACATTCAACATAGAATTCAATTGTATTAGAATATACAGAAATAAATACAAAATAAATTTTTTGCTAATGCAGTCACTTTTCATACAAGTTCAAATTCATTTAAGATCTAACAGAAATAAATCCTCTGAAGTTTCATAATGTAAGCATATCATGTAATGTATCTTTTCGTATAATTTGTGCTTTTCAGATACAATGAGTGAAAGTTGTTTTGCGTTTTCTCAAACAATCGTTTATTATTGCCAATTGATTATATGTGATTTGCGATAATTGGATGATTCATTAAGATTGTTAAAGACAAGAGATATCTGGGAAATAAAACTCCAAGTAAAATAAACAGAGGGAATGAAAAATGATTCAAAGGAGAGCCAACCAATGTAAAGTTTAATTTGTTAAACAAAATCTATGCTATAAAAAATAAAAAATTAAAAAAAAAAGAATCAGTAGTTATTTGAATTTGCTTTTCTGTAAAAATGCCATGATTAAATTTTTAATATATATTTAAAAAAAATATTTATTATGGATAAGACAAGTTGGTGCATAATGGTGTGATTAAAAAAAGAAAAAAAAAAAAAAAAAGAAAAAAAATATTAGTCAGTACCTTCAATTAAACTAAGCCCCTTATTCACTACAATCAATCTTATCAAGGCAATACTCTGTGAATTTTTTTGATATGTTCAGAATGGGTTTTTAAAAATACTATGCAATACTGTCTTCAGAAGACTCATAAAATAACAAAATCAAACCGGTATATATTTTCACTTTTACATAATTGCACAATAAAATTACACAGTATGAAAGACTTCAGTGTAAATTGTGCAAAAATAGATTTTCAGAGAACAACCTTTTACAAAGAAATCTTTTATTGCCAGCAGAGGACCAAAATTATGAACAGCTGAGCCTTCAATGTCTCTAACCCAGCCATTCTGCCATAGAGAAGTAAAGTAGACAGCTTCAACCAATACATGTCTACAAAGAGGAATAACATGTTAGCCACTGTCTACTCAATCACTATAGACATTGATAAGAAGTACTAGAAATAGTTTAAGGACTCCTACCTGCCAACAGCCAGGAGCTTTCTATCAAAGATTGTGTAATGATCTGAAGGATTGTATATCTAATATTAAAGAATATTAGATGCTACAATAATGTAAAATAATGATATTGACTGTTAAGTGGGGACTCAGTAATGTAACTTCACAGAAGGAAAGTGAAAGTAATTAAAGCATGAATGATAGATAGAGAGAGAGAAGGGGGGGATACAAACCAATATCATCCGAGTAAACAAAAAATACATTGTCTCTGTGTTCAACATTACAAACTGGAATAAAGGTAAAAACTCTTCATGAAAACAAAAAGTGTTCCTCTCTTTCTTATCTTCACTGCCTTAAAGGGCTCAAAGACTAAGTAAATATTTTTTGTAAAAATTGTTCTTTTGTTTGATTTTTTTGTTCAATTTGAAATGTCAGTGAAGATTTATATAGCAGAGACAAAAACTGATGTACAAAATACACCAAGTTTGACAATGATTATTAATGTTCATTCTCTCTCTTTTGTTTATGCAGTTTTTGTTTTTTAAAATCACTTTATCAAGTAGAGCATTTTACTTTTCTCTAACTGTAACATTAAGAGATTTGCTAGCTTGAATATTCTCTTAGATTTAATATTTCACTATTTAATGTAATATTGGTTGTTTTTTTTTTTTGGTATTTGGTAGGACATGAAAAATTTTTTTCAATTTCATATATTTGGTAGGTATTTTCAGTTTATGAATGAACAGTTTGTAAAATAAAAAATAGGTGAAGCTGAGACAAAAAAGGGAATATACAAGCTAGGGATAAACTAGTTTAAATAGATGATCAATGTACTTACATATATGGTGAACCAACAAAACAGGTGGGGGAGAAAAAAAACAATATTTTTTTTTAAAAAAAGTTTTTGCATTTGCACATTTATAAAACAATTGTTTCTTTAATTGTGCAACAATACATCATTCTCACCGCAAATATGATTTTCTTTTAGATTAAAAAAGAAAAAACTTTTTAAAATCCTCAACAAAGCCTTTAGAAAATTTCAAAGTTTTAAGTAATATCCTCATTTTTCTTCCTAGGCTAGCTTTGCTATAACAATGGGTTGAGAAAGAAAATGGATGAGGATGCCGTGGGATCAAGGGAGATGCAGCATTAAATGTGTATGTGTTGGCTGACACATACAGTTGACAAGAACAACTTATGTACAAACACACAAAATAATTTCAAGTTTGCACAAATCAGCAGCTTCTATAGTTAATTGTTATGTGGGAGGTGAAATCCAGAATAAGTGATGTGTTTAAACACATCCAAATATCCTTTTTCATTCAGAACCTAACAGCAACTTTTATCATAAATACAATAATGAAAACCCTTGATACCAATACAAGAGAAACCAGCACTGATTAGCAACAATTCCAACTGATATTTATTACATCCTTGCACAAGGACTTGCTTCTAACCCATTTTTTCTTTTAAAAGTGAGATTTTCTAAAAGAAAAAAAAAAGTCACTATATTAATGTGTATGTAAATCATGAATACATGAACAATATGGCAGGCCACATTACAAAAAGATATGTTTAAAAAGCGGTGTGTGTATTTTTGTCAATGACTTGCCTATCTTAATGACAATAGTCATAGGTTTTGAACATATCTGCATACTTTATATGTATACAAGCATATAAATGATTTCATAATGTAGGGTTCAAAATGCTTGCCCTCAATACTTGATCATACTGGAGGTGCCATAGTTTGAGCCATACTGGAAAATTTATAAAACAAGAAATTTACCCAAGACATCTAGTCTAGAAAAATGTCAAAACTTGACATGGCCTGATTTTTTTTCTTTTTTGGAAAAGCTACAAGGCTTGAGGTTCTTTGTACATATTAAAATTTACTTTTTCTTTTCCAAGTAGAAAATTTTGTTTTTACATCAATATAATACAGACAAGGACATAAATTTGCCCAACACCATAAAAAATAATTTTTAAAAGTGTACCCCATCAAAACTAGAATGACCAGCTCTTTACTGGAAAAACTAGTATGTCAGTGGATTTATATATATATATATATATATATATATATATATATATATATATATATATATATATATATACACACACGTCTACTTACATGTATTGTGATCGAACTCTTTACAATATAAAAAATGCGAATGATAAATGGGGAAAATGAACACTATAATAGATGAGGCATGAGAAATTTGCCCAAGAATTTATTTACTAAGCTGAGCCATGTGGCAAGTTTCTTATTGAAAAAGCTACAAAAAAAAAAAAAAAAAAAAAATTCTTAAAAATTATGGAAAAATTAGTGTGTGTGTGTTTGTGTGTGTTGCACATGTGAGATTTTTCTAGGTTTTTAAAATTTCATTTCTTTCATTAAATTCCACTGGGGCAGGGCATGAGAAATAAAATACTATGGATGAATTGTCAAGGCTGAACCATATTAAAGCTCATATGGTCAGGCAGATATTGAACAAACTTTAGAATTTTGAATGTTAGCCCAAATTATATGAGTGTTTGGAAATGTTTAAACTTGAGCCCATGAAATAGATACAGAAAATTAATCAGGAAATTATTTTTGGCAACTGTCATGTTATTTCACAGTTAATTTTTCCATTGTATTTTTTTCTCATCATAATCTTGACTTGCGCACAGAAGATTGGAGAGTGTGGATGGGTGGGTGGTCAAAGCTCGAATTCACTCTCTCTGTCTGCCCTGGGTGACATCATTCCATCCAGGCGTCCAGGGAGTCGTCAGAGCCGACGCAGCTGCAGAACCGGATGTCCAGTTGCCGTAGTTGGAACTCGTGGCCGCCGCCGCCGGTCGCCAGGTAGGGAGATTGGCTGGCACAGGAGATGGCTGTTGTGGAGGTGGAGGTGGAGGTGGTGGTGCTGTTGTAGTCGAAGTATGATGTTGGTGTTGCTGGGGCTGTTGCTGCTGTTGTTGTTGTTGTGGCTGCTGCTGTGGTTGCTGTTGTGGTTGCTGCTGCTGCTGCTGCTGTGGTGGTGGTGGTGGCGGTGGTGGTGGCGGTGGTGGTGGTTGCGACTGGGGTTGTGGTTGAGGCTGGGGCGGTGGCTGGTGCTGATGGTGATGATCATGTTGGTGATGATGGTCATGCTGGCGGTGGTGTTCATGCTGGTGATGCTCATGTGGTCGATGATGTTCATGCTGATGATGGTGGTGATGGTTGCCACTGTTATGGTGTTGGTGGTGCTGATGATGGTGTTGGTGGTGCTGATGATGGTGATGCGATGAGGTTCCACCACCACCCTTACATGTAGGCTTGTGGTGGGCATTCCCATGACCACAGTTAGATGGTGTGTTTTGGTTGTGACACTGTGGCTGGTGGTGGTGATGCTGGTGCTGGTGATGGTGATGGGGTTGTTGGTCATGGTGGTGGTGATGGTGGTGATTGTGATGGTTGTGGCCATGATTGTGGCCATGATTGTGGTTGTGGTTATGGTGGTTGTGATGGTGGTGGTGGTGGTGATGGTGTGGGTGGCCAGGTGTTGCAGACTTGCAGGAATCTTGATGGCAGTTCCCACTGCTGCCACTGCCATTGTTGTTGGTGGGAGTAGTGGTGGTGTTGATGCTGGTGTTACTACTGTTTCCAATGGCCGGAATACCACCCCCTGGGGACGACAGGTGGGCCTGGCTGTGCTTCTTCAGGTGCGCACGCTGCGAAAACGACTTCTGGCAAATCACGCAGAGAAACGGTTTCTCACCACTGTGGGTACGGCTGTGGTTGACCAGGTGGTCCTTTTGGCTGAACCGTTTGGGGCACTGACTGCAAGCGTACGGGCGGATTCCGGTGTGGATGCGCGAATGAGTGGTCAGATGAGTGCGTTGACCAAATGACTTTCCACAAACATTACACGTGAATGGTCTGACCCCCGAATGCGTGCGGAGATGGTTGGTCAGTTTCTCACGTTGGCTAAAAGCTTTGTGGCACTGGTTGCAATAAAAGTGTTTCTCTTCATCCGCCATCAACTCATGCTTGTGTAGGTTCGCCTTCACCGAGAAGCCTTTCCGGCACACATTACAGCGATACGGCTTGCGGCTGCTGTAGCCCGTATAAATGCCATAACTGACGGCACCCCCAAGGGGTGTTGACATGCGTGGCTGGGTGTGCTCCGTATCAGGATTGCTGCTACTGCTGCCGTCCCCACCACTATTGTTGCCAGCAGTATTATCACTACCATTGCTACTGTTTCCACTGCCAGATGGTATGTTCTGGTGATTGTGACCAGTGGCACCATCACCATTATTAGTGCCATTGCCATGCAGCTTTGGCCGGCCTGGAGAAGGTCCATTTTGAGCAGGGCCCTGTGAGTACATTTTGCCACAATTATTGTACTGGAATTGTTGCTGCTGATCAGCAGTACCTACTGATTGATAGACATTGGACTGTGTGGGGTACATAGCTGGGGATTGGGTGGGCTACAACAAGCTCTTCAGGCTACAAGAACTCGGCATCGATGTTGGCTTTTTAATGCGCAACCAACAACCACAAGTGTTTGAGGAAAAATCTGTCAAGCAACTGCAAATTCTTCAGTTTCTATTTTTGTAAAAAAAAAAAATTTCTCTTAAATGTCTTTTTGCATCAACCGAGTTATTTTGAATTTATTTCCCCCACTATTTTCTCCTTCAAAATATTTTAAGTTTTCTTTCACCAAAATTCACTTGTCTTCTTCCTTAGATATATGCCAGATTAATTTTTTCCAGAATTTTTTGGTTTTTAAAATAAAACTATCATGAATAAGAAAATCTTCAAAAGATGAATTTAAAAATTTTTCTTTTTCTAAAATGTAAAATAAATGAAAATTAAAAAAAAATTAATCAAATATATATAATTTATAAATTCTTCCAAGATTTGTGTCCTAGCATTCAGACTTGTTATTAAACAATACTTTAGTATTAACTGTTTTCTTTCAGCACACTTTTCATTACAATCATATGTATATCAGATATTAATTCAGTTAATGTAGAATGTTAAAATTAATGCCACTCTCTTCCAATGTTTTTGATAGCTGAATAAACAAGTATGACAAGTCTTTAAAATTAAAACAAAAAAAAAAAAAAAATGATAGGAAAAGTGTTTTTTTTCCAAGAGTAAAGAGAGTTTTGTCTGAAAGATAAAAATAAAATCCCTTCAAAATGTTGTCCTCAGATTTTTTTCTCAAGGAATGAAATCAAATTTTGTTAATTCTTTTAGCTCAAGAACAGATCTTGGCATCCACAGTAATTCTAATTCCAGGAGTAATTTACCTTGACTTGTCGAAAAAGTCTGAATCACTTATGAGGTCAACGGATCATCCAGAATTCAAATACAAGCATTTCACTTTTTAAAGTTTATACAGACTGTTCTGATATTTGCACTCGCCAAGTGGCAAAACCAAGGCCTTGGTAAGATTACTGGTAACTTCCTTTGTTCAACATCATGTCAATATTGTCATAAGAAAAAGGCCAAAGACGAGGCATGTAGAGTAGGATGCCACAAGAATGAAGATGACAAAATAATCTGTAAACTCCAAGATCAGAAGAACCTGGAAGATAAAATTAAAATATGAATACACCCACTATATTTTTAACACAGAAAACTACAATTGAATATAACAGGTGTCAAAGGATTACAGCAAATTTCTTACAATATAATGAACACTTTTCAGTATTTTGAAGAAGAAGAAGAAAAAAGAAAAGCACCATGATCACAGAGGCCAAGATTTAAGGTGACTGATCACACTTTTGATCATCAGAAAACAGCCTCCAAGACTCCAGAATAAAATTTTATGTGTAAACCAATCATTCACATGTGTATTTTTATTTGAAAACTCACAAAATTTTAAAATTATTTCATCATCTATTCAGTTGTATAAGTCATTAATCTAGAAGTCAGTCCTTTTACAAAAGTAATTGGTTTACATGAACTGCTTTCTATTAAATCAAAAAAAAAAAAAAAAAAAAAAAAAAAAATTAAATTGACAATCATAATAGATATCAATTGAATGGCCAAATTTTCCATTAGTTTAGATCTTTGGAAGTTGTATATTGAGGTCTTTATAATCCAAATAAAAAAAATTTCATTATAAAATTGGCCTTGAGATTCTGGATTGAACGAAATAAAACATTATTAAAATGAGAGAAATGATTTACTCATGAACACAACAAATATTGAACCAAAATATGGAGGCAGCAACATCCTGTGGATTTTAATTGAGTAAAACAAACTATAATTAATGATTGCTCAAGCAAGAAAAATGAGCTTGGTAAATATCTGCAAGTTGATGAGTCTATGCATCTCTTGGTATTCAAACATTTGTGAATATCATCAAAATGTAAGATTTGAAAGTTACGTCATATCCAGCATAAAAATATCAATTTTACTTAATATGTAAATATGCCATTAAAAACATTTTTATAAAATAAATTAGTTCATGTTTTTTTATATTTTTTTTTTTTTTAATTATTTTGTTAAAAATGTTAGTTCAGTTTCAAATTATGAGAAACGGGGAAAATATTAAGTTTTTTGAAAATGCAATTAAATAGAAAAAAAAACAAACAAGATCAGTATAAGTGAAGAATGAAGATTCCTACCCATCTCCATAACCAGAGTAATAGGAATTTTAAAATTCTCCTACACCAATGTCAATCTGTTTTGAGACAGAAATGTAGAATTAAAATGAGTTTCCTCTCTTCTCATTTATATTATGTACAGGTTTGATCATTTAAGCCAGTTTTTAAAGTAAAATCAGTTGTATATAGATAAAAAATAGAAATTGACTAAAGTATTTTATTATTTGCTAGATCATGTTTGTTATGTGCTGTAGGCATCACATATGAGCAATATAAATATTGTTTTCATAATTATTTTTATTTTCAAGAGCCTATCATGATGATATTTTATTCTCTTTACATAAGACAAATAATATGGAAAAGTAACAATGCCATAAAATTGATATCACTTCATTACTTAACAATGACAACCTACCACTTTGTGTACAGCTATACAATATGGCCTGTGCAATAGAAATGTGCTTATTGGTCATCATTTAAATGTTAATATTATATGATCAGCTAATAATCATCATATAGGTTGGTTTATTAACTACCACACTGTCACTCCTGAACTTACCTATGCATGCATATCAAGTCTTCAATAATTTAACTTGCTTGATCAAGATTCTTGCTACATTTAAGTTTTAAATCAACAAAGTATTCTAGAAATAATTTATAAAGAAATTTAAGGAAAGATTTTTAATCAAATTCTTTGATTTTTTTAATGTATTGTTTCTAATTTCATAGAAATATTCCACAAAAAATAAAATCATGAAAACTTATTTACATGCAGACTATTGTTCTCATTTTTGTTGTTATTATGTTTTGACAATTGTATACTCCAGCCTTCAACAGTTACTTTTCAATCCAAGTAAACGTCAGGGAATTTTGAACTAAACCCGTTATTTAATCTATGTGGGGTAGATTTTTCACATTCCACCAACCATATCTAGGAATATCTCATCTAGTTCTTATTTCACTTAGCCTAGAAGATTAAAGTGTTGGTTCATGAATTTGGTGAATTATTAAATTGTAAGTTCAATCCCTGGGCTGGGCAGAGTTTGGACTCAATGAAAATGAGGTGAGCAATAACCGAGTAGCACATACTAAATAAGACAAGATATACCTAGACATGGTCAGCAGAACAATCTCGATAAATTAAATAAAGGGTTCAATTCCAAATTCACTGAAGGTTACCCAGATCAACAAGCACCTGATGAAGGCCAACAGCCAAAATATTGTGAGATGAGGACAATAGAGCATATGTAAATAATGTACATAATGAATTGTCATCCAAGAAATTCAGACAGAAAATGAAAACTTATATGCAAATATATACAGCAACATGACACCAACATCACATTATCTGCTCCCACAACCTTAAATGTAGAGAGTGATTACAAGTGGCTTTTATCCAGAGAAATGCAATATAACTATGTATAACAAACTAATGAATGTATATCACAAAGAATATACACCACTAATGATGAAGAACTTAAAAATGTATTTATAAACAGAACAAGTGGACCAAAACACTGAACTACATGAAATACACATACAAAATGAAAACAATGAGTTTTGAAACCTGAAAAAGTGATAATACCAAAAATAATGACAATATCATAAAAAATAACCATTTGCTGAAATAATGTTTTTAGAATTTTTCTAGCAAAAAGTTCATTTTTTATTATCATCATCATTTACAATATCATCACTTTTCCAGATTTTTATATATGACAGTGTGTAAATATGTAAAAATTGTCAGATTTGAAGATGAACAACTCGGTTGTTATAGTTATTTTAACAGCTTCAATTACAGGAAAAACATTAGTCAGAAATAAATTTACAGTTAATTATAACAACTGAGTTCAGTTTTAAAATTTTTAATTTCTGAAACTGAAATATTTTATGATGTATTTGTACACTCGTGAATAAAATTGATACTTCTGCACTTACTATGTTCCCTAAACAGAAACTGAAACAATTTTAAGAAAAATAGGTCACCAAGGTAATCATATTTTATATATGGCCTATTTTAACATAAAAAAGCAAAATAGGACCAAACTTTGATCCTATTTTGTTTTTAAATACAATATAAACTAACAATGTTTTCTTCACTTATGCATATTTTCTTCGTATATTTGATTTTATTCTGAAAAAATTCCACCTTTTGTAAAAAATGAATGAAATCTAAGATCCTTAGCAGAAACGAACGTCCTGAAGCTTTCAAGTTTTTCTTCTTTTAATCTCCTTTTATGAGAGGCTATAATGATAAAATTACAATGCCAATCTTGTCTTTAATATTGGTCATCGAGGGAAAGACTTCAAAGGAGGATTAACCGCGTCTAGGCAATTTTGAAATTATTGCACGACAAATTTACTTGTTTTCAAAAAAATTTAATCAGATAAATAAATGTTGTCAATAAATATCACCTTCTGTCCACAAAAGCTCCTTCCTGTCTTAAGTGCAAAACAGTTTAAGCGCTATTTTAACTTAAGAGAGCCAAATAGTCTTTTCTAAATGCTTTGTTTGAAAAATTAAAAATTACTCTAAAATATCTAAGCAAATGCTTATTCTCAACACAATTTTTAAATTATTTTTTAAAATATTCATAAAAAGAATTGTTTTCAAATTCTTGAAATTTAATGAAAAATAAAATTCATCTTCAAAAACAAGTTTAAAATTTATCTATTCCTAAAATAATTAACCTTGGTTGTTAATACTTTTTAAAATTGATTCTTTAATCCAAGTTCTGAAAGAAGTCTATTGATTGAGGTTTTTTTAAATTTATTTTTATAAATCATCACTTCATAATCAGTATTCATTACCTTCTTTTTGGTCATTTGACATAAACCTTTTAGAAACTAATAATAACTTAAGTACTATTAAACTTTAAAAGATTAAAAATATTAATATTGTTAGGATAAATATTTTATGCGTCAAAAAATAAATTGAAATGTTGGTTTCAAAAATGCATTTTTTCCAAAATAAGAAACGTGTCATTTTTTTCTAAAAAAGTAAATTTTGAATACAAATTTACTCAATTCATCAATTTACGACAACTCTAAAAACCTTCACTTCATAAGGAAATGAAATGTTATTGTATGTAAACATTTGAATTATTTCAAAATATTCCTGAATTTTCTTAATTTACATAGAATACTATTAAAAAAAAATCTGTTTAAATTTGAAGGTTACTATTTAAAAAGCAAACATTCAACAAATAAGTTAAAAAAAAGCTTCTATTTTCCCGACTTCACCGGTAAAAAAACCATGCAAAGTGCTCAAAGTATGACAATTTACTAGGTTCAAAATTGAATAATTAAGCATGTACAAACGAAATAGTGACATTTGATATAATCTTGGGAAAAAAAGAAAGCTTTAGAGAATATTAAAAACTAAAATTTAAAAAAATAAATAAATAAATTCTTGTCTTCCCCGACCACCGAATCCAACACAAAATAACCAACACACATCAAAACTGATGATTAACCTAACGAAGAAATATAGGCGACATACAAGCGAGTTTATTTTAAGATTTTCTCAAAATAGTTATGAACACAATGAATGTCAATGAAGGAAAGATGATAAACAAAAACAAAATTATAATGTTCGACAACCAAAGTTTATTTAATAAAAAATAAAAATAAGTTTTTCGCCACTCTTTGAAAAACAACTTTTTAAAATTTCTGGTTTTTATGGTAAATTATTAATTAGGGAAAATTAAATTTACTGATACACTTGACCACTTACATTTCATAATGAAAATAGTAAATTTAAAAATAGATGTAGGATTTAAATTTTAAAAACATCAATCTAAAAAACATCTTTATTTTTAAGAAAAACAAATAATCAAATGTCCTGTTTTCTCTAGTGCGTAAAAATATCTATGTATATTGTAACATTTTAAAAACTAAAAGCAAGATTTTAGTCCAAGTGAGTGATAGACTTTACAAAGAAAAACAATACTGATCCTAAAATAATCACATGGTAAGAATAGAATGAAAAAAAAAAAAAAAAAGTAAAGTAAAAAAGGTTAAAAGATTAAATATTAAAATATCACAGCTTTTGAGTTGAAGAAAAAAAAAAACTGATCAAAATTATTGTGCTACTCCTCTTGGCAGTTCTGTTCACCCATGTGGGTTTAATATTGTTTGTGGATGACAAATTAGTTTTGTTTCAAGTTTATGAAAAAAGTTAAGCACCAACTTATAAGTATATATTAGAACATTTAAATATTAGAAATCTAGATCTGCTTTATTAAAGTACAGGACAGAAAAAAATATGAAGATGTCAACGTAAAAGAGAAATAGTAAAAAAAAAAAAAAAAAGTATTGAGTTCAAAGTAATCAAGTAAAAGTGTAAGTCTATTTTACATTCCGTGCAATAAACACAGGGATTGTTATATTTCTGTACTGTGTTAGATTTTGACAATTTTGTCTTGTAAATAATTTTAGAAAAGGATAAAAACAAAAATTAAGAGAAAAGAGGATTTTTTTAAATTTCGTATGTGGAAGGAGTCATAAAAAGATGCAAAAAGTTACTCATTTTTATTAGAGATAAGACTGGATGTAATACAAATATATACGGATTTATTTATTGTTAGGTCCTCGTCGAACAATTATATAGAAGAAAAATGATTTAGGAGTTTAAAAGAACTAAAAACAAGTGGGGTTTTGTAAAAAATGAACCGAGAGCGAAAAATGAACTACAACGGTTTCCTTTTATCTTCCTTAAAATTTAGAGTCCAGTTCTTTTTTTAAAAAAAGATCATCGTTTTAAGTATAATGAAACAACAAAGGATACCAATAATAAAACGCATATTGTTATTAGGACTTTTAACACATTTTTTTTCTTCTAAAATTACGGATGCCTTGAAAAAAAATGACCGACAATAATAAAAGGAATTAAAAAAATAGGCGCGATGAGTGATTTCATTTTGTTGATGACGATAGTAATGTCGCTGATGCTGATAGAACTCTAAAAGGGTCTCGGGCCTTTAAAAAAAAAGAAAAAGAAAAACAGTCTACCTAGTAAATTTCACACATCCTACAGTTTCTAAACCTTTTCTGTGGTTCCTAGAAAGCATATTAGCTATGTTTTTTGTTTAATTTAGAGTGAAAAATAACGAAACTTACCTTTTTTTCTTTTTTTTTTTTTTTTAACAATCGAGAGGGAAAGAAGAAGAGAAATGTACGACCTGGCCGGGAATTGAGCGACAGATAAAATTTTCTAAGGGAGGTAATCGCCTAAACACTTGTCTTTCAACTTTAAAATTCTTCAAACACGTTTACTAATTATACATTTTATTTTTTTATTACTAAGAAAAAAAGCATTAATTTTTCAACTTCAAACGCTCAATAATTTTCATGGAACTGCCAACTGATAAAAATACTAGTTGAATATTGTAAACAGCACTCCAACATAAGATATCTATATGCCTGTAAGGAAAAAGGTGGACTATTTCACCACAAAGCAATTGTACACCGTTGACACCGTTTTATTCATTGTTCTCTACTAAACAAAGAAAAAACTGAGTTGAAAAGCTATCAGGCCTCAATGAATCTATCCTGTAGAAAAATTAATCCTGAAATTATTTTTTACATTTTTATGGAATAGAATCAATTTTCCGACTTCAAAATACTTAGATACAAATGTTAATGATTAAAATGAAAAGTATTACTTAGAACCTTTTTGTCAACTTCAAATATTTCGAAAAGTGTCTGTAACATTCAAAGTAGAAAACGAAACTCTTTTTTTTTACTCTACTTCATATTGCAATAACTTAAAACTTTTTCACTATTAAACATTTTTAGAATTCACAAAAACTAATGAAAAACTCTTAGATACATTTTATTAAGCAACATAAATAAACGAAAATGCATGAATAAAAATTCCTGTCTACCTCCAAAGGTTTTTAAGTTTCTGCACCATAGTAATTTATTTAAAATCAGTAATTTTAATTTTTAAATTAATTACTTAACTGAATAGTACTGAAGAAAATGTCCTATTATATTTTTACCCTGATTTGAAATTCAGAAAATATGTTCGGAAAAATTCCTAGTGCTCTCTTTTTAAAACTAGAAATTAAATAATAGAATTTCTTTAAATTAAAAATAAATGCTTGAAACTTGCACACACCTGATGTTATTATTTGTAAAGAATGTTTTGAAAAAAAAAAAGTTTTCAACATAAGATGCTCATATGACAAATACCGTCATGGATACAGGTGACTTAAACTCAAAATTATTGTCCCTTAGCTGTCAATGAACTGATTATTTTCAAGTAAAAGACTGGCTTTTAGGGGAAAAGGCCTCTACTTAGGTTTGAAATTAATGTCACATACATAAAAAAAATATGTGTAGCTGCAAGTATAATTTGCCAAGCAGCAAAGTCAGAATGCTATTATAAAATTTTCCTCCGAAAATGTCTAGAACTTTTGTTTTTTGTCAAACATTTAAAAAAAATCAGTAACAGCAATTTATAAAAGTGTACACTTTGTTAAAAGGATAAAAGTGGATTTATTTTTCTTATACTTAATTTTAAAATGGCCCCATCTATGTATAACATGCTGAAAATTAGGATTTAAATAATTTATAAGATTTGTAATTATGTCTTCAATAATTATACCTTTTAAAATTAGATGACATTATTTTTTTTTTAAATTTATATTGGAATTTTAATTCTCACCTACAGTTGAATAGAATGATGCTTTTCTGGGAATTGATATCTAGAAGCATTTCAAGATTTTTTCAAAACGAAAAGCAAAGGGTACTACAAGTGACTTCAGATTATAATGTCTCTGTGGCATACTGGAAAACAATCAGCCAAGAGATATAAAATATTTCATGGGTCCCACTTAACTTTAACTCTGATTAAGATAATCTCTAGAACCTCAGCAATAACATCTACATCTCTGCAAAAAGCAGGTGAATGTGAATAGTTTATTTTTTACATTGAAAAAATAATGTGTCAGAATAAGTTTTATCTTTTCAATTATCAATAAGTGATTTTAGACCATAAAATTGTACAGTAAACAAATTTATATGAAAATAAAAACAGACTAGTTAGAGTAGTTACTTGTTTTCTGATACAGACTACTATTCATTTCAATGTCATTTAAATGAACTAGACATGAATAGACTTTTAAAATTCAAAACAGATGAGCCAAATGTAATTTCATCATACGTTGTTTCTTTTCATAAAATCGTTATTCAGTTTACATTTGCTCTTTTGAAACAAAAATAAATTTCAGCTGCATATAAAACTTATGAGTTGCTATCTAAAACTTCAGGTTACTTGAATATATATGAATTGAATACAATGAGTGTTGTATCACTGTGCAAACAACAGGCAAGGGCATTATTTCAAAGACTTTCATATTTATATAGATACAAATACATTAGAAAGTCAAAAGCATAACTTGCTTACATAACAAACATACAGAAAAAATATTTATGTTCTATGCTAATAGTTTCTTCTATAGCATTTCTTGCTTGTGAAACTCACTTCCGACTCCATGCTTTACAGGCAACTTTGATCTTCAAAAGTTTAAATGCAATGTCAATCATTATCTTCTTGTTCTTTTATTGTTCTTTATCTTTAATGGTGTTTTTTTTCTAATATTCTCTAACACTCAGTAACCCCTTTAGTAACCCCTTTATTGCCTTGCTTGGGATGAAATGATTAAAAGAAATGTTCAACAATGTCAGATTCAACAAGACAGAAAACAAATGATAAAAATATATGACAGACAGATAAAGATTTGGTATCAATTTTCTTTTCAGGATATTTTAATATTAGAAAGATTAAGGATTTTTAACAAATATAAAATTGAATTTATTAATCTCATTCATCAAACTCATAAACATTATAAAACTACAATTGAGTTTTTATGACAATTGCATTCTAACAAACATGCATTCCATAGAATGTTTTTCAATTAATTTGAAAATTGATATACTAAGACTTTAATTTAAAAATATTTTTGGTATTCCCTTTTCTTGTGATCTTAACAGTGCTAATCTTTTCCACATAAATGTTTGCCATACTTACAGTTGCTTTTTTCCAGAGAAACTGCCTGCAAACAAATCAATATCTCAAATAAAATTGTTTCAACCAATAGTTATTATTGACTATTTAATCTTAAACATTTTTAATCATTTCTTCTTATTCAAATTTTATCTGTGCATAACTAACATGAATACTATTAATTTGCCATTTAATGATACTCCAGAGTCATGTAGACCAATTGAGATTGATAGCAGTTATGACATTACTTGCAAATAATCAATGATACAATGCAGGAAAAGCAAATGATTGATTTGAACAAGTACATCTCCTAATTAGACCACCTGAAGGCAGCAATTGAAGAAAAACATCTAAAAGGTATACTTTGTTCATCATGCTAATGTACATTTCTATGCTAATCAGGTAAAAATTGGATGAGAAGTTTTCACTCATCTCCCATATTCACCAGATAATTACAAATTATTCCAGTCTTTATAGAATTATATTAATGAAAAAAATTAATTTTGTTGGAAAATTGCAAAGACAACTGAAAGCAGTTGTTTTCTGATAAAGATAAAACATCTTAAAAGAATAGAATTATTCCCTACATGCAAGCCGCTAGTGGTCCGCTTGTGGGCTGTTGATATGGCAATGCCAGCAGTCCTCCTGTGGCAGCTACCAGTGGGCCTCTAGCGGTCCACTAGTGGTAACATTGCCAAGAGGAACATGCTGTAGAACTATTAGAATTTTGACCAATCCAACCAAATAATATTCCTGGATTTCTGTCTCTTCTAACTTCCACTGCTTCTGCTTGGTACACCAAAAACAAAAAAAGTTCTCTCCCACTACCTGGAGGGATTTATATGTCCCCCCCCCTCCTCATTCACTCAATTTCTCTACAGGCACTAGGTAGGTAAAACTACTTCCTCTGCTCATTCATTCAAACCACATGCCTCCACCCCTGATTATTAAGATAATTTTTACATGATATAATCACATACCCAATACGGCACACCAGCACTCATCACATTTTCATTCCTTAAACTTTCAAAGCTAGCTGTGTCAGACAGATCAACTGGATGTATTATATCCAGAACATGCATTGACTCACCATCTTCTATTATATTATTTGGTAAGATTGGTGAAAGGGGTCAGAATTCTGCTGGTAAACTGAAAAGAAAGGAACCAAGGCTCAAGGTCACAGGTACCAAGAACTCCTGTCAGAGAAGAGAGTTGGAGGGAAATTAAGTACATGCTTTTCACTGTGGTTCATTCTCTTTTTCCAAACCACAGAATTAACAGATTTTTGATGTTTCTCAAATTATTCAGTTGTCTGACAAAATGAAATGAACACTTTGAAACCATCTTGAATACAGCAGCAATAGACACATGTTGTAGATATGTAAGGTAATGTCTAAGCTTGTCTGGTGTGGGATGGAAAATCAGGTTTTCCATTGTTTTAAGTGAATTCTATAACTAAAAATTGAACGTTGAGAAAAAAACATACAGAATCATAACATTATTTTTTACGCAGATTATGACACCACTTTGAGACAAAACTAAAATTAAAGAAAATCTCTTGAGGAACGAATTCACTCTCGACAATTTGTAAAAACAATTTAACTTGAATGTGCTGTGAATGATTGTTTTTTAAATATTATATGCCTTTCTATTCTGTTCAGTATGCTCAACGTCCTGGGTATGACGATAAATTAGATCCACATCCTGGGTAAGACAATAAACTGAATCCAACAGCAAGGCCTCTGATCAGGAGGTTTTGAGGAGTGTGGAACCACCTCTTAATTGTTGATGTTGTCAGGTCCACCCTGACCTGGGCAGTAGCACTTGTTAGGGTCCCAGCTATGGGCAAATAGTTAATCCCCAAACTAGAGTCAAAACACTATGAAAGTGTAAAAAAAATAGGTTTTAATACCAGAAATACTTTGTAAAACAAAATTATTACCAGCAATACATTGTTTTGAAAAAAAATATTACCAGCGAAGGAAAATTCTTAGCAGAAATAGATTTTTGAAGGAAAAAATATTACCAGAAATAGATTTTTGAAAAAAAAATATTACCAACAAAAAATTATTACCAACTATGAAAATTTTGTCAGCATTAAATAGCCCATTGAGGTTGATATGCCATAAAACAAACCAAAGCAAACCAAACAGTATCCTCATCTTGGATTTTGCACGTTTCTACTCTCTGGTCTTATTCAGGTATCTGTCATACTTGGAAACAATGGAATTTAAAACTAAACCCTTTATTCAATCCACATCATTCTACTTTCCATGCTTATGTGACACTATTTAGCTATGGTAATTGGCTAACTAATTAACCATAAAAATTAAAAACGGGAAATACTTAAGGTGAGAAAGAGCTATATCAACATTTTTTTTTTTAAATGGGAAAAGATTTTATTTCATTTACGAAGAAAGATACGTTTTGCAAAAGACAGAAAATCCGTAAGAGAAAGCCAGAGTTAAGATTCTGTCAAAATTAATTAATGTCATGGTAAGAGAGTGACGTGCCAAGGGAAAAAGAATTCGGGAAAGAAAGACAAAGTCAACCACACATGGTGGACATAAACAAAATTTCGGCTTTGGTCAACTGCATACAGGCAGAAGAAATCAATATTAGTTATCTTTCAGAGATACCATTTAATTTTTATTCTTGGGTCCCGACAAAGAAAGTCATCTGTTATATGTACGGATCTTGGTATGACAAGGGAATCGCATGAAAAAAAAAAGTATTATTATTACTTATTCAAACTGTTGACGAAAGACACAGCGTCGCCAAAGGTGAGGATCTGGTGATACGAGAATTGACATGAAAAAAATAAAGAATTTGATTCTCAGGTAAACACGACCACCCAGTTAAAAGTTGACTAGCGGAGAAACCAGGTGTCGGGTTTTGACAGCGATTAATGAGTCGGTAGAGATTCTGCTAAGTGGATTTGGGGTGGCTCAGGAAAAGGATAAGATATGATAAAAATTTAATTATGGCAATGTGGAATTCATAAAAATTTTGGCTGATGAAGAGGATTCAGGAAGATAATTTTAAGAGGGCCAGTCTAGCCACACCCACACTGCCCAGCGATCATTGGCCAAGTGGTGGCATGAGTGATAGGCGAAGGTGAATGTATGAGAAAAGCGGGGAGGTTGTTAACACCCACTGAGAGGATTGGTATGAGATACCAATATGAGAAAGGAAGAGTCTAGGAGGATAATTTTCCTCCGACCTCTCGTCACGGATGAGGGAGAAACCCCCACCCACAATATGGAAAGTGATTAATCTTCCAAAAATAGGAAGTAATTAATTTTCCTGTGACGCCGGGTTTTGGTCGGTGTCCATATAAACGAACGCCCCCGGCAGTTGAGTACGAGAGCAGTTGGGCTCGGAGAATAGCGCCTCGCAGGAGGTGACCAAGATTCCACGCCTTTCAACTTAGTCTTCCTACCAAAAGCAAGTTTTATTGAAGAACGGCTTAAGATACCAAAACTCGCTTAAGAGATGCAAAAGAATGTCACGAATCCATAGAAACGGGCTGGGAGAGAAACGCACTCCTGTATTCAACAGACAGATAAAGATAATTGTTATTTCTCAACATATTTGAACCTCTTGAGTTTATTTTATTATTTCTTTTACTTACGTTTGTGCGGTATCACCTTTACCCCGGATTCAGCTTACACTAAGGCCCGACGCCTGATTGATTTCGTCTACCTAAAATCAAAATCACAACGTGTGTAGGTTAGACTGGAGATCAAAGCAGTTACTTCGGCAACCAGCCGTTGGAGGCGAGTTGGGAACGACAAAGCTGATATCGAACCGGAAACGACCGGATCGACCGGGACACAGGCTGATGGCAGCAACAAAGAGTCAACCCCAAAACGCTGGTGGAAGAACCCTTACAGCTTCGCGCCGCAACTGGGAATTGATCACGGGCCGACGGCGCAGTGTCACATATTGGCGCTGCGACCACACCAGTGGGCGTCCCATATTGGTGCTGTGGTAAACCAGGATTCGACAGCCAGTGGGTGTCACATATTGCCGCTGCGACGATCGGTGTGAGGCACATATTGGTGCCGCGACCAAGACATCGACCCTAAACTATGCCGGGTGCGTCACATCTTTATGCCGTGACCAACGGATTCGACCATGGACCAACTACTGTCACAGGAGTTGCGGAAAATTTCGACCAGGACAACGCACGTCGTCCCAAGTAGACAAACAAAAATAGACTAGAGTGAGAACCAAAGGACTTTGGTTAATTATAACCATACGGTTCCAGACCCTCTAGTACGACAGCCCGGAACCTGAGAAGAACGAGCAGGTAGGACACTTTTTTTCGGTTAATCTCCCAATTTCGATTGTTGCTGCTCTGATTGTGTTTCTTTTTTGTTTTAAATATGTCTGACTACGATCCAGATAGGGTAGACATAGAGGAAGAGGGGGTTGAACAGGGATTGCCAGTAGACCTAAGGAAATTGTTGGGCGGACCGAGGGTTCCAGCCTTTGACGGTAGTTCAAAGGATTTTAGGGATTGGCTGGCAATTCTAGGTAAGATCCACGTGATATATGGACCCCTGAAGAGGACGCAGCTGAGGGACGAGACCCCTGGAGAATTGGGGTTCCGAGCGGAGAAGCTGTTGTCGTTGGCTTTCCCAGAGGTAGTGACAAACAATGCTGTGATGCAGGCCCAGTTGGCCGACTTTTATGTGGAAGCGCTCAGTGACGTGCGTATTCGCCACGATGTGCTAAAAGAAGGACCGCTAAGGTTGTCGGCGGAAGTGGCGCTGGCCAAAGAGAGCCAGGGAGTTTGGGAGAAGGTAAAAAGTAGTAGGAAGGCACAAGAGCAAAGTCGAGAGGTTGGAAGAAAGGGGGAAGGAGGGAGAGCCCCCGCGTGGAATCGAAAGGTCAAGCTAGAGGTGGAGGAGCCTGAGATGTGGGAGGAGGATCCCAAAAGAAGGGCTTGGTCGACAAGGCATGGGTTTTATAAGCCCACGCCGGGTCGATACGGGCTGGTCTGCTGGACATGTGGGTATGAGGACCACAGAGCAGCGGACTGCCCGACGAAGTGGGGATTGCCCCCAGACTTTGAGCAAGATAAATGTACTAGGTGTAGGAAGAAGGGACACCTAGCCAAGTGGTGCGGATTAAGAAAAGGTGCCCCACCGATATTGTTAAAGAAGGCTGGGCCCGAAAGACAGAACCAGGGAAAAGCCAGCGGGCCACCCCGGAATTAAGAGGGAGGGTGGCCCAATTAAAAAGAAGGAACGTAAAACGTTGGACATGTGACCAGGAGAGCCACTTAGGTAGAGGGCAGGTCCCCCAGAAATAAGGAGGAGTTTGGCCCAGTTAAAGAGAAGAAGCATAAAATGTTGGGTATGTGATCAGGTGGGCCACTTTGCGATCAACTGCCCAACAAGAAGGTGCTGGTTTTGTAGAAGACCAGGGCGTCCGTGACGAGAGGTCGGAGGAAAATTATCCTCCTAGACTCTTCCTTTCTCATATTGGTATCTCATACCAATCCTCTCGGTGAGTGTTAACAACTTCCCCGCCTTTCTCATACATTCACCTTCGCCTATCACTCATGCCACCACTTGGCCAATGATCGCTAGGCAGTGTGGGTGTGGCTAGACTGGCCCTCTTAAAATTATCTTCCTGAATCCTCTTCATCAGCCAAAATTTTTATGAATTCCACATTGCCATAATTAAATTTTTATCATATCTTATCCTTTTCCTGAGCCACCCAAATCCACTTAGCAGAATCTCTACCGTCTCATTAATCACTGTCAAAACCCGACACCTGCTTTCTCCGCTAGTCAACTTTTAACTGGGTGGTTGTGTTTACCTGAGAATCAAATTCTTTATTTTTCTCATGTCTTAAAATTCTCGTATCACCAGATGCCCACCTTTGGCGACGCTGTGTCTTTCGTCAACAGTTTGAATAAGTAATAATTATACTTTTTTTTTTTACGCGATTCCCTTGTCATGCCAAGATCCGTACATATAACAGATTACTTTCTTCGTCGGGACCCAAGAATAAAAATTAAATGGTATCTCTGAAAGATAACTAATATTGATTTCCTCTACCTGTATGCAGTTGACCAAAGCCGAAATTTTGTTTATGTCCACCATGTGTGGTTGGCTTTGTCTTTCTTTCCCGAATTCTGTTTCCCTTGGCACGTCACTCTCTTATCATGACATTAATTTTGACAGAATCTTAACTCTGGCTTTCTCTTGCGGATTTTCTGTCTTTTGCAAAACTTATCTTTCTTCGTAAATGAAATAAAATCTTTTCCCATTTTTTTAAAAATTGTCGCTCAGTCTGTCTTTTGATATAGCTCTTTCTTGCCTCAAGTATTTCCCGTTTTTAATTAGTTAGCCAATTACCATAGCTAAATAGTGTCACAATCCTCCCCAACCTATTTTGTCATGTAGTAGTAAATGACACCTAAATCCCAATACACTATTTAGCATGCATCATGCATCTGTTCCATGCAATTCTATTCTTCCTTTCCTCTTCACGGGATGTTTCGTGATTGGTCTTTCTTCTTCTTCTGTGCTACATGCAATGCAACATTTTTTTCCTTTTTTTTCAAGCAATTTTAAAGTTCTTTCCATCTTTTTCTGTTTTACATGCAATGTAATATTCTTTTCATTTTCTTCTGTTTTACATGCAATGTAATGTTCTTTTCATTTTCTTTTTCATGCAATTTTAAAGTGTGTGTGTACCTGTGGGTGCATGTGTATGGTTATTATGGCTTGTTTTTCTTGGTCAGTTTTTTTCTCTCTGCTACAGGAGGTTTTTCCTCCGCACGTGTCGGTTCCCATTTAGCATCTTCTGTCGGCTTTTCTGCAATTTCCTCGTTGATTCTGTATGGGTAAAGAACAATGCTCGGCATCTCCCTCTCGAGTTGCTGCATGCTCATTTGATTACCGCGAATTATTTCCCTCCTGCTTCTAATCTTCCATACTGCCATACCCCCTATGGTGATAATTATGAATGTACCCATCATTGCTGACCAACTTATCGCGATCTGTTCATCATCCTCCCAAGCCATATCTTCCTTTCCCAACGCACTTAACTTGTTCCTCAACTGATCCATATCGATCTTTTCTATCGGCTTCATTAGTACTGGCATTTTATTCAAGGTAACATTGGGGAATCCCCTCACTATTGGCTCCCACACCTCTGTACAATTGACTAAGCTTCTGCCAATCAATTCTATAATCGAATCTTTCTCTTCATATTTGTCTTCTACCTGGTAATAAGGGGGTAAAGAAATAGATATCCCAAATGCCGAACACCCCAGGGGCAATTTTAACAGGGATAATGGTGGTTTTACTCTTAGTGTCCTTGTGGGCTCTCCCCCACATACCCTAGACAAGCTGAATGGTTTCTGTGTGCTCACCGCCCACACTCCGTCTGAAACACTGATAGCTTGTGGTAATGCCGTGTTTGCTAATACCTCTACTTGACAAGTTCTCTTAATTCCCTCTTTCTTTCCTCCAAACAATTCTAGTATGCACATTTTGTGGTTACCAGCTACATAGATGGGGCTCAATGAAGTACAAGTCCCCAGAGCATCATTCCTACACTTTCTAGCTTCTTCGGCTGTTAGCAACATGAACTTTGTTCTACCCGGATTTAAAGCTATGTACTTCGTTTTCCACTTTGTACCTTGCCACCATTCCCGAACCTTGATCTCCTCTGGGGTAGGGAATAGGTAAATTTATAACCTGGTATATCTCGTATATACTCTCTCTATCCAGCAACGGAATAGACATCAAAACTAATAGTTTTCTATTTTCCAACAAGGGCACACATCCCAGTGCATTATAATATTTCCACAATTCTTTGGTGGGATCCACTGGCAGTCTTAAATGATGGGGTAACTCGGCCTGTATTCCGAGTAGCACTTCCCTTAAGTGACCCGGGGTTACTATGCTTGGGGATAGGTGTCCCAATGACAACATGTCTAATTGCGCTCTCACATGTTCCAGCAAGGTTGTCAACGACTGACTAGTTTGTCGTACCTTATTCGTAATTGTCATCAGTTGGAAATATCTTTGCATGAATCCACTGACCTCTTGTAATTCCGTCATTACGGTTTCTGTATCATTAATTACCTCTTGTCTCAACCCTGTTAGGTTATTTATTAACCAATTAATTCTGGTTCTATTCTTGGCCACTTCCAGCTTTGTCACATTTAATATTGTCAAACTCTCCCTTGCCACTTGAGCCAGAGTCCTCTGGCTTATTTCCACTTCTCCCAGTTTTCTTCTTATGAATTTAACATCATCTTCAGTCACTGTTCCAAACAGGACATTCAACACCTTTCCCACAATCGGAACCACCGATCTCTTTTCTCTCGCCTGCAGTAACTCTATTTCCTTCAGGTAATTTTTCATGTCTTTCCATTGAGCCTCTATCATAGTGGCCTCCGATCCTAGGGAATGCAATAATCTGAGATATCCTTTCTCCTTGGAATAATCTTGCCCTACCTTCAATCGGGCTGCGTCCAGCTGCCTTAGCTCATTGTTTAATTTATTTAACAGCGACTCGTATGGATTTAAATCTATCGACCTGGTTATTATTACTTCACTTGTCTTTTTAAAAATGGTATTTCGGCTGTGCTTCCAAGCTTCTGCCACCGTCATCACCAGCGTGGCTACCACCATCATCATAATCAACCCTTTAATTTTGGTCATTGCTGCAAGGCAACAAGATTCTCTTGTTTTTATTCTTCTTAACCATTTTGTCTTGTTCAATTCTTCACTCAACTATTCCATAATCTTTCCTTTCTAAGTTTGTAACCCTTCAGCTTTTTCCTCCCCTAACTAACTCCTAGCGGATCGAATGGCCTGGACAGGCGCGCGGGGCTCCCCCTCCAAAGGTAGTATCTCCATGACACTACTGCTGGCCAGTCAACAGTGCCACAATCCTCTTCCGTCCTTCGTGAGGTGCAACCCGCGCCTCCATCCACATCCACCACAGTCAGCCAGTAGGTTTTTGGATGAGCCAGTGTCGTTATCTGTCGACACCGAACGCTTCTATTCTTCACAGCCTTCGTTGTTCTACTGAGATTTGGGCTTCTCCTACCCTCTCAATCTCACCTTCAGAGGTAGTTCCTGTTCGACCTCTAACCCTCCCTCATTGTTTAATTCCTCTTCAGGAGGTGTTTCGTCCCTTTTCTTTTCTCCTGATTCTTCCTTCTGCTTCGAGTCCGCGCCCTGGACTTCTTCATTACTTCTTGATTCAATGTCTAAATCTCCCTTGTTTCTTAGCCTTTCTCTGAGCTGGGAAAGGGGTATCTGATCCTCTTCCTCCCACTCGCTGAGCTCTTCTTGCTTAGAGTGTTTCTCTTTAGAACCCCTGGCTGCATGGCTGGATTTCCTCGCTTTTCTCTTCCTTTTCTTTGGACATGGGGTCGAGACGGTGACATCACAGGGTCTCCTCTGCACCGATTCAGGCGATGACTGAACGCTGCTGGTCCCCGCCGAAGGTTCAAAACTCCGTCACTCGGATCGCTTTGTCTAGATGGCTAAGTCAATCTATCTCTTCATTTTCCTTGGAATCCTCTTCCGTTTCCATTACTTCCGGTTCAACCAAAGTTACCTTTCTTGTTCTTGTCATCTTAGGCCTCGGCTTACTCATTTCTAGGTTAGCTATTTCAGCCTTCTTCAGATCATTGGCATGGGCCCTCCTTGCCCGTCCTGCCACTTGATCCCATATTACATACGATACTGGACCCGTCTGCTCTACTATCCGGTAGTACGATTTCCATCTTTGGTCCAGCTTTCCTTCTCTCTGGTGAATTTTATAGTAGACAGGGTCTCCAACCTTCAATTCTACTACCTTTCTTTCAGCATTCACCATCTCATTTCTTCTCTTCTGTGCCCTCTTTATTCTTCTTCTGGCCTGTACAAATATTTTATGCTGTTGTTCCAGCAACAGCTGATGATGATCTTCCCCCATATACTTTCTTCGGGGCTTCAAAAAGTTACCCACAAGCAGGACCACGTCTCTGCCAAATAACATGAAGTATGGCGAAAATCTGGAGATTTCGTTTATCGTAAGCCTCACGGCCGCCAGTGCCTGTGTCAAATACAGATCCCAATTTCCTGTATTTTCTCTAGCCAGTTTAGCTAACACATCTCCCAAGGTTCTATGAAACCTTTCCGCTTTAGCGTTTCCTTGGGGTGATATGGAGATGTTTTTATGTGCTCTATATTCAAACCTGTCAGCACTTCTCTCATTATACTGTTTATATTCTCTGTGCCATTATCAGTGACAAGTTGCACATACCTAGGGAAGATTTCACTTATTATCAAATCAGCTACAGTTTTAGCCTTCTTGTCTGGTACTGCAAATGCCTCAGGTCAATTTGTTAGCCAATCAATAAAACTCACTATATAGTTGTTTCCACGTGCAGTCTCCCCATATGGTCCTGATACACCCATACTCATTTTCTCGAAGGGGAAGCTCGGCACATCCATCCCTTCCAATGGTGCCATTTCCTGCCTTCTACTCTGCGACTGGCACACTACACAACTCCGACCTCTCCGTACAGTTTGGGCCAATAGTACTTTCTCCCTATTAGGTCATATGTTCTATCAATTCCCATGTGCCCTAACCTCTCGTGGCACTGTTCCAATATCTTTGGTCTCAAACTTTTGGGCACATACAACTTGGGTTTGACTTCCTCGTCCCTACCTGAGAGATAATACAGCCTTTCCTCTATTATTGCATACTTGGTGGTTTCTCCTGCCTCCACTTTTTCTCTGAGGGCAGCTATCTCACTGTCTGCCTGCTCCTTCTCAATTCCTTCTGTCCAGTAAGGATCAGTCATCATCTGTGCATCCCCTTCTTCGTCCGATTCTAACCTAGGACAATCTTTTAACATATTGGAGTTAATTACTCCGATTCTATAAACTTTATCATCTACTCCCTGCTCTACTTTTACAGATCTTTCTTCTAGTTTCGGTATTCTTGAGAGTAAATCTGCACAAGTGTTTTCTTTCTCTGCCAAATACTCTATCTTACAGTGGTAGCCACTTAACTTTAGCGCCCACTGTTGAATCTTATTATTTGTCCATTCTGACTGCAGAGGCCTGTGGTCTGTCTTTATAGTAAAGACCGCACCATTCAAGTAGTAGTCCAGTTTTTGAAGAGCATACATGATAGCATATGCTTCTCTTTCTATTACTGGCCATCTCCGTTGTGTCTCTGAGAGCTTATGAGAGAGAAAGTATACCGGTACTTCCTCTGGTATGTCTGGCACGGGTCCTTCTTTATCGGGACACGGCTGGGTGAGAACTGCCCCTACACACTGCTCACTGGCATCAGTGTATAGCACCATGGGCTTGCTGATGTCTGGGTACGTCAGCAGTGGAACGGCTGTCAGCTGTTCTTTTAAGGTATCAAATGCCCGTTGGTAGTCTTCTGTCCATTTGAACCTAGCGTATTTCTTCGTCAGTGCTACTAGGGGTGTGGCAATACTCGAGAATGCCGGGACGAATCGTCGGTAGTACCCTATAGCACCTATAAACCCTCTTACTTGTCTCACCGACTTAGGTTCTGGCATCTCCCTTATGACTTTCACCATATCCATGTCGGGCTTAATACCTTCCCCGTTTATAACAAAGCCCAAATATCTAGTTTCATCCTTCAGAAACTGACATTTTGATAATTTCAATTTTAAGCCATGCTTTCTTAGTCTTCCCAACACTTGTTTTAGATGGAAAAAAATGTTGTTTTACCGTTTCTGAAAATATCAGAATATCGTCTAAATATGCCATGGCAAAAATCTCGTATACTCCTAACACTATTGACATCAGTTATTGGAAGATTCCCAGGGCATTAGCCAAACCGAATGGCATCACCCTGAACTGAAACAGTCCCAGGTGACACGCAAATGCGTTTTTTTCCTTGTCAGCCTCATCAAGGGCTACCTGCCAATACCCGGACCTCAAGTCCAACGTGGAGGAGTACTTCACCTTCCCTAATAATGCCAATATGTCATCGATTAGTGGCAATGGCACCGCCAAAGGCTTAGATATGGAATTCAGTTTCTTAAAATCCACACAAAAACGGTGCCCGCCATCTTTCTTGTCTACTATCACGATTGGAAAGCACCAAGGGGAAATTGATCTTTCTATCATCCCAGCTTCCAACATCTCTTCTACTGCCTCTTCCACTAAGGGTCTCTTATGAACAGGTGTTCTATAAGTCTTCAATTTCACAGGGGGTGTGATCGCCGGTATCGATCTTCATTTTTACTGTGTGGGTCTGGCCTAATTCCTTATCTGATTTGGCCACCACATCCCGATTATTTCTTAGCAGACCTCCCACTCTGGCACTAAATTGATCAGGTGCCAATATCTCTTTGTCTGCTATTCCTTCTGGTTGTTCTACGTGTTTTCTTTGCTTCTCCTCGAATTTCACTCGATTCAGAGTTTGTAAGGGTAGTGCCTTTCCTATCTCCTCTCTTGACCTTTATCGTCTGGTGGGCCTGGTTCACTATCATAATGGGCACTAATTCAGCTGCCTCTACTACTGCCTCACACAGAGTTACCTCATTCTCTTCTGGGCCCTTCCCTTCTACATGTACCAATTGCAGGGTTCCTTAAGAAATGGAAAGTGATTAACCTTCCAAAAATGGGAAGTAATTAATTTTCCTGTCCTGAGGACAAAGAGAATTCTTGTTGGGAATCGAGAATTATTGAGGAACCCAAACCACGTCCGGCCCCACGCCGGGTTTTGGTCGGTGTCCATATAAACGAACGCCCCCGGCAGTTCCAGAGCCAGTTGAGTACGAGAGCAGTTGGGCTCGGAGAATAGCGCCTCGCAGGAGGTGGCCAAGATTTCACGCCTTTCGACTTAGTCTTCCTACCAAAAGCAAGTTTTATTGAAGAACGACTTAAGATACCAAAACTCGCTTAAGAGATGCAAAAGAATGTCACGAATCCATAGAAACGGGCTAGGAGAGAAACGCACTCCTGTATTCAACAGACAGATAAAGATAATTGTTATTTCTCAACATATTCGAACGTCTTGAGTTTGTTTTATTATTTCTTTTACTTACGTTTGTGCGGTATCACCTTTACCCCGGATTCAGCTTACACTAAGGCCCGACGCCTGATTGATTTCGTCTACCTAAGATCAAAATCACAACGTGGGTAGGTTAGACTGGAGATCAAAGCAGTTACTTCGGCAACCAGACTTTGGAGGCGAGTTGGGAATGACAAAGCTGATATCGAACTGGAAACGACCAGATCGACTGGGACACAGGCTGGTGGCAGCACCAAAGAGTCAACCCCAAAACGCTGGTGGAAGAACCCTTACAGCTTCGCGCCACAACTGGGAACTGACCACGGGCCGACGGCGCAGTGTCACATATTGGCGCTGCGACCACCGTGACCACACCAGTGGGCGTCCCATATTGGTGCCGTGGTAAACCAGGATTCCACCGCCAGTGGATGTCACATATTGCCGCTGCGACGATCGGTGTGAGGCACATATTGGTGCCGCGACCAAGACATCGACCCTAAACCACGCCGGGTGTGTCACACTTAGATATCTCATATCGGAACTCTAGTCTATTTGTATTTTGTGTCATGTGCCTATCTCTTTCACTGAACCAGAGTTTATGACTTTTCCACACTACCCAATCTACTGACTGAACTCACATCTGCCAGGGAGCCAGATATGGTTTACCCAAAAGTGAAAATAAGAACAACAAAACCCTAAAGAGGGCTGGAAAGTACTCCAACTAAAATGTTGTCAGCACAACCACCAAGACGAACATGCTGGTCTGAATAGAAAGGTAGATAATGACAATTCATTATCGCAAAATCTTTGACAGATTTTTTTAAATGTTTCAATGTCAACCAGAAAAGTGGCTGAATATGCATACTTGTCTTCAAGTGAGAACTGAAAATTGATCAGGAAATAGCATTTCATAACCCTTACAAGGGCAGTTTATTAACTTTGAGCACTAAGATACCTGGATTCCCAAGATATAAAAGCATTAAATTATATATGTCCATGGCTCCCCCATCAAATGCTAAATCTGAGTTATTAAATTTTATAAATTTACTCTTAAGATCATTTTATTTTTCATCACCCATGTACTACAGGATTACTGATGATGCAACTAAGGGTCAGAACTGAAGGCCTATTTCACAATGTTTGAATTTCAGAAAAGTTAAAACATTCTTAATGAATGACTTTTCACAAATTTTGTATTATAAAATATTGCATTTGCTTCTATATTGTTTTTAATGGTAAAGTATACTAAAATTCAACTTTAAAAAATAGCCTTTAGAAAGAAAAAAATTACTCAAAAAAAAAAAAAAAATTAAATTTTACCCTCAATATATTTGTCACAAATAATTTTGAAGAGAAAAATATTAAATTAACTTTATTTGACAAATAATGTCATTTTAAAATAAATTTTAGTGTCAAAGATTAAAAAAAAGACTTCAGAATAATAAAGAATAATAAAAACATTAACTATCCTTAAAATCTTTGTAACATTTGTAAGAAAAACTAGAAAAAAATCTGATTAATAAATTATTGTTTTATATCAAGCCATACTGCCTTGTATAGATCTTCAAAAAGTTATATTACAGTATAAGAACTATAGTAAAATGTAAGCCAGTTGAACAGAGAAATACAGCTTACATAAAAAATTGAAGTTTATCATTAGTGTATTTGTTTTAATGAATAAAAATTTCATAAAGAATATTAAATTAACTTTAGTGAAAAATGTTAACTTTGAAATTTGTTAAACTTCAAAGTTACAAGACCAAGTTTTCTAGTGTGAATGTCACACATAAAAATGTGTGTTTTTGCAATAAACATAAAATATAGTAAGCAGCATTAACAGCTGATCTCAAATCTGTTGTTAACTGGGGCAATGAATGGCTCGTTAATATTAACATCTCCAAAATGAAACTGCTCTCTTTTAATCATCTGATACTAACCTCCAGAAGAGTGACTCATTGCACCGTCTCAGATTTGTTTTCCACTAACATGAAGTGGAAAGATTATATTGAATCAATTGCTAGGAGAGTTGGTTCACTGTGTCATGCTAAACAGTTTTTCTTGCCAGAATATATCTTGAATATTAGCATACCATTTGTCTTTGCTTTAAATATTGCTTCAACATCTTGTCTGGTGCCACTGGTATATATTTAGAGTTTCTTGATAAAATCCAAAGAATCTGCAATGTTATTGGTCCTAATCTGTCATCTCAGATTCAGTCACTTTCCCATCTCCATTATGTAGCTTCCCTATAATTTTTCTATAAATACTTTCATGGTAATTGTTCTGATGAACTTTTTGCTATAGTACCTAGATTTTATGAATTTTTAGTGTAGTACTAGATTGGCATCAAGGTTTCATTTTACAGTTGAAATTGTTAAATGTAACCATAAATTCTATGCTAACAGTTTCTTCTATTGCACTTTTTGCTTGTGAAACTCTTCCAGCTTCCCAGTTAACAGATTTTCAAAAATTAAAATACAATGTCAATCGTTATCTTCTGTCTTCTTAATCCCTGTTCTTTCTTGTTCTCTAAAATTTAAGCTCTATGTCTTACTGGCTTTATTACTTGTTTGGGGTGAAATGATTAAAAACAAAATAAAAAGTCTGAAGGAAATTAAATAGATCTTATACTTCAATTAAATAAGCTAAAGTTATTCCACTCAAAACTATAAAGTGATTAGAACTTTATAACAAATACATTTTCTAATTTTATTAGGCAAGTCAAAGTTTTCACAATAAACTGGTATTAACCAACCAATATTAGTAACATTTTTGAATATTCATATAAATATACAATGTGAATTTTGGCTATGTTTTTATTAGAAATATTTACAATAACTTATTTGGGAATATAAGATCTTATTATCCAACTTGGTAGTTGTTCATAATATTGTCAATGAACATACATATTAGTATAATTATTGATATTTATTTTTCTTTGCACATCTATAAAGACTGCTATGTTCTGTAATACAGAGATAACTCCAAAAAGGGAACAAGATAAAGGAAATTTATTGAGTAATATGAGTACAACACTTGAAATAGAAATAAAATTGAAGAGAGATCATAGGACAACCAAAAAGGAAACTGAAAACATGAGCCTTTAATGTTTAAGAAAAATGGAAAGGGTAATAAGAAAAGTGGATTGACCGGCAAGAAAATATTTGTAGAAGCTGGTGTTGCAAATGCAAACAGAAAGATGCAGAATATTAAGAACATTAGTTGGTTTTATATCTTTAGCCAAATTATCCGCTTTAAATAAACACATGAAAACCGATTTCTCAACAGCTACAATGGATGGGTCCTTCATGGAAATAGTCAACCAACAGGAATTAGTTTTGGGCTAGCACAGTAGGCAGCAACATTAGAAGTCCTTCCTAAGATAGATATTATAAGCTGACACTATGATATACTGCTCAAACAAATAGGTATATTCTGAAACTTTTAACTACATTGTTTAGTGAATACCATTTCTTTTGTGAAAACATAAAAACATTTGACATAGCATTAATAAATCTATTACTTAACAAAGTTACAGATAATTGTTTTTAAAAAAAGTAAAAAGAGAGAAGAAAAGTATATAATCATTTTCTGGTAGGTGCACAGCAGAATAATCATGGTTAATTCAATGCCCACTTCTATAGGGAAAAGAGAAGTGAAAAGGTAATGGAAAAAACAAATGCTTTTCACATCACTTGATTATTGACTATTTAGATCAGAGGTTCTCAATTGGGTCCACAGGCAAAATATAATAAATTGGGGGTCCACAATGAAAGCCTAATCAGAATGGTTTTTATTATTAAAAATTAAATTTCTACTGTAATTTACATTATATTGAAATATAAATGATTCTTTTTTTTCTTTATTCCTTTTATATGGTTACTTCCAGTGAATTTTCAATACCTAAGGTTTAAAATTAATTTTTAAAAATGAAAAATCATTCTTGAAGATTTCATTTTAACTTTAGTTGAAAGCTAAATGATTAAATTTATTATTTCCAATAAGTAAAATATTCTGGTGTATTTCAGATAGAAATTATATAGATTGGAATGTCAAATAATTCCTTGATTTTTTTAAAAAATTTTCTTAAAAGTGGTCAGTTTCTTAATTTTAAGAAATTTGTAAACAAAACAAGCATTGATTTTTAAAATTTTTCCAAAATTAAATTATATATTTATGACATGTAATTTTAGTAAAATTAAAAAATTTAATGTTAAATTAATCTGATTTGAAAGAAATGTTACTTACTTGTAGCATAAAAAAACAATATACAAGAACTTCTTAACGATGACCCTATCTTTCTTTGATCTTTATTGACGTATCAAGTAGATCTCAAGGTGATGACAGCTTTTATAAAGAAATAAAGAAACTTGCTGATCAGCATCAACCACAGGGATTTCATTGAATAAATATGACTTTATTTTTTCTAATGACACACTTAAATGGGTTTATTGAAATATTTTTAACCAGTGTGCATAAATAAATGCTGCAGTGAATAGAATTGCCTGAAGAGCTCTGCTCCTGATGGGCTTGACCATGGAAGAAACATTGTAATACAAGATATTGGTCAATAATATTATTATTATAATTGTAGAATAATTTATTTGCATTACATTAGTTTTCATTTAAAAATAAAGCTTAATTATATTTCTTTGATTATTAAAACATCAAAATTTTTATTATTGAAAAATAGAATATTGTAGTCTTATGTCAAATACCACCAAGTAAAACAAAAGAAGAGAAAAGGGGTCCATGGGTAAAAAAAGGTTGAGAACCAATGATGTAGATGGAAGATTTTCTATCAACTTTGTCAGGTTTAGGTGACCTAATAGAAAAACTAATCAATGAAAAGAAAGGAAATATATAGATGACAAATGCACTCATCTTTAGAATCCACAAGAAACAAAAAAATGACAAATGCTTTCCAGGTAATATAATAATATGATGTTTTAATTATGTTTTGTGAAATTTTATCAGCAGTACAGAAACAAAAAAATGAAAGACTAGGTTATAGCATATAGCAATAAACACAGTGACACTCCAAATAAGGAAGTAAAAATGGTTAGATTTTATTTCTTTTAGCAAATGGATATAAAAATGAAAAGGAGCAAATATTAATGAATTCTAAATATCAGATATTTTTAAATTGTAAAATGAGTAAAAATAAAAGGTTTGAGGCCTCAAAATGAAATACACAACCTAAAATTTGTTTACATGCTCAATAGTCAAAATCAATATCAGTTTTGTATGTTTTATTGAAATCAATTATTTTTTTTCAAGTCTCTTTTCAACTGTTTTGTTTCATTTCTAAGGAAAAATTGTAAATCCACCTGCCAGAATTATGAGTATTTCAGATGTCAAAAATTTTCTAGGTCATTTTTCTGCCATAATCGGCTTTAAAAGAATTTTAAAATTAGATGATTTCTTTGTTTTATTTTGTATAATTTTTAGCTCCTGTTAACAAATGAAAAAAAAAAGACAAAATAATGTTATTATTGTAATATTCACCTACACGTTTCATTTTCCTAAGGAAAATGAAAGAAGGAGCTTATGAAAAGAAAAAAAAAAAAAAATAGATTTAAAATCCTGACTACTGACCAGTGGTGTCATATCATGCAAATGCCTTTGGAAATCACATGTCCTAGTCTTTTTCTTAGAAACAAATTAAGCCTGGGAAGAGAAACAAAGACTTGGCTGTCTTTAATATCCATATTAATTACTCGGGCAAAAACCACAAAAAAAAAAAAAAAAAAAAAAAAAAAAACCCTAAGAATTCCTTTTTAGTCTCTTAATAACAAAAATGGTGATATTATCTTTAATCCATTGTATAAGAGATTTATTAAAACCTCTGTTTCAGAAATAAAATAAAATTAAATATTTTCTGAATTTGTAGAAAAAAAAAAAATAATACATGCATGTATATACAGATTTCCTTTTATCTATTCGTCATTAAAAAAGTTACATGTTATTGATGTCTGACTGAATCTACTTAAAATCTGTAGTTATAGGCTAATTTGATGTTTTTAATGTTCAATGAAATTAATCTCCTGTGCTTATAAGTGAAACATAAAACTGTTAAGCTATATAAGTTTTCTGATAGTGATGTCAGGAAAACTTTCATGTATAATTTTGATGTCTGTTAAAATATTATGTACACATTAACTGCAGAACTAAATTAGACAAAATTTTGCAGGCTTATGTAATGTGATCCTGCAAACATAGTCTTAAAAAAAACCTATAACAAAGGTCAATTTTGGCATTGTACATTTATACTACAAATCAAACTTCAAAATTAAAGCCAATTCACTCACTTCCAATTTAAAGGTTAACCTTTCTCCAATATCAATAAACAGTCAAGGCTACATTGAGTAATTGACTTCAATACACAATGGCTGCTCAATAAGTTTGGTTTTGAATCCGTCTTAATTTGCTCTAAGTAAATTACAGTAGTCCACCACTATTAGGCAAACCAGTTTATTACGGTATCTAGTGTACGATGGGTGGGTGGTGGACCCTAAGAGTTTGCTCTTATACCCTCAATATCACTCACTTTTTAGAAATTCCACCCTATTTTACCAATTTCTGGGCCATCTACTTCATGATAGACTGAATAAACAGAGATCATCAGATGGGTCCTAATTTGTTTTAATAATTACGCCCCTTTTTCACACGTTTTTACCTTGATTTTGATGATCAAACAGCCCAAATTTTGTGAAATTTTAACACCTTGACCATTTCACACCTAATCCAATTGTATTGGTAATAATTACACATGATTTATTGATATTTCTTTTTCACGTGTGATCAAAGAGTTCCTATATCGGTCTAATTAACAGGAATTCAATCACTGCAATCAGATACCACACTTAATTTGAAAATAACAAAGAAATTTTCATAAAATCTACCTTTTTGGAGTTATTGACAAAAGTTTGGACTCATTCGTGTTGTGTTAGCCATTACTGGCATTGTTTGCATATATTTGCTGCGGAATAGGTATTCACTCGTCTCAATTATTGAGCACACACTGATGCAAACAACGCCAATAATGGCTGCCATGCCATAGCTGACGACACAAATGAGTCGTAACTTTTATTGTTGATAACCCCAAAACGGTAGATTTTATAAAAATGTTTTTGTTATTTTCTAATTAGGCATGTAAATTTAGAATAAAATATAACTGTTCGGAAAATTTTTATCAGATACTTAGTGCAGGGCTTAAAAAGCAAATTATCTGAAATTTCTTATGGAATCACTGGCATAAATTAGTATAATTTTTTGAGGTTCTTTTCAAGCCATTATCTACAGTATATATTGTGAAATAGGGCCCAAAAATCAGGTAGGTGTTCAACCCCCTGTTATACCCCCCCCCCCCCCACACACACACACACCGAGCTATTGTGATTCACTTGCAGTGCAGGCCGGCCATCTTGGACACCAAGGTCTGCGCTATAGTGGTAGACTACTTTATAAGCTTGTGAAAGCTTCTTTACAATTTAACTAGCAAGGATTGTGCAAGCTAAGACCCTTCTTTTTCTTTGTTCAGCTTTAATTGTATCTTTGTTTAAAAGTTTGCATATGCCATAAAGTGATATTGGGGAAATTGTTATAATTAAAGCAGTTGATAAGCTCAAAAATTTTTAAGTTGTTTTATTCTCAAAACATACTAATAATGTAAACACTGATTATTTCCCCTTACCCAAGCTGTGATCTAAATGCTAAGGTAGTTTATGGTATTATTTAAATAACCAAGCAATTTTATCATATAAGCCATCAACAAAATGATCACTTATTTATGTCTAAATTCATTTCCATGTCCTTAAATAAAACATGGAAATTTATTAGTTTTATGCATTTGTAAAATCTCTCTCACACCAACCAACTTTGTTTCATTTTCAGTGTTTCAAGTGGACACATACACAAACATTTAGCTTGATATATTAGATGTACCAGAAAATGAATCCATGAAATCTGATATACATTTCAAGGTAAAAAATTTAAGTAGTTATGAGACTATTTAAGTAGTTATTTAGCAGCACTAATTGCACAGAAAAACCATTGTTTTTAAATGTAACTTTTCACACCTGCATTAAAATGGAAATATATTACTTTCTTAATTTTAGGTTATTCTGGACAAAAAGAAGAATGTATGGTTATTTTTGTTTTATTTACTAAAGTAAAAATAATTAATTCTATTATAAATAAAATTGTATAAGATTGAAAGAAAAAATAAACAGTAAAAATCAAAGTTATAAATAATTTTTGAAGTATAATCAAAATAACCTACACAGGGGGTGCTGAAAAGTTTTCATTCCAATCCACTTCCCAAAATATGATCAAATAATCAAACATCAGAATACTTTTTAATCAACTCTTAATTGGCCAAGAAGTTTTCAGTCTAATCGTATACATATGTTTATACTGAACTATCTAGTGTATGTAATTCATTTTGAAGTTTCCAAATCAAATTGTCAGACTGTACCATTTTATGAATCCATGTTATTATGACGGCAAAATGATTCAATTCAATGATAGTAAGGACAAAATGAAATTAGCCAATTTATTTCTGCTCATTCAAGACTTAAAAAATTAGAAATGATTTCCAGCCATCTCACTCATCTAAGATGCATGCTTGAAAACTTCCACACAAGTTTTGTATAAAATAAACAAAACAATGAACATTTACAAATGTAAATGAAACTTTCAATTATCTCAAATTTTTTTTTAATATTTAAAAAATTTCTTCAGTATGTTATTTTACAAAAAAATCTTCAAATACAAACCAGATTTAAAAATGGCTGTTTCCGCCTTGTTTTCTAATTAAAAAAATAAAATACATTATTCCATCTATTATATAGTGAAATGATCTTTTTACTCATAATTCAGAGATATTTTTGTTTTATTAAAAAAACGTATTTAACTCAAAGATATTACTTTTTTTCTTATATGGATAATTTTACTTTTTCAAAAATATATTAAATACTTGCAAAAATAAATTCTATTCAGAAAAAAAAATAACATTTAAAGCTCTACTATTTAAATTTATTTCTTATTTGTCCAGAAGCAGAAGACGGAATATTATTTTGGAATGATCACATGTGGTGAAAGTGGATGCAAAAAACGCTATTGCTATGCACAAGACTAGAATTCATGGCTAAAATATTTGTGTATTGTGCCAGTAGTCAGTGATTATGCTAAGGTAAAAACACACATTTTGAATATTGAGATTTTTTTGGTTGTTTTAGGTAGGATCTCTCCATTGGGAAGATTGAAGTAACACAACACTAGATTAAATACTGTCATTATTTTCGTTAAAAATACAATTCATTAAAAAAAAAAAAATTATTTTCTAAAATAATATCTTTAAGCTTATTAAAATAAATTACTTATTAGAAGTTGCTTAGGTTAACTAATTCTTTTGTTTTTACTTAAAGTCAAATAGATACAGAAAAATCTTACTCATTTTGTAACATATATATGGGCTGATGGCAGATTTAACTGTGGAGGATTGGCATACATTTGTAAAGTGGGGAATATGTGAGCAGTAGCAGGAGACATTTGGATTGTTGTAGGAAATACAGGCACCATATGTGGCATCTGGTGTCCACTGCTAGTCGTTGTAATAAGGCTAGGAAACTGAGACATCTTCATGGCCAGTCCCTCAGCACTGACCACTTGATCAACTTGTGAAGAGACGAGATGAGGATGTGATGTGGGTGATATATTAAGTTCAGAATTCTCTTCTTGGTGATGTCCATGTATTTGAGTATTGTCAGGTTTTTCATGCTCAACAGAGGCCCTTTTCTGGGATTTGGGGGACAACTGAACTTTAATGTCTTCACCAATATTGGGATCAGGGTGATGGAGTTGATGGGATGAAAGATTGGATCCATTTGTAAGGTCAAGATTCATTTGCTCTTGCGATTGCTGAAGACTGTTTCCGTCTCCATTGCTACAAACTGATGAAGCAAAACTGGGGGGAACACAGCTCAACTTCCTTCGACCCTTATTCAACTGATTATGTTTTACCAGTCGGTCTCGACGACTAAAAGCAAACCCACAGATCTGGCATTTAAATGGACGTTCCCCAGTATGGATTCTACGGTGCACTTTTAGATGGTCACTACGAGAGAGCCCTTTCCCACATATATCACACTTATAGCGTTTTTCACTCATGTGTGATCCCATGTGACGCACCAGATGGTGGTTACGTGAAAAAGTTACCCCACATGTATCACAACGATACGGTCGAAGCCCAGTGTGAATAGTTGTATGAAGCTTGAGGTGATCTCGTCGAGACAATGTCTTTCCACAAATGTCACAGGTAAATGGTTTAGGAGCTTCTGACTGTTGCTGAGAATGATGGTAACCTTGGCTCTGTTGGTGATGGTGATCTTGGTTACTGAGGCCTACATCACCCGTGTGGGAATCCTCAACTGGCAAATCTAAAGAATTTGCACCTTTGCACTGTTGATGGACTGTCTCCCTGATGATATTATCACCACCAGCACCACTATGATAAGGATGCAGGTGGTGGTGGTGATGATGATGATGATGTTGCTGTTGATGGTTAATCTCTTGCTGTGGGCGGCGTTCAATCAGTTGGATGTTACTAGCAATTGGAAAGGTTGTCCGGCCAATATTACAGGCAGGTTTCTCCAGTGAGAAATGCTCACTTTTAGGAGAGTTTATAGAATTTTGAGGATCATTTGCAGACATCTTGGTGATTTATTTCATCTCTTCCCTAGATGAAGTCTGAAAAATAAATTAAAACAAGAAATAATTTACTTTTGGTGTTTTAGTCTCAAAACTGCACCAACCAAAAAGATGTTTTCTTTTAATAAATAATTTTATCAAAATGTTTGGCGAACATTGACAAAGATATGGTAACGAGACATGGCGAAAATCAGAGAGACAAAAAGTACTGGAAAAGAATTTAAAAACCAATCTATGGGTTGCTTGTGAAGATAGATCACCAGCCTCCATGATCAGATGTCAAAATAAATCTTCCTTTAACTTTTATGTAGAACAATCATTTGGATTCTATTCCTACTAAATTACAGACAGCTTGAAAGTTACCAGATGATTGTCTAGAAGCTTTACAACTTATTGAAAACCTTATCAGAAGGGACTGCATTTGTATATTTTTCTGATATTATAATTTCTTATGATACTACAAATTTAAATAGTTAAATGATAAATTTGTTTTTCTTTACAGCTTAGTAACTCTTTATGAGTTATTTAAAATCAAGATATTTGTGTTTTGTAAGTAAAACCTTTTTTTTTAATGAATGAATATTGCATTAACAATTTTGAGAATAACAATAATTTTTGCAGATACGAATCCTACTATTAAAACCATAGCTGGGGGAAGGAGATGGATTCATACCATTTGTGTATAAATGAATGTAGCAATAAAGAGAAAAGAAATGATTAATTTAAATGAAGATGCATTTAACATCTATTTCACAGATGAATAAAAATACAAGTATCTTATTATATCCATATTTTGTATTCCATATGATTTCTAGTTAAGCTAAATAAATTCAACTATCTACAATAAAAAGAACTAAATATGCAAGAATGGGATTCAATAAATGTTTGCTATTTCTTATTACACATATATAATATTCATCCTCAAACTATATAATAATTTCATAAAATCAAAGGAGCTCAAACTTGATTCTTTTCTTCCTATTTTACCTTTGTTCAATATTTACCTAAAAAATTAACAAAATACAAATAAAAATTTTTAGGTTTTATTGCTTTATTTTTGTAGAATGAAAAGGATTGAAAAAAGAACAAAAAAAGAAACTCTAGAAAAGTAAATGTGATTTTTAATGATGAAAAAAAAAAAAAAAAAAGCTAAATTTAAAATAGACATGCTTTTAAGGCATAATACTCCAGACAAATTAGGTTTTACTAAATAATTAAAAAAACAAAAAAATTACTTTGGATTGATTTTGGATGTTTTGTCTTCTTTTAAGTTCTAAATTTAATGTAACTTTATTCTACTCGCCCACCCTTAAAAAAACAAAACAAAAAAAACGTTTTTTTTTCTCAGGATACCTGATTTAAATGAGTTCTTGAACCCTGAAAAACATTAATTCACCTGGTGAAAAATATTAAGGCCTGTAATGAGTAAATGTAAGGTGTTTTAATTAGACAAAAATGTTGTTTTCTAACAAAGTTATGCCAAAAGTAAAATTTTAAATTTTTAGGATCTCCAAGTGTTTCCAAAATTAAAGTGGAGAAAGCAGTTTTAAAAACTGAAAATATATTCAATTTATTTTTTCAAAGATGATTTTAAAGAATCAGGGAAAAGTAAGATATTATTGCACAATACATTATTGAAAAATATATTTTAAAATTCTTCATAAAAATGAATCACAAAATAAATTGTGCTAAGTGTTTTAGTCAAAATTAGGTAGTAAGTAATAGGTATCACCTAAATTTGAGCATAAGAATCGTAAAAATTTAAAGACCTCCTTTTTAGAAAAATTTTGGTTCTTTTTGAAAAGTATTTTAAAGCTAATCTACAAAATAAAGAAAAATAATCTTACGAATTTCAATAAGACATTTTTAAAACATTCTTACAGTCAATTTATCATCAATCTGCCATTTTAATTGAAGAACAACAACAGACAATTTAAGATACTTTAAAAATCTCTTAAAATATCATATATCTATCCTAAATATTAGTTTCAAAGAAATTATGGATTAATGAACAGAAATTTGGAAAAATATTAGTTACTCTACACTTAAAATATATTGGAAAAACCTTTGAACACAGGAAGATATGTTCTAAATGCCAACATCAAACAAGTTACATCCAACAACCCCCAATTTTACAAAAAATTGGTTTAAAATTTAATTAAATATGAAATCCGAAACCTGCCAAAATACAAACACTGGTTTCGTTTAAGTTTAAAAAATAATAATTTTTAACTTTCTTACCTAATGTTCCTACCTATATTTTTTATTCTATAAATTAAATATTTCTTTATGAAACTTTTTATGAAATTTTTTATATTATTAGGAATATGAAGGTATTTTTTAAAATAATAAAATGAAGTAATATTTTTATCCACTGCATCCTTTTTTTTCCCCCTTTTTAAACTATCTGATGTCATGAAATATTTAACTTCACCAAATCAGGTCTTTCTAATATTTTAAGAAAATTTATTAAAGAAAATCCTGCAATAAAAAAAAATAAAAATAACTAGAGAAAAATGATAAAGACTCATTGATTTCTTTCACTTTCCTTTTATTCAACTACTAATCTCAAAATATTCTAGACACTTCCGGATCATATACACAAAAGGTCTTCGGGTTACATCAGACCTGATGTATGGCGTTTCATGGTTATAGTGCAATCTCTCATAATATAATGTGTCATTATGAAGTGCTATATGAGGAAGACTGCATCATTTCTTCACCAGCTGTATACCATATTGGACTGTGTTACATTCACTCATTTGTGTCGTTTTGGGGGAAAATTTTTGCCCTTCATGATGGCTCCCAAGCATAAGGCAAACTCGTGGGTGCTTATGTAGGTGAATTCTGACCTACGTTGAAAATCAGGTTACGTTGTGTCGTAGGACACCCTATAATTAGTTTTAACCTTATATAAGCAATAAGGAGGTAAGTCAGAACTGTTCAAGTATTTCCTGTTTGATCTTCCATACCAAATATAATCTAAGAGTTGCGAAAATAAATACAATTCTTTTTAAAATATTTCTGATGCAAAAATGGCATCAAACTTTATATTTTTCAATTCTTCAAATACATCTTTAATAGAAAAAAAAAGAAAAAGATCTGTCATTTACCTACTGGAAGAATTTAAAAATCACACTGAAAAATTACAATGAAATTTTTCACAAATAAATATTAATTGTAGATTTTTTTTCAAAATCAAATCTGAAAAAAAGTAATGTGTTTTATTAAATTATGCAAGCACTAACTTATTTTTGGAGTTTCATTGAATTATTTTTATAAGGCTTCAGGACAAATTTTAAAGATTTTCCGATTTCATATTGCAAACATTTTTATTAAAATAATATCTTGAGGGATTTCATTATAAAAACTAAAAAAAAAATTTTGTCATCACCCACACCTCAATTAAGAAAAAAAATGTATCGAAATGGGGGTTGGGTTACACAATTGCTACAAAGTTTTCTAATAAAATGACCTTTTCAATATACAATTCACTTATTAATGAATAAATTCAGAAAATGTTACTTGAATCAGATAATTCCCTGATTTTTTTAATTTTATTAAAAGCTGGATAGCATTTTGAGAAGAAAAAAAAAATGTATCCATTTGGCGGTACTTAGAAGTACACGGCACAGTTAATCTGTTCAGTTGTAGAAACTCGAACTATTTTACTTTAGTATTAAGAATGTCTTTACTATCAAAAGAACAGAAAAATAGTCCAGAATAAACAACAATAAAATTATCAAGTTTTAAACACTTTAAAAAAATGATAAAAATTGTAATCCATCACTGACTTAGAAATCAGTTTTAATCGCTACAAAATGCCAGTTAACAAACAAAATTAAATTAGAATAATAATCACAAATCACTAGTGTAGTTTAAAAGATTAAAAACAAAAGAAAAAAAAGAAATCAAGTCTTGTATATTTCAATCATTCAAACCATGTTGTAGTTTGTTTTTAACAAAAGTTATTGACACTAAAAATTTGTTTACTAGTTTACTACAGAACAAAAACATTAATCCACATATTTGCATTCTTGGACACTGGGGAAGAATAACATTGAGAAATGTTACCAAAAGCTCCATAATGAGTTTTGTGGAGGTTTTTACGAAATAATCAAGGTTAGAAGACATTTTTTTGTCAACATTCATTTATCGACTTTTGTTTTCCAAATTGTAAACACATTTTTATTTCAGACAAGGGAGATAAAAAAAATGGCTAACAATAAGAAAGGCAAAAAATTCATTTATTCAGGCTAAATGACATAATGAGAGAAGGAAGTCTTACTTTATTTTATAACTTATATAAGAATGTGTTTAAAGACACAAAAAAAGTAAATCTTATTATCAAAAGCTACGAGTTTTCTTCTTAAATATCTTCGTAATTTTTACGAAAAAGGAAAAAAAAACTTTTTCACGATGGGCGGGATTTTAAAAACAGGTTTCCGTTTTACGACTCTGTATTTTTTTCAGCTCACCTCATAATGCAAGTCCGCTTTATGTTTTGAGAATTATGGAGAGCGATTTAAAAAAAAAGTTTCAATAAAAACAAAAAGGATGAAAGTTTAACATCCCAAATAATTCATTGTGGGAGTACTTGGTCAGTAAGAACAAAAAAAAATCTAATTGAACAAAATCATTTTTTGTATACAATTCAATTTAAAACACTGACTAACAATAGTTGTGTGTACTGTAGTTAGTCACTCAATATAGTCAAGCTCTCGAAACTTATGTGACTCCCAACTTTGGCAAAGTACATGAGTAATATTGTTAATTATAATTAAAAATTAGATGAAGTGTTTATTTTAATTTTGAATTTATTTTGTTTTTATATTTCTATTACATCTGATATCTGCTTAAAAATTAGTTTATACTATAATAGTCATTGACTCATTGAGTATTACTATCTCTCTAAAAAACAATTATGGTAATTTTTTAGACTGCTAAAAGCACAAATACTTTTTAAAGGCTAATTTAATTTACAATACAGCTTTCGACAAAAAAAAAATGATAATAATCATGTCCCTATTTTTAACGTAGTTTTTAATTTTCAGACAGTTCATGAAGCCATTTGAAAACATTCAATAAGACATTGATTGAAAGAATCACTTTTTGTTTTATTTTCAAGACAAAATATTAAATAAAAAATCATGAACTTTCGCTTTCGTTACAACACCAATAACTTTATTGATTGAATTATGTTGAAGAAAACAATTTTCCATCATTAATTTATTAAAAAACCAGATTAATATAATTTATATACTTCATTCCTTTAATATGAATTTTATTCGGAAAACTAATGAATAAAATAAAACTATTCAATGTTCCAATAAAAAATAAAAATAAACCTATGTGTTTTATAACGTGACTAAATTAAAACTGCAAGCGATCTTTTTACTCGATGAACAGTGCCTAGCTTTTCTTAAATAATTTGAGTTTTGCTGATTAAAATAACAAAATAGTTAACATTTTTTAGTTTTAAAAAGGCTCCCGTACTTTTTAAAACTGATCGATAAATTAAATAAACACAATACCCACCTCTCTCTGTATCTTTTGATGCCTGACATAACTGCTGCTACTGGTTTGTCAATTTTGGCGGGAAATAGATCCCACCAACATTTCATAGATCACTTTTTCTTACAGTACACTAAAGTGTTAAAAAAAGAGGGGGGGTAATTACTAAGTTTAAATATTTAAGTAAGTAGTTAAGATCTTGTTTATAGTTGTTTTAAGTGAAAAGATCAGTTGTGTTGAGATTAGCATTGATTGTATAAGATTATTTATTGATTCTCTTATTACTTTTTAGTGGAATGAAATTGAAATATATATACTTTATTTTTTATTTTAGTTATATTGATGTCTTTTCCTTTTTTATTGTTATGGCAAGCAAAAATAATAACATTAACCTTTACAAATTGACAAATTTTGAACAAGTGTTTATAATTTTATAAACAATTCTAAAGAAATGAATCCTTTATGTTACAAAAAAGCATATTTACATTAATCAACAATTTAAAAAACCCGCTGCCTCCACATTTATTAATATTTCATGCCAAAAATTATTTTCTAAAAATATTCAATCACTTTATAATTTATGTAACAATAAAAATTACGTTTTTTTTTTTCATTTGTTTTTAATTTTTTAAGTTCCTAAATAAATAAAAAAAATCAAACAATGCAATGTTTAGTTTTAAAAATGATATTTTTTGTTGAAACTACTTTTCTTTTTCTTCCATAAACTTACTCAGCATTGCTAAGGGTTCAAAATTATACGTAGTCCAGCAATAAAAACAAAAACTGACCTTTTTCGATGTATAAATACAGGCAATAGCTTCAGGATTATTGCTAAAAGAAAAGTTGAATGTAGCTAATACTTTTTACGTGATTTTATTTTATTTATTATTCAAGTGTCCATATTTTTCTCTCGTGTTTGTAAGCTAAGCCCTGGAGTTAGCTCCCCCTGTTTACATTCAAAGATCTACTAAAATGCACATCTTTTTACGGTTTGCAAAATGTTTTTGGAAACCTTTTCCTTAAAAAAAAAGTCTTTCTTATCTTTAAGGACTTGTAAATATACCTAAACTCGAGATTATTTCTCTCAGGTAATTCTTTCAGAAAACGATAAATTCATTCCTACTACTTTCATTTTTAAATTTCAAAAAGCTTGCCCTACATGAAAAAGGAATCAATTTTTCAAGGTGAGAGAGAATAATATATTTTTATTAATTTATTTACACATGAGACATGCTTTCCTGTTTAAATTAATTTTTACAAAATTTAATCTTAAGCTGTATCCATATTTGTTCATAACAGAAACGTATTAAGTTTAAAAATTAAGTTTCGTCGAGGTTTCGAGCGGTCTGTTTTTAAAAGGAAATGAAAAAAAATTCTTAAAAACTCATTGACCACGTAAATAAAAAAAAATATACGTGCCAAGACACATAACCACGTTTATAATTGCAAAACGATTAATTAAAAAAAAAACTATATTGAAATCATTTTTTGGTTTTTTACTTTAAAAAACTAATATCACTTAGTTTTAATAATAGCTACAAAAATACTTTTACATTTTTTTGTCTAGCATGTGCAATCTAAATTAAATAAAAAAAGGCTTTTTACGTAGACATATGTTCGAAAAATTAAGACTCCTGTTCACAAAGTTCACAGTTCACTGTAGTGTAGTTAGATTTTATTTTTCTAAAAAAAGTAAAAGTTAATTTTAATAATTATGATAAAATTAGCTAACCTTTTTTCATTAAGTCTTATTTAAAGGAATTATTTAAAATAGGATATTTTAATACACATACAATGAGTAAAGTTTTACTTTTATGATAAAAGTTTTATCCAATCATCTCCCTCACGTCAAAGTTTTAAATGAATCATTATCAGCACTTCTATTCATTCTGTAAAAAAGCAAACTTTTTCCTCCATTTAAGTTTTTCTCTGATATTTAATGTGGCTTGTAAATGTTTATTATTTTCTCTGCATGAAATTTTATTAAAATAGGTTGTTATTTATTTGCTCACGTTTGGCAACTTTGGGTCTACAAACAAAATTTCTATGACTCGAAAAAATACAGAATCTCCAATTCAAATAAGACAAACTTTGTTGAAACTTTGTATTCAATACAAAGTTTGTGTTATCAAAACTTTTATTTTGTTCTGCTGCTTTGTTTAAAGATGACTAAGAAGGAATTTTTTCATTTATTTAAACGTTTTAAGTTTTGTTATCTTATTCATTCGTAAAATTTGAGATATGATTGTTAATGTTAACTTAAATGTCAACCAAGCATTTTCTGCTGGACTTGCCCCCCTCATCCATATCTGATGACATGGTGAAGAAATTTTTTTTTTTTTATGAACACTGGTGAATTGATCTGATGTAACACTGTTCAAAGTATAATATTTCTTCACAGCCACCCAGGACACTTGATCATTTTGAAAGTAGATTTAACTAACTGGGATATCTTTGATTAGTGTCTATTGAATGGCCTTGCCATGTCATTTGCATTGTTGATCTTTTTACAATTACACAGTAGTCTGGATGATTATTTTTGTGTTTGATGATAGCATTTTCTTTGGAAAGGTGACAAGTCGGCCTGCTAAACAGTCTGCCTCATCAACATGAAATTCCCACTTCTTTACCATTCAGAAAGACAATAAAGGGTAGACATTTTTTAAAAACTATTTTGAGTTTTTTTTACAGTTATTTTTAAATTGACCAACCGGGGTGTTTGACAATAAAAAATGATCACTTTTTGATCTTCATGATAAATTATGAATTTCTATCTGTTTTGTCCATGATAATCCTTTCTTTTACGCTGTATTGAACTTTTTGATTATAGTAATATTTTTAACAATATTTATTATTTTTGTCATTATTTTCAAAATCCTTTTTTTTTTAGTAATTGTCTAATTTTATTATCAACTGTGTAGTTGGGGGAATTGTTATTAGTACTGATTATTCACTTTAGACTAGTGAATTAGACAAAAAACCAATAATCTTTCAGAAATTATTTTTAAACTCCCAACTTATAAAGAATTTTTTTTTTTTTTTAACAGAGTGATCTTATGTTGCTTTGAGAAGATTGCCAGAAGAATGGCCCAACCAATCATAGACTCTGTGGAAATGGTAGATTTGTGTTCAAGTTTTTCACAAACGACTCAGAATGGTAATATGTTGACTGTAAATATTATTCCCCAAACTCTAGTAGCCAAATTGGTACCAGGCATGAATTTGACTTCTAAAATTTATGGTAATGCAACAGAGCTGCCCGTACAAAAATCTCCACCCAAGAAAGAGAAGAAATTTAAATGCAGTTTTTGTGGCTTTGCCTTTTCCCTAAGTGGTGACCTCAAACGCCACGAGATGACACACACTGATCTGAAACAGTTCAAGTGTGATATCTGTAATAATGCTTTTACACGAGCGGCCACCCTCAAGATCCACAAAATGCGACACAGTGGAGCAAAGCCATTTCCTTGTGATATATGTGGAGCAGCATTTGCACTTAACAGCAGACTGAAGCGACATAAAATGTCACATACTGGTGAGCGTCCATTCAGGTGTGACATCTGTAGTCATACGTTCATTGTGAGTCGGGACCTCAAAGTTCACCAGATGACACACACTGAACGGGAAAACAAGAATTACTCCTGTGACCAGTGTGGAACCAAATTTTCTCACAAGAGCACTGTAAAAGCACACAAAAAAACTGCGCATGTTGATACAACTCCATTTAAGTGCAAGATCTGTGAGTCAGCTTTTAAGGTGCGTAAGGAACTGAAAGAGCACAAAAAACTCCATATTGGAGAGAAAATTTTTAAGTGTGACATCTGTGGAAATAGTTTTGCACGTAAACTCACTCTCAGACGCCATGAGCTAACTCATTCTGGAGTGAAGAATTATCACTGTGATATCTGTGGGTCATCATTCTCTCGAGGAAACACGTTAAAGATTCACCAAATGACACACACAGGGGATAAGCCATTCAAATGTGACATATGTGGAGCTTCATTTGCTCTCAATGTCAGGTTGAAAAGACACATGATGACTCATTCAGGTGAGAGACCATTTAAATGTGATGTTTGTGGAGCTGCTTTTACTTTCATCAATCGATTAAAGAGACACAAAACAACTCACCTTGAAAAATCCCACAAAAATAATTACAGTGAAAAATTAGATAGTGTTAATTCAGGAAATTCTGTTGTCACAAATTTATCTAAAAGTAATAACAAGCAACACTCCAAATCACCTCAGAAAACGGTGAAAAATTCTGCCACAAAAAGAGTAAAACCAGTTAGATCCAAAAATAAAAATAAATTGTTTCTTAGTATGTGGAAATGAATTTCTTCAGGAAACATGTTTCAAGAAGCATGTTGTGGGACGTGTTAAATGCGGAAAAGGTAATGCTTCAAAGATGAAGGGATCACGTTCAGCACATACCTTGCAGGTAACTCAGAAAAAATGTTCAGAGGAAAAAGAGAAAAATATTGTTTTGCAACCAGTGCGAGTTTTCTACTCTGTCCAATTCTCAGTTTGAACAGCAGAAAAATATACACGAAAGGAAAGCAAATGGCATAAAATCCCACAATTATGATGCACACAATTCATCTGGATTTGTCCATTACAAAAGGGGATGTCATTCTTCAGAAAAATCCAAGAAAACAGCGAAATATTAAAGATAGTGTTTCCTTAGAAAAATTGCATTGTAAGGACACCCAACAAAAAATCAAACACAATAGCAATAAGAGCCATTATATCTCAAGATATTTTGACTGACCATCAAATGATCTCTATATCCAGTGAAAACAAAGAATGTCAGGACAATGGTGATGCAAATGATAATATCCTTGCACATGTAGAAATGCATAAAGAAATATTTAGGGCACTTAAGTGTGGTTCATGTGACTCTATTTTTTTATTCTGAAGCAGAGATGATCTCTCATGTAAAAACTCAGATAGACACTAATCCTGTCACAGTTACCAAAGAAAACTTGTGATCTCATCTTGCCAAAAAGTTTAGATCTAAAATTTTGAAAAAACAAAAACACAGCAAAGCTTAAAAATAATTGTAAATGTTAATGTAACCTGGAAAATATTGTGAGTAATCAATATTTGATTAACAAAGAAGATTGAATTTTGTTAATATTTCAGTGTTACTCATGTTTGTCATAGGATTTCATTATTTGTGTTTAAAATGGTTTTTAAATCTTATCAGGACTATAAAGATTTTCTCATCTCAAGAGATATAACTGTTTGCAGATATATTTTGTAAACCATTTAAGTCATTTAAAAATGTTTACATTGTTCAATAGCTTTATTTTTGGATTATTGCCTTTAATCGTTTTTGATAGCTCCTTACAAGATCACTACACACACTGATAGGTATTTTGCTTCATTTTTTTCCTTAGCAATAGCTTCTAGTTCCTCCACATTCAAAGGACCTATGCCCATAAATTTTTCAATGGGGTTTATGTCAGAACTTTGTGCAGAATATGCCAATACTTAATTTTGCTGTCATCTAAGTATTTGTAACAATTCGTGCCATGTGTTTCAGTTCATTTATCATATTGGAACGTTCGGTGATGCCCCAAATGCAGATTTCATGTACTTTGTTTCATATTATTTTTAAGAATAGCCAAATACTGCTCTTTATCCATGATACCCTGTACTTTTACTATTTCTCCTGGTTCAGAAATAGCAAAACATTCCCAGAGCAGAATTCTCACACCACCGTGCTTAATTGTAGGGAGGGTATTTTTTGGTTTGTGAGCTTCATTCACTTTCCGCCATACATAATTGGAGTTCATTTGACCAAATAATTCTGGTTTGGTTTCATGGTTGCAGAACAAATGAGTTACCATGGTACATGGCACTCACATAGTCTTCTTCATTACCTTTTAGAATGTTATATAGAATCAGGTCAATACTATTTCATTTTCAAATGCTGCTTGTATTAAATGAAAAGAAAAAAAAATAATTGAACATAAAGTAATATTATTTTATAATTTTAATAAGGGAGTGGGGGTGAATAATTTTGAACTGCACCAATTTTTAGAAAAATCTATAACTATGAATATAATAGATTGAAACTTCTAATGATTTCAGTACTTGTAAATATTCGCATTTCCTTACAAAATATGCAAATATTCAGTGGAGGCGAATAATTCTGTATATATTGTAGCATGCTGAAATGAGAAATCTGTACATCACCAGATTCTACTGCTGTAACCTGGAACCTAACAGTTCTGCTTTACTCTTAGGAAGTTCCAATTCCCTGAATAAATCCTTTAGTTTATTGCACAGGTATTACAGCACATGTGTGTTGCCCACTTCTTGTCTTGGTGTTCAATTTTGCATCCAAAATATAGTTGGTAAGCTTTTCTCACAACAGGTGTTATATTTGACTTTTGAGATGTAAAAGTCACTTTGCCACACACATAGAAGTTATTGGCTTTGTAGGGCATTTTTCACAGGTCAAATGTTTGAAAACCTGAGGGGGAAGTAGAATAATAATTAGTTTATTAGGAGAATAATTATATATAATGTTATTAGGAAAATAATATTTAATCTTGCAAGGACATCAATTTTGATGAATTTTTGATATCTTAAAATCTAAGGCCAGTCAACAATTTTGGATATCATTTTTATTTCTAACACTCCCAAATTAGCCAAGATTGGTTATTTTTGTCTTTGAAGTTTTTAATTGTAGACCAGTGTTATTGTTCCCCGAATTTTATGAAAAATGACAATGCAGCAAGAGAAAGTGCAATATATATCCTGGTTCATAGAGACCAAATCAGACACTCTGGTCCAGCAGAATTACAGTACAAAGTATAAAAAAAAACCCCAAAACCCACCAAGTCATGTTAGCATCTGTGTCTGGCACAAGAAGTTTATAAAAAACAGAAATTGGTTACATACAACCATTTGAGATAATGTTGAAGTGTTCTGGTATTTTTAAATAAAACTATTTGTTTACTTGTTTTCTAATAAACCCTGTAGAGTTATCTTGAATTTTTCCATTTTGTTAGAATTTTTAAAATTGTACAGATAATTTATGGACACTCTGTATTTATAATATAACTGCTATTTTACTTGTTTGGCATTTTATCCTTGTTTTAACAATTTTTCCCTTGTAAATTTGAAATTCCCTTTCCCAGCCCCAAATTTATTTATTCATCTTGTTACTGTGCAATGCACAATTAAATTGGACAGCAGTCCCCAAGTACACTGGCACAAAAACAAAATGATACATATATGAGGTGTATTCAAAAAGTATCTGATCTTTGGGCATAACAAAAACAAAAATCCAACAGGTACACACTACTCATATGTACTCTAGGCATAATAGCCGGGAACCAATGTGGCCTACCAGTGTGAAAATGGTCACATATGCGCAAGAAGGGTAGCATCACCTCTAACCCCAAAATTTTTGCCCATGCAGCATTAGTTTTGGCGGGAAAAATAGTCGGTACTTTTTGAACACACCTTGTATACACATGCGTGAAGCACACATGAAACAAACCCAGAGCATTGAATAAAGAAAAGTAATGACATTTAAAATTGTCAGCATGTGGCAGTGTTCATTTTGCATAGGGCTTTCTTGTCCATTGCTTGACAGCTGGCCTACTAAACAGTGATGTAGTACATCAGCGCATTCTCAATAGAGCAGTGATAAAAGGTCATCAGCAGCTCTTTTGTAAATTATTTTTTCTGAGAATTCTCAGTAAAGAGAGTCACTGCTCTGCTTTCTTAACTAATATGATGATATTGCTAGTCCTGGTGAGATTCTCTGGAATGCACCTTCTTTGAAACTTAATTTTATTCACTTTCTCCACACAAACTCCACTGATAACAAAAGGAGCAGGTTTTGTGGCATTCCTCCAAAAGTCCATCACCAGCTCCTTAGCCTTTAAGGTGTTTAAGTAAAGGTAATTCTTTGAGCTCCATGCCACCAATCTTTCTATTTCACTCCTGTAGCCCACCTCATCACCCACCAAAATGAGTCTAACCACAGTAGTGCTGCCTGCAAACTTAATGATTGTGTTGGTAGGATGGATAGGGATGCATTTGGGGCACCAGTATTGTGTCAGGGAGGGGTGCGGGCCTATTCTGACAGTTGATGATTTGTTAGAAAGTCCTTAATCAAACAACGGATGTGCTTTTGACCATTTTTCTTGGGATGGTTGTGTTAAAGTCAGCAAAAAGCGTTCTTAACTCCCTCTTTATGGTTGGTGGTTCAGTGCAGTATGGCAGGCAGTGGCATCTTCTGTTGATCTATTTGCTCTATGCAAATTGGTGTTGATGAAAAGTAGACAGCAGACTTGCCTTGATATGCAGCTGGATCAGTCTCTCAAAGAACTTCATAACAATCAGCAAGGCGATCATCATGGTTGATTTCAGGCAGGATGGTATCACAGATTTTGACAAAGGCATGTTAACTATTTTGTAAAGATCCCAGAGAGTTGGTTAGCACATTCTTTCATGATCCTTCCTGTCACCCCATCAGACTCATCAGCTTTCTTCAGATTCACTCCTCTGAACACACACCTCACATCAAGCTCATGAACTGTGAAACAGATTTATGGCATGTGGGGTTATGTTAGACTCCATCTCAAAGTGAGCAAAGAAACAATTAGGTTCTGCCATCATGGAATCACCATCCATAATTTTGCTGTTTCTAGATTGTTATTAATATGTTGGATACACACTGTCGATCATTGTTATTGAAGTGGCTATCTTTTTTATGGATGTTATTTTTGCTTTCCTAATGCCTCTCTTCAAGATTGCTCTAGCAGCCCTATGTAAGGCTGTGTTGCCAGACATAAAGGCAGTATTTCAGTCCCAAATGAGAGATTGGACTTGCTTCATCATCCATAGTTTCTGGTTAGGATATATCCGGACATGTTTATTGACAATGATAGTACCGATGCAATACTTTAACAAAGCAGAGCTGAAGTATGTGTTTCCAAGTCTGGTTCCTCAAAAATGTTCCAATTGGTCTTTCCAAAGCAATCCTATCACACAGAAGCTTCCCCTGGACACCCTCTTGATATTCCTGATTGTAGGTTGACTTTTTCTCCTGAGGAAGTATATTTTGATGTTAATAATATGGATAACATAGTCTGACTGGCTTTGTGTGGCAATGGTGTTGATTTAAATTCACATTTAATATTTGAATAGGCCTTGTCCAAAACATTCCCCTGCCTTGCAAATTTTATGTGTTTGGCAGAGGTGATTTCAAATCAGCTTGAATAAAATCACAAGTTATGATATTATCAACTTGGGAATAATTGTTTTGTTTATTGATGGCACTGTGTAGATATCATAAAGTTGTATTAACATTCGCATCCAATGACACATACAGAGCTGTAGTTATTATGATGGAAAAGAAGGTAAAAAGGCCTACATTTAACAGGTAGAACAATGATTATCTAGTATGCCACTGTAGACGCACCAGCTGCTATTCACGTAAATACAGACACCTGCCACTCCTATCCAGAGGCTTCGTTTCTACCCCAAATACTGTGCAGCCTGCCAGTTCAATAAATTCATTTACAACAGATGAATGCAACTATGTTGCCGCTAGTAACAAAATACAACAGTCTTTGACTAACCTGTTGGTATATATCAGTAAATCCAACTCATCTCATTTGTTGATAGATCTTGCATTTGTGATAAACGTTACTGAAAACAGTAGCTGTTTCCATAACCCGGCAAGAACACCAGACCCGCAACCATGTTTCTGTTTTCTGTATCTTTGATGCTTGCCAAAGTTGAGAAAAACTGTCCACAGAGAGCTGGGTGTCAAGACTATATCCAGTGTCTTTGTGTGCATAAAATCCCTTGTAGTTGCTTGTTCACATTGAATTCCAATGGACCGTAGGTAGACCTTGCATAAGTAACTACACTTTACATCATTAAACAGACATACAAACCAAAACACACAAAGATTACTGAATAGGAGACTGCTGTGTGTATGCATGTCATATTTTTTTTTTTTTAATTAGCAAAATGTTACCCTGCATTTACATTTTTATCTCATATTTCATTGGTTTGTAATACACAGATTGATGTAAATAACTAATTAAATCTTCATTCACTATTATATTTTAGGGAGGGTTTTTATTATTTTTTTTCTTTATATAAATTTACAAATTCAATATCAAAGAGAAGAAACAAAAAAAATAAAAATTGAGCAATGAAAATTTTTGTTGCGTTTTAACCTTTTCTAGTGAATTTCTTTTAGAACAAATATATTTTGTTCATATTTTTAAAACTATATGTTTAATTTCAATCAGTACCTGTTAGGATTCAATCCATTGTGATATTCTTATCTACCGGTTTAAAAATTTAATGAATAAAAGTAGTTAAAAAAATATAGATTGATTATTAAATGCAATTTCCACCAGTCAAAATTAATATGAAAATTGCCATGAAATATTGAAGTATGTAAAGAAATCCGCCCTCACGCATTTGTTCTTCAAATTCATTACAAGCAATTTTTTCAGTTACTCTTATCCATAAAATGAAAGATTTTATGGTAAATTTCAGTATAATCATTGAAGGTTCTATAAATGAATGTCTTTCAGTTTACTATATATATACACAGGTGATTTAAAGATATTTGTGTGCTAAGTATTAAAATTTATTCAATTTTTTGTCCAGTTGTTCATTTTATGAAATGATGCTTCATTTTAGTTTTCATTCTCATATCTTTGATTATTTATCAATGCAGACTTGATGTTTTTCTGTGACAGAAGCAAATTATTTTGAAGCCTGCAATTGCCAGTTATATAATCTGACAATTTTAGGATATGATATTGTTTATGTGACTTTAGGTGCATACATATCTTGATATCTTTGCAACCTATTTTGAATAACAAATATACACGGTAGTTGTTTAATTATATACAAAGCTCCTAAAAATGATTGGGCATATTACTATACTATGGCGGACTTACCAACATCAATTTACCAATTTTAAAAAATTTCAAAATTTTGTCAACATTTTAATTTTAATTTGTAAGAAAATTATGAGTAAGACTTTACAAATGCAGTCTCTCTGATATAATAAAACAATTTTCTTTTTAATTGATATCTCAATACAATGTGTCTTGATGTGGAGTAATGATTAATGGGGCTAGTCTAATTGACAATTACTAATGAATAGCAGGTTCGATCTTCACTGGGTGATCCATACGAAATTTGACAATAAGGGCTGATATGTCATAAAATCAACTTAACCATATATCTTAGTACAATTAACACCTCCATATTGTGATTGTCAATTATTACTGATCTCTACCTATTTACAATATATTAGCTATAAATAAAATCTGTGTTTGTATTCCATTATTTATAATACAAAGAAATTTTATTTTCATTTATTAAAAGTCGAAAATTTGGTAAAAAGTATGGATGAGTTTTAAGAGGAGTTATAGCCCTTGAACTTGTAGTTAAGCAGTTTTGGTGTGTGAGTGGGGAGTATATAAACACGGAAACGGAACTTCTATGGCAGTGTATACAGCAAACCAATAAACGTTGGTAAAGATGAATTTGAACATTGGTAGCAGTCTGCAACTATTAAAAAAATAATGGAATAACTAAAATTACATTACAATCTGAATTTGTAATTACCTATCCATTTTCATGACCATATTTACAGTTAGAGATGCATATGGTTAAAAAATGACTTTAAAATATTTAGCACCACCTCTACTGAAAAGAGATAGCTACCATAGAAAAAGAGATGAAATTATGGAAAATCACTAAATGTTGAAGCGAAAAAAGAACAGCTACTCTTTTTATTTTTTCTACTTTGAAAAGTAAAGCCAGAGAGAATGGTGTTGGAGAGGGTATTTAAAGATGTGAATGCAGGTAAAATGAAAAAAAAAATTATAATTAAGTAGAGACCAATCTGTATTTATAGCCTATGTAGCCTTTGAAAATATCTGAGATCTGAAGCTCTGTCAGTTTGTGGACACTTGATGGCCTTGTAGCAAAGCTGAGAGACCATAATGTTGAATTAGTAGAACCTGTTTGAGCATTCACAGCTTTGAAAAGGTCTATCTCGAGAAATTGAAAAGCTCGTTGACAGTGAACTAAACCTTAAAGCTATGTTGGGACAAAAAAGTCCACTATTACTTCATTACTGATAAGGTCCCAGCAATTTAGGAGAAATAGATGTACACTTAAATTACAACAGTTTTAGAAAATAGAACAAATCTGAATTATGATAGACTTTTTTTTTTAATATTTCAAGCAAGGCAATAACACCACTAAGACGCAAGGAGTTACTGATTTAAGAGAAAAAATACTATTAAGGAAAGAGAACAATAAAAGAACAAGAATTAAGAAGACAGAAGATAATGATTGATATTGGAATTATTTTTTTAAAATCAAAGTTGACTGGGAAGCCAGAAGCAAGAAGTGCAAGAGGAGAAACTGTCAGCATAGAACTTACGGTTACACCTAACCATTTCAAATATAAAATGATGAGATCTTGCCACCAATCTAGTACTGCACTTAAATTCATAGTCTAGGTACCATAGAGGAAAGTTCATTAGAACAATTACCTTGAAAGTATTTATAGAAAAGGTACAGGGAAGCTACATTACAGCAATGGGAAAGTGACTGAAGCTGAGGTTAGAACCAATAACATTCCAAATTCTTTGGATTTTATCAAGAATCTCTAAATATATAGCAGGAGCACCAGACCAGATGTGGCAGCAATATTCAAAGCCTAGATGAAGGGTAGACTTATAAATATGTACAATAGATTCTGGCAAGAAATATTGTCTAGCATGAAACAGAACCAACATTCCTAGCAGCAGACTGAGCAATTGATTCAATATAATCTTTCTACTTCATGTCAGCGGAAAACATTAGTCTGAGAAGGTGCAATGATTCACACTCCTGAAGGTTAGCATCTGCCATACTTATGGTAGGTAAAAAGAGTTCTCTCAAACAATTAAGAGAGCTGTTTTGTTTTGGAGGCGTTAAAATTAACAAGTCATTCCTTACCCCAGTTAATAACAGAATATAGTTAATTTTTTAGATCATCTGCCAATTTTACCTTACCAAACTGCTCAGACTTAAGATAGAAATAAATGGTTGTGTTATCATCATAGATATTGAGTTGATAACTGATGACATTAGGAATGTCATTGATGAAAATGAAAGACAACTTTCATTTTGTGATTCGATAAGAAAGATTGAATCAATTCAAAATCTCATCCAGAAATACCATAACCTTTCAACTTACGAAAAAGACCAATATGCCAAACCCTGAGATATCCAAAGCAACAGCCCGAGCTTCACAATTTTTATTTAAAGCTTGATAGACTCTTTCAGCAATAACTATTAACACATCAGCAGTTCACCTAGAGAAGTGAAAGTCATATTGCTTATTTGAAAGAAGATCCTGCAACGTGAGATGTTTAACCAATTCAGTGTTGATTAGAGCCTCTAGTATCTTGCCAAAAAGAGGTAGAAAAGTAATAGATCAATAGAAGGATCAAATAGTTTTCCCAAGTTCTTACTAACAGGAGCTATGGATGAGGAGTTCCAACAAGTAGGAAGCAGCTAGGCATTTATTGTACAGTTTAGAGAGAACGGGAGCCAGTTCAGGATCACATGTCTTAAAGACTATTGTAGGAATACCATCAGATTCACATGCTTTGAGGGGATCTAGTTTAAAGATGATAGCAGAAACCATGGACGGATTTATATGCATATCAATCAATAGGGACTGATTTCTCATTAGAAAGTCAAAGATACTCCAGTTGAGTCAAGTAGAATTTGAGGAGAATTTATGAGCAAAGCATTCTGCTTTATCAACAGAAGTTAACACTTCAAATTGAGTGAAGAGGGATAGAAAACTTAAACTCTTATTTAAGACGCTATTACAAAGCCATGAGTAGTTACAGTCGAACTTGAGTTGTCTCATTCTATCTACAAAGACTTAGCTTCTTTGATGATGCATTTACAGTTGTTACAAGCCTGCACGAATAGGCTTCTGTTGTGAGCAGAACTATCATACTGGAACAACCATACTGGCAGAACTGGCCGGTATTAACCAAGAAGATTGTGGTTTCATCTGGTATTTCTGAGATGAAACTAAATGTTGCTTTTGTCCCAGGAAGAAAGCTCTGTGGCACAGTTCTCAATAGGGAGGTTAAGAATCTTATTCCAAGGCATCTCAAAGAAAGTCATCAAATGAGTCCTAGTTGGTACACTGGTAGCAGAAAGAAGTCTTGTATAGAGGCGGTTTCTTTCTAAGAGATGATGCAAACAAAATACCAACATGAACTGGATTCACTATTTACATTGTTCGGACTGTTGTCCTCGTATTTGTTGCTATATTCATGACGTTTCATCCATTGTACACTCTGGCCTTCAGGTGATTGGAATTTCACACTGAATCATTTACTTCCTCCACCAGGGTAGATTGTTCTAGTTCCACATGCCATGCCTTTTCCGGATGTCTCAGTACCAGTTATCTCCCTTTAACTCAACTCCCCAAGTTTTTGTTTATCTCTGCTGTAGCCAATGTAAATAATATACCTCATCTCAGAAATATAGACAGAACTGGATTCAGTACTGAAGCAGGAAGAAGCAAATCAATAAAGCTGATATGGTTAAAAGAGAAAAATTTAATTCTTGATTTTGTTAACCTTATGATACATTAGCCTCCAAAAGAGGACACAAGCTTTACATATCATGAATCTTCCTTTGCAGAAAAGCACTTTTAATGACTATTGATTTACAAATTCATCTATTTAAGGATATTCCCATATCAATCATATCTTCTTTGAAACAAATGGGGGAATCACTTTTAATGTCTGCTAGACTCATGAAAATCTGTGGCTACTGTTTTTCCATTAGATTCTTATACAGTGTAACCCGGATATAAGAGAGATGTTCTCTGGTCCCAAATTAGAGCCTGTGTTAATGTATATATAATAGACCAAACCCGGATATAAGAGACTTCTTCTCCGGTCCCGACAACTCTCTTATATCCGGGTTACACTGTATAACCATATCAATGTCCACTCCTCTGTATGCAAAAATGCATGCATCTTCATCAGAATAAATTATATTAATATTTATGAAAACTGCATTTTCCCAGTTAAAATTATGATCACAAAGGTTTTGGTAGCACACAAGTGTACTGAGTGTGTTGTTCAATTTCAAATACCTTTTATGTTTGTATATTGTTTGTTCTTTTTTAAGTTTTGGGATGTTTCTTTGCTGATGTATTTTGGGGGTAAAAGCATCTCTAAATGAAACATGTCAAATTGAATGATGAGTTAAAGACCAAATGCAGATTAAATATAGATTGGAATCCAGCAGGATGATAAGATAAAGAACAAATTGGAAACGTTTATCAATCTAACATGGTTCACTTTTATTATTTTTGTCAGAGATTGAGAGAAAACAGACAAAAAGACAGAACTTTGGTATTTTCAATTTTGATCGAATCGATTCTCATTGGTCAGTCATGAAAACAGTATAATATAATTCTATATGTATGTTTTCTCTTAATCTCTGACAAAGCTGTAAATAAAATGAAATATGTTAGATTGATAAACATTTCCTAGTTGTTCTTTATCTTATGTGTGTGTGTGTGTGTGTGCAGAATCAGGTAGACAAAGGGAAACCCATCAGCACATTCTAATTGCATTTCTCCTTGAGTAGAGTCCAATCAATTTTGTTTAATAACATTTTCATGAGATATACCTTATTCATACACAAATGATATCGATTCTTCAGTTTTTTGAAAAAAAAAATAACCATGATAATGTAGTATTAAGATTGAAAAGCTCTTCTTTACTTTAACTCCCATAATGTCAGTTTAATTACATTTGAGATCATCCTTTATTATTGGAAGAATTTTAAAATCAGATTAACTTTGTTCAGTCCTGTTCAAGATATTTAGCCTATGTGCACATTTAGAGCAAAACAGATTAAACTGCTATAGAAGGCCTTCTTTCAATAAAATGACCCCGCCACCCAAATTTTCATCATTTTGTTTTAACAAAACAAATATTATTGTAATATTACTTATCCTGACTACAAGAAAATGAAGTGTCTGACCAATAAGCTCAGGTTTAATCCTCATTTGAAGGAAATTGATATCTACAGAAGAAAGCCAAGTTTGGCAATAGAACTTAGTCATCAAACAAACAGTGAGAAACAAGCTCACTATCAGTAGCTTTTGAAATCAGCATACAAACCACTAGTCTCCAGCAAGTGCTCCCATTTAATGTAAGTACAAGAAATAATAAAAAATCATATCTGCAAAGCCTTAATAAATGTTGTGACATTTTCTGCTGTCTCTCATTCTAAGGCAAACTCCACAGACTCACTTTTTAGTTAGACATGAAGAGAAGATTCTTGTTCATGACATAGAATTGAATTTGGTAAAATATTTTTTATTCAAGTTTTAACCAGTTAATCCATAAATGGTTATTGATAATGTGATCATATGAAGGTGATTGGTTGGTAATACTTACATGCATACATAAGTGCACATGTGGGTGTGTACATTAATATATAAAAAATTGAAGATATTTAATAAATAAATAAATATATATGCTTATATAAAATGTTAAATAGATGCATATTTTCTATAAATAAGTCATCTGGTAAAGACATTGATTGCTGTTTAATGATAAAGCCAAGATTTTTATGTATTTGTAAAAAGTATGATTTAATTTAGAATATAAACAAAATCCAAATTAAATAAATTATTTAGATTTGTAACTGATTAGATCCAGAATCCTTTCTATCAAAATCAAATATTCTAATACCACTGTATTTAAAGATGATTATTATTATTTTTTATTATATAACAAAAATATTAAGAGATTATGATTCAGACATGCAAAATTGTGATAATATACATTACAGGGATTGGTCAAAAGAGTAAACGATAGCTCTAAATCAGAACTTCTGCTTTAGTAAACCTAAATGAGCTTAAAAGTTATGTTTTTCTGTCTAATATTCTATTTTTGATTTCTCAATTTGGTACATATTTGGTCTATCCAAACATAAGATAACTGTGCATGGGGTTCAGCTTAGACAAATTTATCTTTTTTATGGGAGAATATCAGACAAATGGTAGGTAACTGAATCACATAATGAAAAAAAATCCCATGTGACTCATTTTGTCCTTCAAAAGAACTTCTTCAGACAAAATAGCATCTTTATTGAAAAGGTGTTTTTAATTAAAATCAGCAGAAATAAAAACAAATGATAGGAAGCTGAATATGGTTGGCTCACTTGTGCATCGAGACCCATCGAATGACAGAAATTTAAAATTTAAATTCAAATTTAAGCATCCCTGCAGTTCTCTTGATGTAGAATTATAATCAGCATTTATATTTTGGCCTTTGCATATATATATATAAATAAATAATCTCATCAATTAAAACATTTAGTCTGACAAAGTCCTTTTGAAGGACAAAATACATTACATAGGATTCTTTTTTTCCATTTGTCATTCAATTACCCATATCTTTTTATATTTCCATGTCTAATTAATGTCTTTACCAGAGAGGTTATGACATATAGAAAATAATGAGACACACACACACACACACACTCATCATTATCATATAAAATATGGAGAGTTATAAGCATATATATATAAATGGTTTGATATCACAGGAGTTCTTACATACACAAATTAAGCAATGTAATTAACTTTAATAATAAGTAGAATAATGAAAGATTAAATTACTTCAATCAAAATATTTACTTTGGTAATTGGTAGATAAATATTATGAGTCCAGTGAGAAAGTTTTGCTTCTGATATGGTGTACTATCACATCCCCTGTATTAATACATGTGGTTTGTATGTTTTATATATATATATATATATATATATATATATGAGTTGCAGTCAAATATGGATTAGAATGTGACAGAATAATAGGATAATGAACAAATAATAAATTTAAAAATGTTTCACATTTAAGCTTCATCAGAAATGAAATATGGAAGAGAAAGTTCTAGTATGTTTTAATTTTGTGTTGTTCATTTTTCATTGGTTGAGTAGACCTCATATGTATTTGTTTTGTCTGTTAGCATTTGTGTGTATAATTCTAGTTGGTCTATGTGGGATTTGGTTGATAAAGACATCAATTAGACATGGTGATATCAACTCAATCCACACAGACCAACTAGAACTATGATACACAAACACAAGAATTATATATATGAACACTACCACACAAGACAAATATACATGAGGTCTGCTTAACCAATGAAAAACAAACAACACAAAATTAAAAAATACTGGACCTTTCTCTTCCATATTTAATTTATGATGAAGCTTAAAGACAAAACATATTAAATTTATAAATGTTTTCTATTTGTTCATTATCCTATCATATATATATGTGTGTGTGTGTGTGTTTACTATATCATGATGTTAACCAATTGCTAGCGTAGTGAGTGACTTTGAACTTCATTGGGTGTTCCACAATTGGGGACTATGTACCACACTAAATTTAGCTTAGAAATTATGTGTGTTTTGTTGAATCTATTTAAAAGCTATTTAGACAGACTAAATTTAAAATATAATAAAAATCACAGACAGTCACTTAATTTTTGAAAATTTTCTCTGTGATTCACCCGTATGTGTTCTTTCATGGTCCTTCAGGTTTGTCTGATGTGAGAAACCCTTGCTACAAAGCACACAGACATATGGCCGCTCACCTGTGTGAATTCTCAAATGAGTTTTCAAATTACTGTGGTGTCCAAATGCCTTTTTGCAGACAGGGCATTGGTATGGCTTTTCACCTGAATGTGTCCGCAGATGTGTTCTTAAATTTGAGGGGTGAGAGAAAGCTCTGCCACAAAGAGTGCAGGCATGGGGTCGCTCCCCTGTGTGCACACGTTGGTGGTCTCGTAGACGCGCCCGGATTGGAAAACACCGATCACAATAGGAACAAAAAAAGTGTTTCACATCGCCACTGACTGATTCTCCTGCAGCTGCATGTTGATGGTTGGTTAGGTTTGATTTGCGGGAAAATGATTTACGACACACCTCACAGCGGAACGGTTTTTTGGGGTCTATGACAGTACTGTCTGCCCGAGCTCTTTTCATTGTGACCAGTGTTGCCATTGCTGAAGCTGTTACAGTAGTTGTTACTGTGGTGGAGGCAATGCTAAGAATCTCTTGTGTTTGGGATATACTGTCAATGTAATCCTTAGTGTCTGCTGCTGTTGTGTCGCTATCAGTTGCATTATCTGTTGTATTGCTGTCTTTTATGTTTTGATCTGTATAAGTGGGAGCTGGTGACAGAGTTGCTGGAGATAGGCTTGGGGCAAGAGGAATTGTAACAGGGGAGCTGAGACATGTGACAGCTTCTAAAGGTGGCAATGGGGCCACAAGAGTGGATGGAGGACAAATATCATAATTGAAACTGTTGCCAGGATTTGTGAACATGGATTGAAGAGAGTCCATTTTGACAGAGATTCACTTTCTATTTTTAGGATTATAGTTTAATTTTTTAACATTGAGTTTTATTAATGTGTGTGGGTGGGTGTTGGCACAGCATCAAAGAAAATTTTTTTTTTATTGACACTGTCACTGTGAAGTAGGTGTGTCTGCCAGATAACTCAAGAGCAGTTTGATAATTTTTTATAAAAATTAGATTAGTTCATGCCATTCAGTTCTGATTGGATTATGTTTTATGACATTTTAATTTTCTATTTTTATTTTAATAAATTTACAAATAAATCAAATTTAAGTGAATTTGTCTAAATGCATAAAAATGAATATACCAAATGAAAAGTATAGGCATTGAAGCACAAGCAACTTAAAAATACTTTAAATTGAATGTCTACTTTATAGGTATATTAAATTAACATTATTTTCACTACTAGTACTACTTCTAATAATACAAGTAGTATACTGTGATAAACATTAAGAAAAATGTTGTGATCTCAACTGATTGTTGTACTGAATCTTTACAATATAATCTTCTCAACAAAAATAGTGAAAACTTTAATAAAGTTTTTGCTTCCTATTTACTGAGATCTCTTATTTCACAATGGAATAATTTATATAAGGTATACTAATTTTGTTGGATTTTTTAAAAATAACTAAAATATAAACACAATTTTTTTTTAACTATCTTTAAAATAGAGTTAATCCAATTTTTAAGCTAAAATTTAAAACTTTAATTTAAAAAAATACAGTTCATCAGAATTATTTTGAAAAGTACCTATATTCATTTTGTGGAATTAATAAAATATATAATATTGTTTTAGTATTTTCTTATCAATTTCCATCAATAATTTTTGTTATTTATAAATACATTATTAGTCTGAAGAAGTTCCTCCTCAGAGCTAAATGTGTCACTAAGAAGTTTTTCCATTTTGTCATTTGTTTATTCATAAATTGATGTATCAATTTAAAATAATGAATGACCTCCAGGTGTGGAAGACATAACCATGGCCTTTTAATTTTGGGTAAGTGCAGAATAATAAATCATTTCAAATATTTGTATGAGTAATACATGAGTATTGGTGATAGAATGAAGAAAAACGGCTGTGGTAAGTCTTTGTCAAATGGAAAAATATTAACTTTTCACAACATTTTAAGAGATATAGATGCACAATTCCTTGTTTTATGATTAAATTATATAGGTGTTTACATTTTAAAATTAAGTTGTTCCAAATGGGACTGGAATGATGTATTAGTTTTTGTTTTGAGAGAAGGCACCTTGTGGAACTTGTCAAAGTCCTTTATATGAAGAGAGTGTTTCAATGTTGAGAAGACTTGCTTGCAGTTTTCCTGAAAAGTATTATCAAAAATGGATATATTAGAAAGGAAGAATGAATATGAAATCAGTAAATTTTTATTTTTAAGAGTAACTGTGAAGTTTTAATGAACAGAATCAATATAGATGTAAAGTTCTAAGGAAAATTTATATTTCTTAGTAGACATGACCTATTAAATCAAAGTTCCATGACAAGTAATTCTTCTTTGAGATCTCTCAGTTCAAGGTGTGGCAGCTAAGTGTGTGTGTAGGGGACATGGCAATGTTAATTTCTTCTCTCAGTAATAAGAAACAGGTTTAAAGGAACAACGCCTGATCTCACCTAATATTAAACAATAAAAATAGATAGATTGCCTTTCAAGGTTAAAAGACCCATAACCACCCTATTTATGAAAGGAGAAACAGATTCATGCTTTTTCCAAGGACATCAGTGTGAAATGAACATATACTGTCCCAGTTTTGAACTTAGTCCACTGATTACATTCTCTATGCATTAACTATTAAGCTACCTGCACTTCTATTTTTTAGTAATTATTTTATCATATCTTTCTTAGACATATTTCTGATAGCCGGAATTCAGAAACTACAGGATTCTAAAACTGACAGAAATGTAAATGATAGAGCAAAAAAAATCTTGTATCACCTAAAAGATTGACAAAAAATTATGAGTAATCTAAGAACAACTGATAATAAAAAGATAATACTCCACAAATAAATAAAAATCAGTCACCAGTTAAAACAATTTAACATTTTTTTGATAATTACCAAGTAAGATGAAAGAAAAGAATATATAAGTTTTTACATCGACAGGGAAATCTAACACTTCATTTTTTATTTGAGTTAAAATACCAGCTGACTTATTTTCAGAAAAAATAGAAGAAAAAGATTGCTGTTATGATTTTTTTTGATGAAGCATATTAAAAAATTATGATAAATGCACAAGTTCATATATATATTTAATATAGAAATTAAGATATGCTAGTCTCACAAACCACTGACAATATTTCTTAATGTGGAAGTGGACTGAATATAAGCCTTAGGCCAAAATTGATAAGTTGCTAAATAAACATCTATCCCTACCTCTCTCATCATATGCAAACTTGTTTTTCTCAGTGTACTCTGATCATCTAATGCCAAAATTAGGAGCACTCATACACATTTTTATTTATTGACTCTGAGAAGGTGGAACTAGCTGTTAAAATAAAGAAGTTACCTAGAAACTAAAAGGCTAGCAGCAAGTTTACAGTTTGCTGACTGCAACAGGAGCTTTAACAGTACTGGAAAAATGGTAACAAAACTGACTTTACACTTTAAAGTATTTTGTACGTTTTTATTATTTGAGGAAGTATTTTGAACTGAAGTTTTCATACATTTTTGATACCTACATTTTTTTTTGAAACAGAGACAGAGAAAAGAAATTGTATAAGACTTTTTATATCTCCCAAAAATATTTAAAAAATACTTTTTCAGTAATATTAAGTCTGTTTAATTTTATTGTCTGAAATCAAAACAAAAGAGATTTCTAAGAAACATGGACTAAGTTTGAAAATCTTTTGAATGAGCTCGATGAATTATAATTAATTCATTTAAAAAAAATATCACTTAAAAACAAACAAACAGATCTTCTACCCCATCATTTCACGACAGTAAAATTCAAGTGGGATTTGTAAAAAAAATAAAAATAAAAATAATAAATTAGAAATATAATGTCTCAGAGAAAATTGTCTGTATTCTTTATTTTTCTAATAAATGGAATTTTTGCGATTCAACTACAAACAAAAAGTAAAACAAACCAACTGAAAGCTGTTGAAATATTTCCAAATAAAAATCTACGACGTGAAATAAAACAACGATTAATAAATTTTGAATATTGATGTTAAAAATAAACGTAAAAAGAAAATTGAAAATTATGTGGGTTGTTTTAAAATATTGTTAACTAACAAATCATTTTGTCTGCTTATAAAACTTTTTGACAGCATAACTGAACACAAATACCAAATATGGGCAAATACAATAGACTTATTCAGAAAGAGGAAAGTGAAATACAAAAGTAAAAAACAAAAGAAAAAAAATGTGGCACCTCAATTAGATGGAAAAGAAATATCTTACGTGAAAATACCGAAGACAAATAAGAAACTATCGTCTTCATGTGATTTTTACAAGCCATTTTCTCTCTTAATAAAATTTGTCTGATGTGTGTGCGTGTGTGCATTTTTCATACGTGTTTTTAACAATTGTGTTTAAAAAAAACAGGAATTATTTTTCGTGATATGAAGCATAGTAAAAATTAATTTTACTTCAGCATAATTAATTAATTGCTTATTTCGACATAAATCATTTCATTTAAAATATGTAAAATAATTGCGTATGTTTATTTCTTCTTGGAATTGGAATAAAAAAATGATGGAAGGTGCATGTTGATGCAAAGTAATAATTAATTACAATATCGATTATAATTACACATAGATACATACATACAAATACATACATACACACAGAAACAAGATCAGATACTGGATGATATGTAGGTATAGGATAGGTAAAAGTTAGGAAACCGACATGCATGGGTAACATCATAACAACAACAATAGCGTTGATTATTGTTAGTTTTTTTTATACCTGGATGATCCACATTCACAGTCTCCATCGAGTTCTTGATAGATTCAAGATGTCCAAAATGGACTAAGAGCTAATGTTGATAGTTAGAGTCAGATGTCAAAACCTGCAAAGTTTACAGGGACGTTCTAAAAATATATTTTTGTTTGACCCTTGAAAACGGAATATCGACAGAAATAACAGGCTTTTTAGTATAAATCAAGGGCAGCTAATCCGACACACAGACATTTGGTAGCATGGAATTACTTAAATTTTAGCTGATAGAAATTTCAACTATTTCACCCCAAAAAAAGTCTTTAATCAATACCCTGTTCCGAGTTCATCAATCGTCCGACAAAAAAGTCTTACTAAGACAGTTGTTAAAATCCCCCAAAATGAGACACACAAAGAAAAGGAAGAGTACAGTTAATTCTTCTACTCATTGAGTTTATTGTGTGTTGTACATATGAAAAAATATGGTGGGGAGGAACATGAATTTTACAATTTAATTTTACCTTGAAAAAGAAAACTAAAAACGAAAGCAGCAGGTCTTTTGTACTTTACTATCTCTCTAAATAAAGAATATCATTCTTTATGGTAAAATATCACTGAATACTAATTTCTGAGAATTATGATGCAGATTTAATTTTTAAATTTAACATTTTAAAGTGTTTGAATATCACAGGATATTTGAGTAAATTTTTACAAATAGATGATGATAAAATTTGTTTTTCTTATTAATATAAAAAAAAAAATCTTAAGTTCATGGTTTGTGTTTCTGAAATTTATTTTTTTATTAAAGCATTTAATATCCTATCAGGATGTAAGCGATCATGGTTCTCCACGACTTCCTATTTTTTTGTTCTAAATTTTGTCCCTTTTTATTATCCGTCTTTGTCTGTGTCCTACCACCAATCCATTGAAACTCATTAAGTAGGTTATTCACTGTTTCCTTCTACATTTTGCTTTGAACATCTTGTGTTAAATTTTCCAAACTTTCTTTCTTCATTATGTGTTCCAGAAACTTCATCTGTTTCTTATTGTTAGCCACAGTTTCATTGCTCTGTCCACAGAAAGAAAATATGAAAAAATTGATAATTATTGTTTAACTTTATACAATAATTAGTAGTAAAAATGGGTATTACTAATGCTGCAAATAAAATTAAGAGGTTGGCTCATATTAACCAATTGTTGTCCAGAGTGTAAAAAAAAACAAAAAACATTATAAACACATCAACTACCTAGGCCTAATTTTAATTTAAAAAAAGCAAAAATAAACATTTTTGTTTATTTTTTTTTATCTTTTTCTATCTTGTTTATTAAAAACACTTTTTTCAATTGTTTATCTGTAGCCATGAAATCCTACTGTATATCCTGTTCTATGAATCTTAGCTTATGATGTGTGAACACCCACTCTGGTGAAAGAAGAGAGTCTCTCGTATCTTGATGAAATGTTGAATTCATGTTTGGAGAAGGGTCTTGGACCACATACCCACTGGCCAACAGTATTTTATGAAGTGTGGAGTTGAATAAAATGTTAAATATGAGAGATTAAGTCTTGTGTTCTCATTGGTCTGTACGACTATGATATTGTATTTTATTCAACTCCATACTTTATCAAATACTCTTGGGTAGCAGGTGTGTAACCCTGGAGCTTTCTCCAAACATGGATTCTACATCTTACAAAGATGTAAGAAACTTTCTCTTTTCCATCCTGAATGGATGTTCATATGTTCACCATTTCCCACATGTGCACATATCCCAAGCATCAAGTGAAGTGCGGATCCGTACACAGTTGCTAGGAAGTCATCTTTCAGGTCAGATGCACCTGCCTTCTATGATAGTTTGGTGCAACACCAAGTGCAAAGTACACTCTGGCATCACCTAAGGTGAATCACATACTACATCTATCTATTTAGGACAAAGCATCAGGTTTTAGAAATTTTTAGGCAAAGAATGAAAATTTTGTCTCCTTGGCCGAGCCTGTTAGGTTCTTTCCATGATCCCGTTTATCATATTTCTATGGTAAGAAAGCTTACTCATCACTGGATGCTCCACAAAGTTTAGTATTATGCATGACTAAACTGAACTTATCTTCTACCATCATTTAGTTAGTCATCTTTTACTTATCTTTTATCATCATTTAGTCAGTCGTCAGCTTTTATAGATAAGATAAACTAAAATTAGAATCTGTGAATTTCATGTCTACTTAACTTTCTGATCATATTAAGACTATTTAAGAAATGTATATTTTAACTTGAGTCAAGAAAGATGTTCTAGAGAAGGATGCTGGGAATTCCATGGATGGACCATGTGAGAAACAAGGAAGTTTTAAGGAAAATGAAAACAAAAGATATTTATACTTAAAATCAGAAAGAGATGGTTGGAATTTCTGGGGTATGTAATGAAGAAAAAACAAAGTATTTGGCACCCACAGGACATTGGAGGTAAGAGGAGCAGAGGGGAACAGCAAGGAACCTACCTAACAAGTTTGTGTAAATGGGATATTAAGGAGATAAATGTTACTTAAAGCTGTGAAGAATAGGAAGTTGTAGAGAGCCATGGTCAGCTATGTCCTGAAGGGACATGGCACAAGAGGGGGAAGGTATTTTAACATAACCACAGAGTCTGAAATTGTAAACCATATGGAAGCCTTTGATGAGGAAAAATTAGACTAAGTTTTCCAAAATTTTTTCACCTGATTACCTAAGACATTCAATGTGAGTCCAATGCTTGGCTCAAACAATGAAATCCATATCCTCTTGTTCAGTGGATTGAGCAGAAGTTGCATCACAATGAAAAATGAACTAATATGTGTTATCCACAAGCATGAACAGTAAAAGAGTCTACTACCACGGATCAAATAAAGGCTATAGTTTAAAATTCCTAGAACATTACTGAATACAACAGACATCTGAAGAAAGCTGGAGAGTACATACCAGTTCAGACAAATTTATATCCAATAATGATAATTCCTTATCTCAAAAATGGATTACTTTATTCAGAAACAAACCTGCATAACATGATGAAGCTATTATAACATGTTCAATTAGAGGAATCATCAGTTTGACATGTTTGTTGAAGACAGATATTTTCTTGTGTTGGAGAGAGATATATATTTATGTGATAGGTTGTAGCAGAGATATTATTGTGGTCACATGAATGTTTTAGAACAGAAGTCAGTGAGTTGGGTTGTATGCAATGTGACATGTTTCACTAACAGATAAGAAATCCTTCAGAAAGAGAACAAGGCATGTTTCATCCCTGAATCATCCTGTGGTTGGAAAGATTAAAAAGAGGGGAAAATGTTTGTGCCCTTTCTTTTTATACTGCTTTATACAGCATCACCTAGTGGGTATTAGGAGAAGTACCCAAGCAAACAAGCTGAGGCAATATTTTTCTTCTAAAAACATTACCTGGTTTTATTAGATGGTTACATATATTTGTTTGTTTGTTTCTGATGTCCTGCAAATTATCTTGAAGAATAATCTTTCATAGCATTTTTTCCTTCTTAGTAATTCTGGTTATGCAGTGAATATGTCTAATGTTATTGAAATTTTATTTCAGATTAGACACTCCTTTGAGATGTAATTGACAAAATGAGCATGTTCGACATCTTTACCTTTAATCAAGGTCACAAAGTTGAGACATTTATTCTGTGGATGGAGATGGCTCCATTATGAAGAGAATGGAATGGAAATAGTTTTCCTGTTTCAAGGAGAGCAAGTTCAAACTCACAGCCACTGCATTCCAGCCAATCTGTTCAGTTTGATGAGAACCAATTGCATATGAATAAACTGGTGACAATGGAGGAGCTGTTTCTCTCAGTCAATGTATGTGCCATCTTTCTGGAACTTACCCATTGAATGAAGATGACAAGCTTGCCATCTTCTGAGCCAAGTGGTCTGATGCAGTTCTTCTTTAATAAGCACAGTTTCTCAGGATGCCCAGAGTTACTAAGAAGTAAAGATTCTACGAAAGATTATTCTTTGAGATTTTTTGCAGAACATCAGAAAAAACAAGCAAATATATGTAACAACCTAATATAAAATTTGCATTTTTAACTTCAGTCAACAAAAGTCAGCTTTCTGGAAATCACAGGTTTTAGTTTATCTAATGTGGAAATCTTGAAAATGATGATAAGTTCAGTTTTGCTAGTTGTCATGACTTAGAATTACTGCTGACAAAATTTCTAGTTTTCAGCTACTTTGATGAATAAAATAAAAGGAGTTGTTCAGTAAGCATCAGGAAGAAATTGACCAGTTGATTAATCAAAATTGAGAAGCAAGCCTGGTGTTTGAGAACCTCCTATTATAATGTAACTTTCAGAGAAGCAGAAAAGTGAATACATATCCAATAACAAAAAAGTTTTCAATAAAAATATTTACCAACCATTACTAGCAAAATAAAAATTCTCAAGAAAAATCTTAAAATGATTGATTATTATCTTTTAACATTGATTGAAACATCACATTAGATAGAGAGTATTTTGACAACTGATAATAGTATATCATCTCTCATATTTCTGCATTCAATACTTACTTAAAACATAATTTCATTCTTTTTGGTAAAGCAATGAAAGCAGAAGTGGGATGCACTAGCCAGATATGTTTTTAAAAAAAAAAGCGTGCGTATCTATCTCAAATGTGTGTTTGCATAAATATCTATGCGTTATTGTGTTTATGTATCCTTCTGAATTTTTACTTTAATTTATTGTACGTTTATGATCAGTACTGCTGACTGATATCATATTTCAACACTACCCCAGTCACACTCCTCAACTCAACCCTCCAGTCGACGAGTTAAGGCTGCCACTTTCTTTGATTTTTACCAAATTTAAGTTGGGCTAAATTTAATTTGCCTTTTTTTCAATTGATACATTCTGCTAAAAAGATTTATACTGTATGGAATAACAGTATTTACATTAGTTGGACTATTGTCCTCATCTTTGTCGCCATATTTGTCACAACTGTACGTAATACATCTCAGAAATATAGACAGACTCTGTATGGAATAAATTATTTACAATGGACATTTGAAAACAATAGGTTGAAATAAAAGCAATCCCTCTTTTATGCAAGTTTTGTTGAAAACAACTGACAAGGTGTTGGTGGTTGAGTTTCTTTTTCATAATTTCTCTTGTATTTGTATAATTTTTTTCTTTTCACTCAGAACATAAATCATATAAAAATTAGAGTTGAATATGCATACAGCAAAATGCTTTCCAAGTATATTTAGGAAATTAAAAACAAAAATCAAATATGGAAAATAAGGAAAAGAACACCAGCCTACAACAATAAATCCCAAAACTGCAAACTCTGCTTGGACAAAAAAATAGCTATAATTACCTTTGCCAGACCAAAACGAATGGCTAAATAAAGGATCAGAACTCATTCCAAAATGCAGACACAAAAACAAAATTTTACTATGTTACTTAAAAATTGAAAACTGAAAAGAATAAAAATGAATAAAATAAAAATAAATAAGCAAAAACAAGTAAAATAAATTAATCCAAATAAATAAAATAAACAAATTAACTACTCCCACCAAAATAATCGTTAGGATAGACTACCCACAATGCATCATTGACCCATATATATATAAATAGTCAAGAAAAAACAACGTATGTGGCCTCCCAATTGCATTTAGTGCCTCTGTCACCTCTGAGTGTTGACTTCAATGTTCACTTTTATATTTATATATGCTCTACATACTATATTTCTACACACACACACACACACACACACACACATATATATAAAGGCACAAAAGAGAAAAAATAGTGCAACACATACCTCAAAAAAATTTTTGTCAAGGAAAATAACTGAAATTTATATGATAACAACCTAGATGTGTCACCCACACACCTGGGGTCTATTCACAAATTTCACATTCTCAACAATGATAAAACAGTGCTTGATACATCACTGGATATTGTCTATTATTTGGCCAAGATAACAATTGTTTAAGTACTTATGTCATAGTTTAAATCCTCAAAACTGTGAAATTAAAACCATTTTTATCTAAAAAAATATACAGGCTTATAAAACAGACCCAAAATGCTACCCCATAAAAGTGTTGTCTAGGAGCAGACTGTGCACCTTGTCCTTCTCTAGCTACGCTACTGGCAACAAGACTGTATTTTTAGCTTCCTCTGATTCTTGTAACAATAAAGCATGACAGGAGTCAGATACTTTCTGGGGTGATTTAGTGAGTTAACCATTTTGACAGCATCCTTATCAATGGATTGTATGTTCCACTTGTGATTGGGAGTAAACTTGAGATTCAAGGCATGGAGCTTTACTGGGAGTGGGACAAAAATTCATCATGACTGAGGAAAAACTCAAGGTCTAACTAAACTGTGATGACAAAATGATACCTGCTTGGTTTTTGAGATCTTGAAAGTTACAAGCCAATTATTTCCTTGGGTCAGAGGCAAGATCAGCTGCAAGGTGTCAATAATCTTGGTTTTTGAAAGTGTGCACATAAACACTGGTATCATCTGTGTAGATGTGTATTAATGATCTAAGATATTTCTCGGTAGATTATTAATAGAAAGCAGAAAAAGTAAGACCAAAGAAAGAGACTGGGAGGCTGTTTTCATTGCTCTCATGGCCATTTATAACAACCTTTAAGAACAAAATAGTCAAGTAAAATGTTATAGAAGATAACAATGGGAAGGTGGAATATTGTTTTGAATGGGAATTGTAGGCAGTAAAATTATAGTTTCCTTCAAAGTTGATGATAGTATCAAGATAAATGCAATAAATTATAATAAGTTCTTGGACAGAAGGTTTCTTGAGTGGTCCTACTCACAACCAAAAAGCTTTAAACTGAAGAGTATATACTGTAATGGCAAAAGTATGCAGCTGTAGGCTTTAAGAAAGCTTTATTCAACTGAGGTTTGTGTATAGTGTCCTTTTATAGTCACAGTAAACAGAAATAGCTCTCTCAAAGAGGAGAGAAACAAAACAAGGGGAGACCACTCTTGATTATTCATAACATATACCTTATTCACATTCTACAAAGGTGACTATTGCCTACCTTGCCAAGAACAGATTTCAAATACACTAAATTAATAGAATGGTCCTCATTCTATTCAGATATTAATCCATCATTAAACAGTAGAAAAAAATGAATGAAAGACTGATGACGATTATAGAATGTTAAAGAGCTTTTATTAATATATAAAATAATAATTTATTCCAGTATATTGTGTTAATCAAATAGATGTTTCTATACTTTCTTGGGTTTATTTATAAATAGAACTTTGTTACATTTGCATTACACTCACACAATATATTGCTCATGTAAATATAAGAAACTCCTGAAAATTTTATTGTTTGGTTAAGACTAAATTTATTTTGAAAATTTGCATCATAAAATCTGGGGTTGTGTAAAAACATCAACATTTATGGAATTAGTTTTAAGTAACAGGATATGTTTTGAATATTGAGTTAAAGCATATTGTATTCATACTTACCAATTTTGCTAACACAACTGCTCTTTTTTTGATTTTTTAACTTTTTCTACTGTTTTAGAATGAATAATTTCTTAATTCATTGACATAGAAAAACAAGCTAACAACACTAACAGTAATAATTGTAAGAATGTTTTATATAAATTAAATTTTTATATTTAAATAAAATTAGCAACTTAGTCAATTTTTCAATTAAAAGCAACAAAAAACTATAGAAAGATATTAGTTTTTTGTTTGAATCAAGAATGCTTTCTTTTTCTTAGCTAAATTAATCCTCTAATAAGAAATAGAAACAAAAAATAAAGAGACAAAGAAAGGTATCATTTTGAAAGCATGAACCCTCATTATTTTATTTTATTTAAATTGTTAGAATTAAACCAAAATCTATATCCGTGAGAGTCTGAAGATGTTTCCCGTTATGTTATCTATTGATAAAACGAAATTTTTTTTTTCCTACGAGGTAAAAGGAAAATATTGTTTTTCTAATAATCGTAGCAAAGTGCCTATTGTCTGGAAATAGGTTCATGAGTGAATGGCTGTTTTGAACACCGATACACCGTGTACGTGTGTCTGTCTATTTATTAGTAGTAGTCACAGGGAGGAAAAGATCCCTGCTGACGGATTTTTACATACTCTGACTAATATATACTTTTTGGTATATGTCTTTTGGTTTTTTTCTAATCTATTCTTCTATATGCCAGTAGGAAAACAGCTGAGGGTAAGTAAATAAATATTTTAAAAAAAGCTATTTAAGATTCCCTATCTCTTCCTCCTTTTTAGTTTTTGGCCTCTGTCCGTGTGTGGTCAGAATTTGCCCTGATTGCTGTGAATATCAGGCAAAGGAAAGCACAAAGAAAACAATTAAGTGTAAATTGTCAAGAAAGTGACTTTTCTCTAAATCTATATCTGCTTCTATCGTAATTATTGTTTTCTGTTCATACATACAAGATATCCCCACCATTTTTTTTAGGTCCTAAGGCTCTTTAGAACATTTTGATACAATAAACAGATAACTTGTTATTTTTTAATTTGATTACCTATTTTTTTTAAAGGACGAAGAAATTATTATTTGTCTTTTGCTTTTCTAATATCGTGTACTTATTTTAAAATAAACAAAAAGTCCTGTAGTAGTAGGGAAAAAAATCACATCAGTTTAAGAAGCTGAAGCAGGTGTCTTCATACCCTGACCATTGGTGATTCATTCTTTCTTTTTCTAGTTTCTTTCTGGTTCATTGTATCAGAGTTGATTTTTTTTTAGCCCGAGGAAAAAGTAATTTCTTGTTGCTAAATTTGAAATCTCCCTTTTAGTTTTAACATTTTTTTTTCTACTTTAGAGATTAAAAAAAAAAATATTTCGTTGTCAGATGATAAAAATTCGTTCATTTTTCCCTTTATTTTAATAATTATTTATGAACACTTTTATTAACAAAAAACAATGAACAAAACTAAAAGTTGTAGAAAAAGAATAGAGCCACAAAAAAAAAAAGATCAAATATTTTGGTAAAAATATTTTGCGTGTTAATTCAAACATTAGAAAAAACGAACGAATTTCTAACAACTCAATAGATCGGTTTCATCAAACACCTTTTCAACTTTTTTGATTACAATATGATATGTGGTAGAGAACATATGAAGAAAGAAGTAATTCAGTTGCTTGTTGCTTGTATAAAACTCAAACTTCAATTATCTCACCCCACCAGTTTTTAACTGAGAATGGGTAAACAAATCTTCAATAAATTTCTGAAATTCATTTTTTTTTACTTGAGTGAGGCTAACTAAAATTGCAATCAATTTTTCTATATAAATTTTAAATTATATTTTGAACCTTGTACTCATCGCGAATTCAACCATTACTGTTCTCGTGAAAAAATTAAACCCTAACAAAACAAAAAACATTTTGAAACTAAAGTTAAACATAAGGAAATTACACAGTTGAGTAAATATTTTTGTTTTTCATTGAAGTTGTAAGAACAAATGTTTTGTAAAAGTTTATGAATGATCAATCATTGTTTCCGTTTTGTTTTCGCGAGACCCCATGCCTACTTTGCTTGATTCTAGTTTCATAATAAATGATCATCTACGTATGAAATAAAACATTTATTTCATAAGTAAATGATTATTTACTATAAAAGAAGGGAAACTAAGCTTCTTTTTAGAGGTGTTTATTTATTTATTTTGTCTTTCTTTAGAGCAGAAAAATCTTTCCTTACGCATGTGGTGGAAACAGAACGTTGCTTTAAAAAGGTCATCACAACAACTGCCTTAAAAATTAAAAGTACGACTAATATTGAAGATTATTTCTAAGAGTATCCTTATTGAATCAACCTTAAAAGTTAAAAAAAAAAACTCATAGAAAATTTTTAGAAGAAAATCTTGTTTTAGAAATAAAATCCTGAAATGAAAGAAAACTAAGAAAAGCATTATTTCACGTTCAAAATTAAATCTTTTCCCCCAAATTGTCAACTTAAGTTAAGTACGAAAGTTAAGTTGTTTGTAAGGATTATGTTCCTTAATGCAAAACATATTTCTGAAGATTTTTTTTTTTTTCGTTTAAAATACCAAAAATTCCACTTATTTATGAGAGAGAATAGAATAGAAAAGTCAGCAGGGTCATATGACCTAACCTGATTTTCCATTTAAATGATGCTTTATTTCAAAGATAACATTTTTCATCGGAATTTCATCGATCAATTTTTTTTAAAACAATTCCTGTGTTGTGTTTGTAATAAATGTTTTTTTGTTTGTTTTTTTTTAATAAATATTTCTGTTATTTTTGTTTTTTTTATATAAAAGGAGTCCACTTCAAAACAGCTGAATCGGAAAGGACGAAAACAAGAGTACCTTTTGGAAAGAACAGGTTGTTATTCATGATTTCATTCACCAACCAAAATTGACATGATAACTAACAAATTATGATTCAGAATCAGTGGGAGTCATTTTTCTTGCGGTGGATGAAAATATAATTTAGTTCTTTATTTTTAATAATAACTTTTGCCAATATCAATCTATTTTTTCTCATTTTTGGGTTTCGGACAATGAGAGAAGAATAATGTTTTTACTTTTATTATTTTGCGTCGTATTGACGACTGAAGACCAGGTTAAAAGTTAATTGTGGGGCTGTCTAATGGCCTCGAATGTTGATTTATTTTATTTATTTTTTATTAAATATATTTGGTTTGGTAATTCCAAACTTTTAAAAACTGACCGGCTACATTTATTTTCTACAAATGAAACTAAAAAAACTCTAAACAAAGACTTAAGTCAACATTCAAGAACCTGAAAAAAAAGGGTTAAAACAAAAGTAAAACGAATTTTGATGTTAATTAAGTTTTAAAAACAAATGCCTTTTTTATTCTCTCTAGTCTTCTCTTTAAGCACAATTTTCTTTTTTCAAATTTCGTAAAGGTTTTTCTCCTTTTTTAACATGGATTGCTTAAAAATAGATATTGCTGTTAAAATAATTTTTAATAATTTTATTTTACTCATTAAGACACTACTAGTCCAAATAGGCGTTAGTGAGTGTTTTATGCACCCAATCTTTCAGTTGAAAGTGCTTGCCTTGAAAATGAGCATTTTTAAAATTTACTAGGGAAATAATGCAATTCAACCACAAAGTAGATTTGGTAATAAATAAATTCATATAGCGACAGCAGTTCTGATATTTGTAATTAATTAATAATGATTATTTTTTTTAATTAATAATTCCTATATTATTGTGACTGATTTTAAAAAAATAAAATCGTAAAAATTACGAAAAAATAATTTCAAATCTTCAATCTAAAAAAACTACAATAATCAAAAATTATATTAAAATTACAATTTTCTTAAATGAATTTTGTTTTAACTTGAATATGTTGTCAAAATTAATTAACGATTGAGTAGTAAATTTACATTTTTGCCTTTATTTTATAAAAAAAACTTTTCGATTTATCACCCCCATCCCCCCAAAGCATTCGTGTTGTTTTGACAAAACTAATATTCTTCACAATTAACAAAACAAATCAAAAGTGAACAGAACACAGAGCAATAATTAATAGTAGCCACAATTCTATGCAATATCCCCCCTCTTTTGGAGGTTCACAATTTGTGTGTGTCTGTGTGTAAAAAGTCCATAATGGTCATGTATTAAATGTAGCTTGGATTTCGAGTGTTATGCAAGTCCGAAGTACTTGTTACAGAGGTTACAATACTATGCAGCTTTCTGTTTTGCATATTTATGTTTCCGCACAGTTTTAGTGTTGCCATTGAAGTTGACTGTGACTAGCAGAGGTTTAGATGGGTTGTGGAACTAACTCGCAGACAGTGGAGCTTCCATGATCTTGCCTTGTAAATGGTACTTTTGAAATTCACATTATATATTTATTATGTATATCCTGGAATTTGTATGTTGCTGACATCATATAGGGGATGCGGCAGGGCAGTTTTTATATTTGCTATTGAGGATTAACTTTATTGGGAAATTTATCATGAACATTTTTTTTTCATTAAAAAAATGACAATTTTATCTCAAAACTTCTCTTCTTGCTGATTGAGCAACCACATATTTTTAGAAAAAGCATATCATTAGATTTTATATACTAAATAAATCATATTTTGAATAAATCTATTAATTGACCTATTATTTCTTTAGTTATAGTTGACAGAAATTTATTTAGAGAGTTAAATATTTCAAAAATATATAAAACACTCAATTGGCAAGAGGAAGGACAAAAACCACTTCTTATATAACTAAAAAAATATACAGTTTAATTTCTAAAGATATTTTGGCAATAAGATGAAATTACTAACAGAATTATTGAAGAAAAATGTATGCCTGTAATCTATTCCATAAAACACAATGTGATTTTGGCAATTTTGCTCCATATGCATTTCAGATATGATATTTTGTTGTTTTTGCTAAAAATGGATTCATTCCATTGAGATTTACCATCAGAAGATCTCTAATATATTATTACTTTGTATTTCTCTTGTTTTGGATTAACACTGGATATTTTCCTTTTAATGACTTAGCAGAATTATTTTCAAATATAAAATGTGACAATAGAGTTAATTCTACAGCATGCACCTATGCTCTGATCAAATTAGAAGCGGCATTCCATATGTAAATAATCCTGTCAGTTTTGATGAGTACTATGCATGTTGAAGAGAAACAAAAAAATAGAGAGCAATATGAAATTTGTGATATTTTATAAGTACAATATTATTGTAAAATTACTAAAATATTTCCCGTATTTTTCGATGACATAGGTAAACTTACTTTATATTCATTAATTTTTTAAGAGATTTAATTCATCAACCAGCTAAAAGATTTTGTTTTAATAATTGCCGAATAGGATTTTATTCAATTGTCCTTTTATGCTTAATTCTTGCTCTAGTCAGTTAATCAACCAAGGTTAAAATAGATCTTTAAAAATATATAGGACGTTATATTCTATCAAACATGCTTCATGAGTGATTCCAGTTGTTTTACACTCTCCATAAACATTTTTTTTATCTATTGAGTATTTTTTTGTGTTTGAAAAGAAGACTAAAAGTATACCTGGTAAAATATTTCTTGTAAATTTTGTATGACAGGAGAATGTTCACTTTTTCTCAATTGTCTTGAACAGATGTTAAAATTATGTTGCATCCTCAAAAGAAAAACCATTTTTTTTTTCTCCAAGAAAAACTTTAAAAAGAAAAAATGATGTTTTTTGGTTGTTAAACATTTTTCCTAATAATACTCATTGATGATGCATTGAATTGCACACTTACCTGATAGACAACTCTTTTTTTGTATCAAGCTTAGATGTGCAACTTCTTTGATTTTTGTTTTTTTCACGCTTCAGTTAATTTTGGTTGTTGGTACATAAAAAGCAAATCCAATCCTACTGTACAGAATGTGTGTCTGAGAAGGCCAAAGAGTATGGTTAAGAACAATAAAATTAGTCAAAATATTTCTCAGTAATATAATAGCTCTTAAAATTTCACATAACTGATAAGATTCAGTAGAATCTTTCATACACAATCTTAGGAGGGTTTTAATAAATTAACTGATATGTCAAAATTTATCCTTATTTGTTGCTCAAATTGACTACAGAGAAAATATTTAATTTCGACATTTTTAAATGAGTTGATTTTTAAAACTTAATAAGAGTAACAACAATTTTTTTAATACCTATGATTTCTAAGTAATAATCTGATCTATCATTCTATCATTTATGATTTTTTTTTTGTTAACCGTTCTTCTTTTTTCTTCTTTTTTTTTTTAAATATGGGATATGTTGTTTACACAAGTTTCTCCCAAAATCTTACAAACTATTGATGATTGAAATATAAGCAACATGAACTAAAATCTCAATATTAACAAATCACATAATACTTGTACCTGTCATATAAAACATCAGACTAATGACATTTTATGTCCTCTTGTAATTTTGTCAGAATTAAAAAAAACATTTTGATCTTTCCTTCATGAAATATCACCTATATAAGTAAAATATCAGTAAAATTAATGTTTTTCTTACTTCTGATACACAATAAAAAGTTCTTTCATAAATTTTTAACACTGAAATATTGTTTATATTTTGAATCTTTTTATTCTTTCTTTCACAGGTTTACTTTGGAATAATCTGAGCACAGTTTATTCTTCTTGAAGAATTAAACACTTGAAAAGCCAAATGATGAAATCAGAAAATTGTGGATTCAGCCATATTTTCAACTTAACTTTTTGAGAAAGTTTCTTTTGTTTCTCTCTGTATTTCATGTTCCTTTGCAACAATTGCTTGTTTCCTTTTTAAGTCAACCACTTATGAATTCTCCGTTATTTTCAAATCTCACCTTTAAAATACCAGAGAAATTATAACCATAAACAAGAGGAAGGACAAAAACCACTTCTCATATAACTAAAAAAATATACAGTTTAATTTCTAAAGATATAGAGTGATTGAAATTATGCTTTAAACAAAATTAAGAAAAATTGGCAAATTCTGTGAATCGTATTTCTTGATTTTATAAAGATTCATATATGGCAGTTTGTAACTTGTGTTATGATATACATCTCTAGAAAGGCAAGAAATTAATATTATGCTTTTAATGGGATTTGGAACTTGTAAACAAATTTGTGCAATCTTCTGAATTACAACAGCTTCAAAAAGAACAAAGCACTTTGAACTTATTGGAAACAATACTGTTTTTTGTTTGTTTTTTGTAGGGGGTTGAAAATAAATCATAATTATTCTGTTACTTTTCAATCAAAGGAAAATGATTGTTTATATATCAAACTTTGTATTAAAAGAAATAAAGAAAATTTATTAGATTACATATCTTTTTATCAAGATACAAGTTACCAATGTAATATAAAAACATTTATAAATGTAAGTAAAGATATAATTTTATCTTCAATCAAGAATATCACTGAACAACCCCCAAAATTGTAAAATCAGAAATAAGTGCTTCTAAATTTCAAGAGATATTAATAAATCATTGACTATTGTGAAAATCAAAAATGTCTCATTTAGGAGGTGAATCACTACAAGACCATCACTCAGCATCCCATGAGTATGTCTTTTCTGATTCCAGTTATATTGGGAGCCAGTTCTTGCAGCAAACAAATTACCTAACTACTGTTGACCGAAGTGCCATCAGGGAAGACCCTCCACCTTCGAAATATTCTTCAGAAAAGGACCCAACAAATGATGCTTCTGAACCAGCCACAAAATCTTTCAATGCGCCATGCTGTAATGGTGAATGCAACAACCAAGTTGCACAACAGGCACCACCCAAACCAACTGGCAAACAAATCTTCTGTGAATTCTGTGGTAAAGTATTTACTCAGGAATATGTTCTGAAAATCCACCGTCGAAAACACACAGGGGAAAAACCCTACCAGTGTGAGATTTGCTCCAAAAAGTTTGCTCGCAATGATACTCTTCAAAAGCATAAGCGCATTCATCTACCAAAGCCAAATACTGTGGATAACAGCACCACTTTACATGGTACTGTATCTGCGAATCCTGATCTGTCACAGAACCAAAGAATATCTGTTGGTGAGAATGGAGATCAGAGCACAGTTAATTTTGAAGGATTGTTGCTTACCAATCCAACCCCACAGCAAGTGGTCCAGGGAGGACAGGTAACATCTGGAAATGTGAAATCCTACAACTGTGACATCTGTCTGAAGCCATTTGCACAGAGGCATTACCTGCAAATACACAAAAGATCCCACACTGGAGAACGGCCTTTCCAGTGTCAGGTGTGTTCTCGGAGCTTCACTCGACGTGACACATTGCTCATTCACCAAAGAACACACACAGGAGTAAAACCATTCCAGTGTGATGTTTGTCTACAGCAGTTTGCACATAAGCACAACCTACAAATCCACCGACGCAAACATACTGGAGAAAAACTGTTCCAGTGTGACATTTGTGCTGAGCTTTTTACACGTCGTGACTATCTACAGATTCACCGGAGAACACATACTGGGGAGAAGCCATTCCAGTGTGATCTGTGCATTCAGAAATTTGCTCGACGCACAACTTTGGAAATCCACAGGAGGACACACACGGGAGAAAAACCCTTCCATTGTGAATTCTGTTCGAAACAGTTCTCAAATCGAGATAAGCTGCGCATTCATCAACGGACTCATGTACGTAAAAAGCCACATCAATGTCCTACCTGCTTGAAAAAGTTTGCCCGCAGAGACACACTTGAAATTCACAGTCGACGTCACACAGGCCTAAAGCCATACAATTGTGATATCTGCCTAAAACGGTTTGCACAAAAAGACTACTTACAGGTGCACAGGCGTTCAGTGCACTCGGGCCAGAAGCCTTTTCACTGTGACCAGTGCACACAGAAATTCTCACGCCGGGATTCATTACAGAGGCATAAGAAAACGCACAACAAACAAGCTCTTGATGAGGTGCAGAAAGCTACCTCGAGCATTGAAAACAATACAATTGAACTGCAACCATTAAACAAGTACATGTGGCTTCAATGAAAAGGAACCAGAAACCTTGTTAGATTGTTTATGAGTAATGCTCAGTATTTATTCAAAATCTATGCCAGAGGTATGCGATTAGTTTTTATAATTTTTGTTAATTTTGCATTGGTTCTGTATTTATAATGAAAATATGACGGCTGTTACTGCTTTTGTTGACTATTCTGTTCTCTTAAAATGATCACAATAAGAATAGTCATATGTTGACTTGTTAATACAGTACACAATTGGGTTCATTTTCCCAGTTCTTCAGTTGACTATAGATCTATAAATGTATGAGCACAAATGGGCAGAAGAAAAAGTCAGTTGTCTAACACTTATGGGAAAAGGGAGATAGAACTCTTAGGTTTAATTTCTGAATTATTGTCTGTATATTTATAAAAGGCATTGATACACACATTCATATGCAACACTCATTTTGAATGAAAAAGTATAAAGTTTTTAAGATGGCTGTTTATATTAACAGAGTCGCTCTTAAGAAGTTCAGGCACACACAAAATGAATAAATATTTACATAAAATATTGTTAATGACCAGATTTTTCTTAAGATAAGATTTATTATATAAATAATGCCTAGCTGATTGTTTCCAAATATGCCTGTCTGCTAGAACATCTACCTAATCTCTGTTGCAGATACCTGCTCAGGCACATTCAAAACCCACAGAGCCAACCTGTAGTTTATACTGCAACTATGCTGTAGAAGACTATAGTTACAGTTTCTGGGGGAAATCCCATAATCTAGTGTGATCAACAGTTTTTGAACAAGGCTTATATGTTCAAACCCTTTATCATGATAACGTGATTTCTTGCTACCACAAAACACTGATGGCTTCTGAACAGTTCTGTTGACTCAGTTTCAATCACTGTGGTTTATTTTTCAGGCCTCTCCCAAATGTACCATATAGTGGGATTGTCTCCCTGAGGACAATATTATAAAGAAGTTACCTCCTTGACAAATCGAGCCCAGTGAGATTTGAACCTGGGTTTCTTGGAACACTAACAATCTAACTACTATATATATATATATATATATATATATATATAATGGTTGATTGATATGATTTTCCTGTTGGCATATCATATGGAGGAAATCTTAAATAATCTAAGTTTTTATGTGTATACAAACATATATATAAAAGTTGACATTTACATGATGAATTGGTTTCATATTCATGCTCTGTAAAATGTCTAAAGAGATGAAAAAATGGTAGTTTTTTTTGTTGTTTTTTTTTTAATGAAATACATAAAAAAAACACTGATTAGTGGTCACTAATTGTCCTCATTTTTAAAATCTTGATTTATGTCTGATGTACTACTCAGGCCTTGTGATATTTGTATTTTATCTTAATATAGCAATGTGAGTTTGAATTATTGTTTTCAACAGAATGCGATTGAATCTTGCATGAGAAAAAATGAAAGAAAGAACAAGATTAATGAAAGAACCACAAACATTTTTTTTTAAATTGAAAAATATTGAAATACTGTTGAAATATACTTGAGTCACTTAAAAATGTCCTTAGCTCAAGTGGTCTACCCTATAGTTAGTTTATTATATTAATATAGAAAAGCCAAAAAGAAAGTTTTCCTTAGAATATTTACAAGTCTCTGAGAGAACCTTATAATTGTTTAGCATTGCAGCCTTTGCTTACCAAAGTTTTTAAAAATGGTTGAAGTTAAAAACAGAAAAGTCCTAAAAGCATAATTATTAATTAGCATAAGTTCCATAAATTCTGGTCTTGTGTGCTATGTTAAAATCACTGGATTTTCTTATGAGAATTAACTCATTTGCCATTTCTGAAATCATTAAAGTTAATTTCTATATCTTAAAAACCAAAAACCTGTTTATTCATTGATTCTAACTTTAAGAAGGGTTATTAAGTTAATCAGATGCTCAAATCTGTATTTTTGAAGTTTCTATTCATCTTTTTGCTATGTGGTTTGCTTTGCTTAGCAAAATTGATGTTGGGAAGCTGTTTCTTTATTTTGTTCCATTTGGAATCACCTGGACATTTGTTCTACCTATCACTGTAAAAATAGACCAGTCCAATGGATATATTAATGAACAACTTCTTCAATGTTTCTGTGAATAAAGTTTCCTTTTTTCTCACAAATTTTATCCAAAGAGGGGCTGATCAACCAAAATATTGTGATGACAACAGCAAAAAAGTACCAGAAAGATATTTGAACATTCAATTTATGTTAGATATGTATATTTAGTGGTAATAATCAATCAGTGAAAATTATTATTTTTTAAAAAGGACATGAGTTTTATCTTTTGCATATAAAGTATCCATCATTTTAATAGCTTATTTTTGTTCTGAAATGTATTACATTAAGTTGATCTAAAGAATCAATGTATAACAACAAATCTTATAAATTCAGACAAAAATGGAACTATGTTTGGCAATATTCCTTTGACCAGTTTTTTATTTTGCTGCATATTTATATATACTTGTACAGGGGAAAGGTTTAAGATATATGCTTTTCTGAAAAGTAATACTTCATGGCTGATATATTCTCAAAAACACAGAATTAGCTTGCTTGATATCTTTTGAATTTTAAAAGAGTCTTTCAGTTTTACACTGAAGTATAATTGATACCCCTTTTTATTGCTGTGTGATAGTCACATAATTTACACCAAAGAATCTAAACTATTTATAAAGAAATAATTTTTACTTAGCCAGGAGAACCTCAATGTGGTCGCTAGAGCAATTACGACTGAGTAGCGAGTTCGATCTTCACTGGGTGCCTCCATACTTTTGGGATTGTGCCACATCTAAGCTACACTTAGAAAATCACCATATTTTTTGCTTAGCCATATCTTTTATTCCACTGTAAAACAACGATGAATTACTTTATTAATTGATTTTCTCTAGTTTATCAACCTTTTGCAGGTTATTTAAAGCCAGAAAATATTTTTACATTGTAAGAATTTTTTTTTTAATAATGGTTTTGTGATACAAGTCTTACTAATTAACTCATAGCTAGGGGGAGAACTAGATTCATGTGTTTCCCAATCTTATTTGTGCATAAGTGAATATAACAAACTCAACAGGGATTGGAACTCGGTTCTCTGATTAACAATTCCGACATTATCTGCTACACCACCCACACATCCAAGCTTGCAGTACCTGGTATTCTCAAGCAGTCACCGATCTAGGTACTGACCGCGCTTGACATTACTTCAGTGATCTTACAGGGACTGGTGTTTCAATGTGATGCGGCCATAAGTGATGAATTACTTTAGGTTTTACATCAAAACCTGTTGCACTCCGTATTGGCTGGAGTTGTATATTTATCATTCAAATTTCTTAATGCTGCTGCTATGAGGAGGTGCTGAAAAGTTCTTACCTCCAACAAACAAGAAGGGAATAACCAAGAATCATGAAATGTGTATGCTATTCTACATATTCACTTTGCCGTTTGACATACTTAATACATCATGATGCAACCTCCACAGTTCAGTATGATGGGCACTTTTCACCCAATGTTTACACTCAGGATTTCCTATGGAGTTTTCTTCTGCAGGAACAGGAATTTCATAATGGCACAAATTTCAACACTCGAAGAAATTAAAAAAATAAGCACAAATATCCTATAAATTGATATTTTGCAATGTAAAAGAACACTCTTTCCGATTAGAATAACAAAATAACATTCAATTTTTTGGAAGTTGCTCAGGCCAAGGCCTTTTCATCATTACTTTGGACTATGTTAAAAGAAAAATACAACTGGTTTAAGCAATATCTGAACTTTCACAGATTTCACGTTCAGTTCAGGTGTTATCATATTTAATATTTATAAAGTTTGGCAGAAAATTGAAAATATTAATCTGTTATATTTAGGAGGACATAAAAAAAAAATACTTAATGTTTTACAGATTTCATTGAAATAAAAGCTACTCAGCTATAAATATTCCAATCCATGAAGCTAGAAAGAAAAACCATTTCCAAAATATGAACAAACACAGAGGTGGTTTCACTAACTTCAGTTTTAATAGATTCAGTCTGGTAAAAGATCAGATAGTGGAGAATAGGATAAAGAAATTGTACTGTAATAATTTCCCAAGTAGTGCTTGCCTTTAAAATCACTATTTGAAATCCTGACTTTCACATGAGGCTGAATGCTAACAGTTGCTGCTAGTTTGAAATATAAAAATATCTCATCTGCAAAGCAGGTTTATTTCAAGATTAAATATAAAATTCTTAGCTACTCTAAAGAATTTTAATGTTTATTTTGATTTCTATAAAACAAATTATGAATATTCTAATTTAATAAAAGATTTTAATTTTCATGTTCATCAATATTTTGGTATTATTTTAGTTATTTTTTTATATAATGACAGAAAAGAAGTAAATGTTATATGACTTTAATGATTCAAAATGTCCTTTATGCAAAAACAAAATTGCTGAATCTAATTTCATTTTGATTTTTAATTCCATGGAAGTAGACAATATGTGTATACACAAATGAGAAATTATCAGACGGAGAAATATTTAATTAGAAGAAATATCTCTGATTACCACTCTTTTGTTATTTATGTTAATTAGAGAAATAGATTGAAAAATATTATTAAAAATAAATAAATTTGTTTCAAGAGGGGATCAGACAATTGAACTCATTCTTTGAATTATCACACCATTTTAGTCAATCCATTTTAAAAACCTCTTTTTGATTTCCTTTTTACATTTCATTAGTCCAAAGATATATCGAAGATATGTCCAAAGATATGTAAACATTTGCTGGTTAGACAATCATATTCATTTATATGGAGACCCGATTCAAATTAGTTTTTGTTTAGCAAGGAGATATAGACATTCATGTAGAAATAGAGAATTGCTTCTGCTAACCTTATTCTATTGGGTCAATTTATAAATCATGGATAATGTTATGTTTGTGTGCATTGTAAATACATTGTTAATGAATACATCAGTTGACATACTTTTTGTTTTTGCATAAAATAATAACTGATAACTTTTTTTTTTTTTTCATATTAACAGGTAAAATAGTTCACAAATGAACACTTTTTTACAAGAATTTTAATATACAATGGTTATAACAAAATACAAGATGTTTTAATCTCAGTGTATGAAAGGTACAAAAAAAATCTTTTAAGCTTAGAAAATGTGTTGTCTCTTTTTTTTTTTTAAAGTTGAACCTATAGAATATGGTTAGTATTTATTCTTACAAGTTGTAAATTTGAACTAAAAAAATGATTTTCAGTCATAATTGCATTTGAAACTGTTTTAAAATTTCAACCATTCCAAAATGAACCTATTGCCAGTTTATTTTTAGTATGGAATGCTTCATTTATCTTTGCTTTTGTTATTTAATATGAACAGAGTATTTAAACTGTAGTAGCTTAAATGTTAAATTATGATATTTGTTGTGATTTCTACTTGTAATTCTGCTTTCCTGTTTCAAAATCTGTTTTCTCCAAATATCCATTACTTTTATTATGTCACCCATGTTTTTTTATGCAAGTTTCTACTGAAAACTATATTATTGTCATGGCAGAAATTGCATCATTGGCAAGAGCTATTTTTCTTTGTGATTATAAGAAAATGACACAATATCTCAAGATGTCAAATGAAAGTATGAAAATTAGCAACTCCATCTCTGCTGTGTCCAAAAGTAATCTGTAGAATTTTCAGGCGTTTATTTTTTAAGCAGAAGTGGATGTTACTTTTGTTTTGTTCCTATACAAAGGACTAGAATTATCTTTTGATCTTAGAATCCCAGTGGACCAATTTTTTTATTGGTTTTAACTTAATGTTGATGTAAGGGAGAGAGGTTATTTTCTCTTGCTCTCCCTTGGGTTTTTTTTTACTTTTTTAAATATCACACACTGTTCCTCATTCTCTGAATGGGTGGCATCAGAAATGAAATCTTTAAAACTCGATTTTCAGTCCAATGCTCTCCTACTTGAGCATGTCTCCAGCACAAATTATAGTCCGACCAATTTAAGACATGTAAAAATGTTTTACTTAGATGCCTTTGTTAAAACACTGTTTGCTGTTTTATAGTGAATCATGCACAAATGTTTTAATGTCTTGAGAAAATACAAAATACCTCAAAAAAGAAAAATCATTTTTGTTTTCATTCATTGACTTTGTAATTTCATGAAACTGTGCTTCTTAAACCAAATCAAATGTCATTGCATATTCAATAAATATGGGAATTGGCTTGGGGTGCAGTATTTAGGCCAGGTCTGCTTCTTAATCTACTAAGGAACAAGCATCTAGGCTTATATATATATATATATATATATATATATATATATATATACACATATACATATATATATATATATATATATATATATATATATATATATATATATATATATACATATATATATATATATATATATATGCACTCGTATAAGTCTATCAAAGTACAATAAACTTTATCTAAAGTAATTGAAAAAATATGATGATAATATACAAAAAAGTAGGGAGATTTGGTTTGCATCATTAAGTTTATAATAATAATACTAATAATCCACAAAAATCATTAAAGAAATACACTATTTTCTCCTGTTTTAACAAAGGCATGTTATAAATGAACTGAACGTTAACAGTTGAAAAAGCATAGGAATCTTGTTTTCAAATAATCAGAGAATACTCCAAAACAAAAAGAATCCTTTTTTTTCTTCTCTGATTTTGAGTACCCATGCAAGTTTTTTTTTTTTTTTTTTTTTTTTTTTTTCTGATTTAAATAAACTAAGATTTTCAAAAAAAAATTCACTACTTGAAGGCATGAAGGTGAAACCAGCAGATTTTAATTCCTCCTACTATTGCTGTTTTTTTATGTCTGGAAATTCCTGAGTGATTTACTTTTCCTTTTATCATTAGCCACATGCCAAAGTTTTCAAAGATGATGATACATTCTTGAAAACAGCCTTTTAAAAAGAATTTTGTTGAAGGCTAATGTAAAATCATAAAAACTATGAGTTTCACTAATAATGTAATGAGTGTTTTCATTGGCCATTATTACTGTAGTGAGTTTGATTTACACTTGCCAACTCGTGCTGTTCAAAGTTTTGTAAATATGAATAATGTTATGTGTTTTCTGGCTGTGTCAACTGGAAATATTTTTGTCTGTATATTTAATTTTTAATCTCACTTGATCTATCAGAAATTAAGAGTTGATTGTATTTGCCAAAAAATTATAGACTGGATGTCATAGTCCATCTGGTAAAAAGCATTAGTTATTTATTCAGCTTGCTCTAGGAACAAGCTTATTGTCTTTCACCCCACAGTGGACCAGTGATGGTCAGTGAGCCATTGATCAGTGGCCTGTGATGAGTTTTCAGGAAAAGAGGAAATAAGAGAACAATTAATCATATTAGAACTTTATTTATATTGTCACATTGTATTGTTTGTTTACAAAATAAAATAAAATCTAAAAAAAAACAAATAATGTGTTTATTTTAATTTAAAAATTTTTTTTTTTGGCTATAAATGATCATTAACTTACTTGAATACTAACTAAAAAAAATGCATACATATATAAATACATAAACATAAAATTATAAAGTACCTCAGTAAATAAAGTTTTGCCCTTCTAGTCAAGGATCTTTATATAATTATGAATTGCTTGTATCTGCATTTAGTTGTACAGGTAGTTATCTAGTTAGCATTGTCTAACTATAAGTTTTTTTTTTTTTTTTTAAAGCAATGTGCACATACATACCTACACACGCACATTTTTATCATTTCACTCAAAGCAAGACAATGAAGCCATTAAGATGCAAGGAGTTACTGAATGTGAGAGGATAGGAGAATAAAAGTACAGGAATTAAGAAGACAGAAGATAACACTTTTTAAATTTTTGAAGATCAAACTTGACTGGAAAGAAGGAGTTGGAAGAGAGTTCCACAAGTGATAAGTGTGAGAGAGGAAATTGTTAGCATAGAACTTACATAGAGATACATCTAGCAGCCATTTCAACTGTAAAATGATGAGACATTACTGCCAATCTAGTTCTACACTTACCTTTGGGGTGCCTAGACTTAATGAATGTAAGTTCATGAGAACAATTACTATGAAAGCATTTTTGTAGAAAATGCACATACAAGAAATTATTTTTAAAATCTTGTTTTTTGTTGTTTTTGTTTTTTTAAGCAAGTGGTTCATAGACTTTCGTAATTATTTATTGTGATATTCAAATCACTTTATAATAAAATTCAATTTTTAAGTCTTAGATGCATTACAGCAAAGTAATTTTAAAAAATGTGTTGTACAATAAATATGTACACTTCTAACATTTTTATTATGCAAAACTTTATTATCTCATGATTTATTTATTTATATATATATATATATATATATATATATATATATATATAGTGGGGGTGAAACATATTTGTACACACAAATTTTTAATTTATTGTATTTCCAACTAATGAATAAACATACTTTTCATATAGTTAAATGTGTCCAGATATATAATAAACTAAATATGCATAGAAAACAAAATTTTGATTTAATAGAAATCAATTTATCCATTTTAATGGGTGAAAAAGTATTTGTACAATACAAAAAAGAATACATAATCTTCATTTAATACTTTGTAGAATAGCCATTGTTTACTTCTACAGCAGCTAACCTCTTCTTGTAGTTCTTAATTAATGATTTGCAAATTTTAGTTGGTATTTTGTTCCATTCTTCTTTGCATATGGTCTTCAGATGTGGGATGTTTGTTGGAGTTCTTGATTGGATTTGAATTGTTGTAACTGTTCTTTTGTTTGAAGGCATCACCATCTTTCCTCCATACATGATTTCTAGAATTATGTCCAAACAACTCAGTTTTGGTTTCATCTGTCCATAATACTCTTTCCCAATATTTTTCCTTATCCTTATGTTCACAAATGAATTTCAACCTGGCATCTCTGTGTCTTTTCAATAGCAGGGAGTTTTTCCGAGGGGAATGTCACTTTAGATTGTTTCTATGAATTTCATTGCTTATTGCCTGATGAAAGCAAATCATCCTACATCTGTTGACAAGTAACCATTGGATTTTGTTTAATTTGACACATTAATTTCCTCAAAGATCTTGAAGAAATCTTTCAGGGAGCACTTGTTCTTTGGTTTTCGACAGTTTTGAGTTTTTTATATCTTGCAATGAATGGTAGTAAATGGAATACTCAGGTTGTCTGAGATTTTCCTGTAACTTTTACCTTCTTTCCAGAGCTTAACATTCAGTTCTTTTTGCAAATTTGTCAATTCTTTATCTCTTGCCATGATGATAACCTTCTTGCATGAATATCAATTACCGAATGTTCTGTTTGTATTTTGGGGGCTAAAAATAACTACTGATAACATTTTTGGAACATTCTAGAATATCCTACTTGAATAATTTAGAGTTTAAAGCAATTTAAAAGTTTTAAAATCTGAAATTTGCATTGTACAAATACTTTTTTCATCCGTTAAAATGGATAAATGGGATTTATTTATATTAAATCAAAATTTTCTGTTTTCTATGTACAGTTAATTATATGAAAATTATGTTTATTATGTTGAAAATACAATAAATTAAAAATTTGTATGTGTACGAATATTTGTTTCCTCCCCACTGTATATATAATGGTCTTGTCATTGGTCAGAGGCCACAACAAGTACAAAATATTCTAAGACACTTTATTGTAAAACAAACTGTGGGCACTTCAACATGAGGTAATGTTTTGTGAGCTAGTCTGGTTCATCATTACTACTGAGTAGCATGTTCTTCACTGTGTATTTCATACCTGTGGCCTCGTATCAAAACTATGCTAATCTTAGTAAATAACAGCATAAACTATATTATAAGCATCAAACAAGGTCAGTAATAATAATCTGTACCACTGGCAAAAACTGGAGATAAAAGAATTGATATATTTCCCCAAATCATTGAATTTTAAGAAAACCTAATCTGAAATTCTCTGAAGGTGCTTATTCCTTAACAGTTAGCCATAGAGAAAATGGAACTGGCAAAATGATTTCAAACATTGGAGGGGGCAGTTTGTATTCACTTAGCAATGATGCCCTTGAGAAAGGCATGAATTCCATTCCTCCAACTGTGATTTATTACTGATCTTTTATAGTGATAGTGGCACAAGGCCAAAAAGGGGAGATGGGTTAAGGCTAGTCAACACTATCCTAAACCTAGCTAATCAGATTCACAACCCATTCATTCGTTACAATTTACTCATTCACCACAAAACTCATCCTTCATCATTCAATCCAACATATGCCACAACACCACAAGCTTACAGGTAACCTACAATACACCCCAAGGCATAAAAATGACATAAAAATTTCAATATTTACAATTGTGTATACAAAATGTATAAAATGATGAAAATGTTATCAATATTATGAAATGATCGGGGAGAGGAGGATGACCTTGAATACAAACTGAAAATAAATGACGTTAATAGGTACCCATCTACCCCTAAAACATAAGAGTGGCTGCTGTATTCTGTCTTTCCAAACAAAATCAAGAGGCTCTTGCTAAGGGAGAATGAAAGGATAAAAAATGATGGGCATTAGAAAATTCAAATACTGACCTGACAAGATGAAAAAGGTAGGGCAAAACAAACTGGGGATGTTGGGAAATCTCAATTTGGGCCATCGCAGAAGAAGAGGCCAGGAATGACACTTACTCGCATTAACTCGGTACACAAGCAGGTCTAACTTAACCAGGGGAGGGCTCCACAGGAAACTGCCCTGTTGTGACTTAGAGTGACTTAAAAAAAAAATCAAGGCTAGCCCCATTCATGCGAGCCAGGCTCACCATAGTTACCCACCTTCTGCTGAAATCTGTTGATACCAAATGCTTTCTATCAGTTCTAATCTTCATCCTAAGCTGGTGCTCAAAGCATCTTTTCAGATCCTGATGAGAATAGTGTTCACATTGCAAAGTTTCCATTATTCGCATTGTCCAAATCACCATTCTAGTCATGGCTAGCAGTGCCAAAAACACCATCTATTTCACTCTGGAATACAGGGGTGTAACATTGTCACAGATGTATGCATGATCCATGGGCACAAGCTTTTGGGGAGAAACATGAGCCATCAACTCATTGATGTAGTCCCAGAAGGGGCGCACCCAAGAACAATGGTAGGTGTATGAAGCTGTTTCCAGAAGACTTGTTGCAGTTAAACTTGGCCCCCAAGACATTTTCTTACTGTTCAAGTGCCTTCAGCACCACCTCAATGTCAACAAAAAAAGAAGACACAAAAGTGGATACATCATTGGCATATGTAGAAACCCTGGCTTGAGCCCCACCAAGGACAGTGATTCCACATAGGATCAGACTGCATGCTCTGTCCCTCAGCTGGCAAAGGATGGGTCTCAACACCAAAGTGTAAAGTTGGAGCAACAGCAGGCAACCCTGACAAATTGACTGAGGCAGAACAAAAGCACATGACTGCCTTCCATTCACCTGCACCACAGCACTGGAGGAGTGATACAGGAAGCTAATCCACCAGCAAAAGTTGGGTTTGAATCTGGCAGCCTGCAGGACAGCAGCCAAGTAGCAATGGTTGACCCTATCAAATGCCTTGGACTGATCCAAACTGATCAGCTTGGCTTGCTCGTCATCTTTTACACTCTCTAGGATTCACTTCCTCCAACTATAGGTAAATAATAGGCCCTTCTTAGCCCTGTAGACTGTCTTGTCCATGACTAGCACTCTGACACTGTAAAATAGTGAAAATGTAAGAAATATTTTACCCCAAAATTCAGAGGTGACCTGCAAATTCTGTAGAGTTTGTCAAAATAAAGTAGATTAATTCATTGAAACAATGAAAACAGAAAAGGACTAAGTAGATCAAGATTGAAAAACATGGAGAAAAAAAGATTTGTCAACAAGAATGAAAAAGAACAACACTAAGAGAAGAAAAAACAATGAAAGCACAAGAAAACAAACACAAAAAGGGAAGGACAAATTTAAATAACCTTATTGAAAAATTGTATAATTTAAAATTATCTTATATTCAACACCCTCATTTGGCTACATTAAAAAAAAAATTTAACTGAAAGAAAAAAAAACATTGAAATTGAGACCTAAAGAAATCCCTCATTTTTCAGAAGACATGATGCAGAAGTGTCTACTGAGAGAAACGCTTGGAAAGCGTGATACAAAGTCTTAAAGCAGCAGAAATTAGCTGAGCAAACAAACAGGTGATAGTGGAAAAAAATGAAGCATAGGCTGTTTTTTACACTGACAGAAAGAAAGAAAAAAAAAAACGGACATATCTAAATAGAGGACAATTCAAAATGACTGAGGAAACACCCAATAAAAACCTTGGAAGCAGCAGCATAAAAGCCAGAAACCAGCACATGTGTGGAACAAGTGCAAATGTGATAGGGCAGCAGAGCATATTAAAAGAGAATGTCCAGCTAGAGTGCCAAATGCCAAAAGTGCTCAAAAATTGGACCCTATGTTCTAGCGTGCTGCTCAGTTAATAAGCAAGTAAATGAACTTGGAAAACACCACAACATATCATTTGAGAGTTACTACACGATGGTAGAAGTAGATGCTAAGAAGGATGATCTCTTGACCACAGAGATCTTGGTAAATAGTAACCTATGCATTTTCAAGCTTGACAGTGGATCCAAAGTGACAGTTATAGGAGAAAAATCCAAGTGGCTTGAAGAAAAGCTAGAAAAAACAGTGAATTTAGGGGTCCTGGTTGCAAAACTAATTCATTTAATTAAAGAGCAGATAACAAAAGCAAAATATTTGGATATAGGGCGCACACAGAAAATATATATGTTATGTGTAACCAACAAAAAAGGATGTTAATTGGTTAAGATGAGCCAATCATCATTATCCTTATGAAAGAGCCTGCAAAAGACCCACAAGATTCACACTGATTGTGAAAATTCACTCCCTTTTTTCTGATGGACAATGCTGAGGGAAGGTGCTAGAGAATGAAGTCGCAACAATGATAGAATCTGGCACCCTCCAAAAATGCAGCCTTTCTTCATACCATATCACAAACTAACCCCAAAGAAAAGCAAGGGACTCATATTTCAAAACACTGAGTATACACACACTACCATTAATGCTATAAATGTATTTTTCTTACTCTCTTCAGCTATATGTGTACACAATAGTATATTTTCTCTATTTTGTGAATTATGTTATTTGTTATATAAAATGCATAAAAATATCACCACATCTTCAAATTCATTTCTGGAAACGTTGAATTCAATTTCTCCATTGGTTCTCATCTTCATTTTATCACAAACCTGTAGACCCACAATTCTCTACAAATGGATCCTCAACAAACATGAATGTTGGTGTTATGTTTAACTCCCCCACCCTGCATAAAATTCTCAAATTTTATTTACAACATATTTATTAATAATAATTATAACATGTATGGCTTGCATCAGTCAGTATGTGTCAAAGGTCAATCTAGGTAATTGATATTTGTATTATTGGCTGACAGGTATGTGACAGCTGTGACACAAATGACCACCAATTTGTAAGTATGGTGACTCATAATAAAAACCAATATATTTTTTAAACAGTATTTTTCTGCAATTTTTGTTGTTGATTATCAAGATATTTTAAATAGAACAATCATTACTTTTAAGAGATAATTCTGAAATGCATTCTATTATTTGAATGCATTTCAGAATTAATTATAAAGAATGTAAGAAAAATTCAAATACATTTACTATTTTTTCATCTAGTGTAGGCATGTCCAAAGTCCAGCCTGTCCATATGAAATTTGACTGTGGGCCATAATGTCCCACAATCAAATTTCATATGGCCCCCGTCCTCTGTCATAGAATGTATTTCTTATGGCCCACTAGTATTGTAATTCAGAGTACACACCTAAGAAATGCAATTTTGTCTTTTACCAAAAGATGACAGCAGCACTATATGGGCAACCTTCTGGTGGTGTGACCCTGACCATGGCCTTTTCTAGCCAATTTCTAAAATCACTGCCTTTAAACCAGACCTGGCTTACATACTGCAGTCCAGATCTCAGTATCACCCTTCACATTAGTGAAGGCAAGTTATTTGTTTTGGTCATCTGAGATTAATAAATTCTAAAATTTTAGTGAATTAAATTTGTTTTCTGTTGGTCATAATCAGTTCGAAATATATTTGGACACTTGGGCTTGTGTCACTTTGTTTTCTACTTCTTAATAAGATGATTGTTGGTGTTATGTTTTTGTTCATATATTTTTAACTTAAAAGTTGACAGGCAATATTAATTCCCAATAATATTTAATGTTTAAGATTAACATGAGACATAGTTTCAGAAACCTGTCTCAGATGTGACAGGTTGAATGATTTTGGTAAGACCTGTTTAAATTTATTTGTCATCCAGGTGAAGAAATGAAAATATGCTATTTGCAATAAAATTTTCATAAGATAGTTCATTTGCATTTAATTTTAATGGTTCAAAGAATGCCAAGCAGAATGGTTGACCTTCACACATATTCACCTCATCAAATCTGACCCTCTTTGAAAAAGGTTTGGATACCCCTGGTCTAGTGTATCTTGCTTGCATTAAATGTAGATAAAGGATAATCTTTTTTCACGATATAGATGTACAAAAATACAATTCCACTTTGAATCATAGAGATTGAAAATGATATACAATGTAAACCGACCAACTTCACTGGTCATGATAGTAATCTCTAGTTGTAAATCTGTTCTGTCACTTTCCTTCAACCAATTCAGATGGTAGTAGGCACCTGTCAGTCTCAGGAAACTATGACATCTATTAGCACTAGCTGTTGTAAACAACTGCTCAGGAAGATTTGTGTTTCTTCAACACCCACTGACCCAACTGTGTTGTTTATCCTGCAACTATGCCAAGTTTCTAGGAAATAGTGCATAAGGCTAGTTGTGACTTCACACTAGCACAACCACCAACAACTTCTGCACAGACAAACAAATCAACAACCTGTTTTTACACAAAAATAACTATTTTGGGAAACAGTGAGTAAATGTGGATGAATGTGTGTAGGTCTTTGTAAGTGCTTGATGATTGTCGCAGATTTACATGCTGTGCAGCAGTTGTTCAGGAAGCAGAAGTGGAAAAGACAGAGATTCTTTTAAAGTGCACTGCTTTTTATACTAATATCATGTAACACTAGTCTAAAGGGGATAATCCACTTCCACCACATATATTTCAGTTTATTTTATTTTTTTAAATTTTTATTGTCATTTTAATTTCTAGACACTTCACAGAAATGCCAAATGCAATGATCCTTCCTCTGGGCTGATAATATGAAAAATCAATCCTAATCTCATGGTCAGAATGCTAAGGTTCTAACCACTCAACCATGCAGCCATTTGGGTAATAAGGTTTATATATATTGAATTTGATTCATTCATTTGACTCCATCTCTTCAATCCACTTTTGTGATCAATGATTAGAGAAATTATATGAAAAAGGGAAACAATATCAACTGCTCTTATCTATTCTACTTTGCACAAAAGTGATTTTTTCTTCCTCTTCATGCTGATCTACTTTGTCAAGACAGTGACTACAGCAGGTGAGGAAAGTTGATCAACTGATTGATTCATTCATTTTCTATGGCTTGTAAACCCTTTGCAGGTAATTTAAAGCCAGAAAATATTTTTAGATTGTAAGAATTTTTTTTTGGGTGGGGAGATAATCATAGTTTAACGATACAAGTCTTACTACTTAACCCATAGCTGGAGAGAAGAAGTAGAGTCATACCTTTCCCAAGAGGATTTGCTTATAAGTGAATATAACAAACCCAATTGAAATTGGAACTCAGCTCTGCGATTAATAATTCTGAGCAATCACAACCAACACATCCAAGCTTATAGCACCTGGTATTTGCAAGCAGTCATCCATCCAGGCTCAATGTTGCTTAACTTTGGTGATTGTATGAGAACCAATGTTTCAACATGATTGTCCGTAAGCCAAAATTAATCAGGTTTTCTTTGTCTTTACACTTATGACAAATGAATTTCACATTTATTTATCTATTTATTTATCTATTTTCTTAGCTAAATTCCTATTGAGTGAAGAAAGGGAAAATTTAGTTTCTTAATTTTTTCAACTTGTTCAAAACACAACTACTACATACATGTAAGATCTTACTATAGGGAATTTTTATCTCATCACACAAATAGGAAAAATATTTATGCTATAACTTCTATTTATAAATTCATGGTTGACATTGAAACAGAAAGTATATATATTTCATTTTATTTCCTTCTTATGATAGCAATTTGCATTTAGCTGCTTCTATATCAAGGCCATTCATCTAACAGGCCTGGAAGTTTTACAGATTATGGTTCTCACTGGAAGCAGGCATTTGCTAACCTAAATTACTAACCAACAATTATGAGAACTTCTTTTATTAAGTCAGTTGTTAGTGATATCCAATAGTTAACTACCAACTATACTTATTAGTAGGAATCAATTATTATTTCTTATTGATCAGAAAGCAGGGAAAATATACCTGAAAATCAATCAGAAAATGTGTTCATCTTTTATTTAAAATTATTTTTTATTTTTCATTCACTTATGAATGAAGCATAAAAAGCTCTTTTAATGAAGGATAAAACACTTAGGAATGAAGCATAAAAAAGCACTTTTAATGAAACATAAAAAGCAATTTTAATGAAGCATATAAAATAATTTGAATGAAGCATAAAAAAGCACATGAATGAAGCATAAAAAAGAACTTACAAATGAAGCATAAAAAGCACATGAATGAAACATAAAAGCTCTTAAGTATGAAGCATAAAAAAGCACATGAATGAAGCATAAAAAGCACTCATGATGAATCATAAAAAACACTTATGAAGCAAATGCTTCATTCATAAGCACTTTTATGCCTCATTCTTAATTGCTTTTTTAAGCTTCATTCTTAATTGCTTTTTTAAGCTTCATTCTTAAGTGCTTTTATTTTAGATAAAAGTTTACTTTAGACAAAAATAATGAATAAAAAACTCAGAGAAACAATACTTATGTTAATATTCAAAGAATTTATTTCAAAAGCTTTATCATATTTAAAAACCTTCACACACATTATTTGCCTTAATTTGATAGAATTGAAAGAAAACAACAAGCTAAAAAATTTACAACTTCCAGATTTGGTTCAAGTGATGGTTCTTTAGTTATCCAAGGAGATTCAAACAAACAATAATTCTTGAAAAATATATTTAACAATGTAATTGCATGCTCTTTTTTAACAGTGAAATGATGCATTTCAGAAACTAACATGAAGATATCTGTTAAAGAATTTCTACAAGTATTTAATTTCACAGCATTAAATAAAACGAGGCAGAAAGCCAACCAATGAACTTTAGTATTCTGTACAGTTTTTTAAAAATCCCCACAATTTTGATAAAGACTTTTATCATAAAATAATTCCTCTTCTTTGGAATAATCTTTACATGCAACATACCAAATGATATTTACATATCTTAGGAGATACTATTTACAAGGTATGATAATTGATCAAATGTTTGGAATGCCATCTCATTCAACAAATTCCACATTTTGAACAGTTATATCCTGGATCAACAAAGTTATCAAATTTCAATGTAAGAAGTAATTTTGTTTATTTTGTTTTTTAATTACATCTTGTGTTGATAAAATATGACCCCTTTGAACCTTGGGTAACATAGCAAATTCTTTTCCCAAATAGTTTTGAGCATAAAATTAAAGTCACTTTGAGTAAATAGGTACAAATATCAATTAAATCATTGTATGTATTTCTCAATAGCTATACTAGTGATGTAATGTTTGCTATAATAAATTTAAACTAATACAACATAAGTGTAAAAGAGGGTAACTATACTACTTTGAATTAAATATCAAAACTTTTCAAATTAAGTATACAGCTCCTACATTGCCTTCAGTGACAAGATTCAACTATAAAACTGTCAGGGCTGTTATATGAATAGCTTTGTTCTTTATGCATGTTGTTCACAAACTTAGAATCCATGCATGCATATACAACAATTAGGCACAACCAGAGATTTACTAAAAAACAAATATTAAAAACTTAAAAATGCATTTAAAATAATTTAAATCTTATTTGAGGTTAAATTTTTATTTTATTTAAAAGCATATAGCTATTCCATAAAAAAGAAAAAAAATGTATTTAAATAAAGTTTAGACATTTTTAAAACATTGGCACTCATTTTGTTGAACATCCAATATAGACAAAAAATGAAAAATCTCTTTATAATCCAATATTTATCCTAGATATTTATTTCAAATTAAATTAGTAAATTCACTGGATTTTGTAGAAGTAGTGCTTACCTTTTGCTTAAAATGTATGTATAAAAATAATGTTTATTTACACACAGAAGCCTGTGAGCTGTTATCAAGGTCATAGCACAACAAAAGTAGTCTTCTGTTGTCACCCCAACTTTCAAAAAGTGAGCATAAAATTTAAATAAGAGGACCAAAATTACTACAATCTAGAAAATGATATTTTCTATGTTTGAAAATAAATTACTTTTAACCTTATATAACACATAGTTTAAGAATATTTTTTATTCTATAGACAATTATGAAACTTAGGAGAATTAATACTTTTTATGCTAAAATTAGGACATAAAAAGAAATTAATTAAAACTAGTTAAATGATTTAAGTTTAAATACTTTTATTTTTGCATTATTTTCTTATCTGTTTGATGTGATAAAGTATTTGATTTCACCTAATGAGGTTTTTAATTATTCTAAATTTAAAATTTATTAAAGGGAATGCTACAACAAAGGAAAACTGATTTAAAGATTTATTTAATTGTTACTGTTAATTAATTGAAGTCATAAAATTTCTTTTTCAAATTTCCATAGAAAAAATAATATAACAGTTGCAAAAATGAAAAAAATTCTTTTAAAAAATGATTCTACATTCTACCCACTACATTTATATTTATACTTTAGCGTTCATTAGAACATGAAAAAAATTTTCCATTATGGAATTTTTTTCTTTTATTTTGTAATGTCATGGTCAAGCGTTCATTAAAGTGTGTAATCTGTTCTTTTTATAGGCATTTTAGAACATTATTACAGTATTCATAGCTGATTCTACAAGTGCAGGTCTTGCCTCATTTAACTAATATATGGAAAAATATTCGTAAATATGAAAGGATTATGATCAAAATAAGCAGACATTACGTTTGTAACTTATTCAATCAGACATACCTGAAAGAGAATTTGCTGCCTAAATACACAAATACATACATACATACATATATATATATATATATATATATATATATATATATATATAACAGAAGATGTCTGTGTGTGCCTGTGTCTGTCTGTATGTGCATATGCTATTTATGCACATCTACATTTCTTGACCGATTTCAATGAAATTGTTCACACATATAGAAAATTTATCAGCTTAGGTGAAGACTAACTTTTCAATCCCCACCTCCACTGCGTTCGGATTTGGCAGAAAAATCGATAAAACTGAAGGTGGGTCCAACTTTTTGCCAAAAACAAGTTACACGCGAACAGAATTTTACTGGATGAGCTGATGCTCTTTGCACTTAATACAAAACATAGCTCATGTTACGAGGTTTATGTAGAATGCTTGATAGTTTTCCTGCAACATTGGCTTCACACAAAAAAATCGGGATTTTCGTACTACTTAATCCAATTTTCTTCAAACATGTCGCAAAAAAGTTGCCATCTTGCAAGAAATAAGATAGTGTGGTTTTAGTCCTGCTCACTTCCCCGCATATAATGGAAAAACACCAAAAACTGTTCAAATAGCCCGTTTCTTTTACCATAACTCCCTGGTTTTTCTTCCGATGCTTTCCAAATTTGCCATGTAAATTACATATGACTTACAAGTTCTCTTGCGTGAATGTTTGGTTTTAGGTTATTTTAGTTAAGTAGACGAAATCTGCGACAAACTAGTTCAAAATTGGCTTTTACCATTTAGCCAATAGTTTCTTCATATGATTCCATCCTAAATTGGCATTCAAACAATCTTTGATGCAAAGATTGTTTGAGAAGGATTATTGAAGCGTTAAAAGGGGAAAATTCTCAAAGGACCTCTTATTAACCTCTGCTTTACAGTAAACATACGAATAAGGAGTGGGACGTTCATGTGTTTGCACTTGCAGTTGAATCAAGCTCTGATGCTTCATCCCTGTTTTTGTTTGATTATTAGATTTGTGAACAATGCCATACTATTTGAAAATTATTATGGCCTTAGGAAATTTACTGAATATCTAAAACATTGAAACAATGTAATCCCGAGCAAAGACCACACAAGAAGGTTTTATTGATGGAATTCCTTTATTAAGAATAATCAAACACTTGTGAAAGACATAGCATAAAAAAGACGCGGGGGAGTAGCTGAGTATACCAACTGATGATACATGCAAGCGGATACGCAGGCAGACATTTCTAGTGAGGTGCGGGTATACGGTGGAGGTGCGGTTATGCAAATGCATGTACACCCGGACAACGCCGGGTACCTCGGCAAGTACATATATATGTATATATTAAGACATTTTTAGGTTTATACATTTTTTATATATACAAATATTTAAGTAAATAAAAGATCCCTTGATATTGAAGGGGAATAATCTTCAATAACAAACTATTTTAGGGTACAATTTGATTTATCTTTAATGTTGGTAAACCATTTAGTGACCTCTTTGGTATTTATCCAGAGTGTTAATCCTAGGTAATCCTTTATTTGTTTGGTAATACTTTCTAGAAATGTTTTGCTAATTTTACCGATTTCAGGCCGGGTTGGGTTTATTATTCTGGTGGTAGAATTTGCCTCAAAATCGGGTTTGTGCTCCTTAATAGTGATGTAGCAATCTTTTTCGGTAAGCTTGCCTGCTCTATCACTAATACTCTGCACTCGAAGACAGACGAGCCAAAACACTCCTTTCTTCCGGTTGGCTCGCCTCTTTATATAGAGAACTGATGACGTAGCTGTTTTTCTAGTGCGAGTGTACTGACATACTTCCAAAGTATAATTTCACTCCTCCGAGTAAACAGCTTACTTTTTCAAAGATTGAGTTCCAATGTCCACAACAAGACTCTATCGCTAGTAATCACTCTGCCGCTCTTTGTAAACTACAGAGTCCGGTTTCAAAAATAAATTCTAAATCAAAATATCCTTTATTTTAACTTGATTCTTAACGTGTCAAAATCCATTTCTTTTTCTAAAAGTTTCAATTATCATTGTCCCAGTAATTTTCTATTAGTAATCTGATCCTTTGTACCCTTACAAAAAGATTGTATTTCGTTTTCTAAATAAAATCTGCAACATTTACATTTCAAAGTTTTTACAGCATTTTTAACATCTTGGTTCTTTTGAAAACGCTTTTTTTCCTGTTTTCCAGCATATTCTCCTTTATTATCATTATTATTATTTCGGGCTGATATTCCCCCCCCCCCCCGCCACATATGAAAAGCTATACATTATTAAGTTTCTGAAAAACAAAAAATTATTAAATCAAAGAAATGAAATAGCGGTTTTCTGTAAACATTGCCTTATATTCTCTTTAAGCAATAATTAATTTATAAAGAAATAACGCACACATATTTATATCTATTTTTGATCAAAAATAATATAAAAAAATTATAAGAAAGTAATTCTAAAATATAAAAATTTCACAATACCATATTAGCAAATTCAATTAATTTTAGACATGTATACAATTATAAAATTAAAAATATAACGCAATCATATCGCTTTAAGAAACTATCAATGTAGTTGTATACAGAAGACAATAAACAAATAAATAAACGCCAAAAAGTATTGTAACGTAGACCTTAATGAGAAGAAATAAAACCAGACAGTAAAAACATGAAAGCCTGTTAAAAAGCCAGTGTAGCCAGACAGAAATCCCCCACCCAACCTTAAATGACTCCAAAAACTTGACACACAATAAACATTCCTGCTCTCTTCATTCGTAAAAGCCTAAACACCTGATTAAAAAAAAAAATAGGAACTCTCATAGCACCACCATTTCTAACTTACAAATAGAGTAAACCGATTTCTCCATAAGTTATTCTTGACATAGCTTGAGAATGAAACCTTGCTCTAAATTTTAAGTTTAATTTTGTAATTGAACTTTAGGACTTGAATTTCGATTTCGGAACATCGTAATTTCTGTGTTGCGATGGAGACATATTTTTAAAAAATTAATTATAATAATATGCTCTACTTTGTATCAAGCACCGTTAAAAAAAAATACTAAAGAACTTTGGATTATAAATCTGACTGTTCTTTCCTATTACTTGTGTATATATATATATATATATATATATATATATATATATATATATATATATATATATAATCTTGATACTTTATGTGTTTATATGTAATATTACAAGAAAGGAATTATTTTATTTTAAAGTAAAAATTCAAGAGAGATATCAAATCAGTCATGACCAGCAACCCGAATGGTATCGCCATTAAAATGAGTGCTACGCTACCGATAATCTGTGATGAGACTCGATCGTCTTTTGCGCTGGTCTTCGATCGTAAATATCTGCTAGTTTCTCTTCGATTCACCACCAGTTCCTTCTTCAGCTCCTTCACTTTTTCAGTTTGCTCTGGTCCCGATAAAAGCTCGAAAGAAAAACATTTGCACAAGGTATTGTTCTGTTCTTCATTCGGAATCTCGCTGGCATTAGTATTATTGGCGATTGAAGTTGTTTGTAAACTATTCAAGTTGGAAATTTGGGTGTCTGTTGAAATCTTAGTTGAATATATAACTGCTTTTGTTTCTGTGTTTGTTGAAATTGTGGATTGTGTTGATTTGGTCGACCCTGAATTTTTTGGTACTGCTGAACTCGACGTGAAGGAGTTGTCTGTTTCGGATGTTTTGCAGATTCTTATATCTGATAAAGAAATAAAATTAGGATAACGTTAATATAAAATAAGCAATAAACTGCAACACTTAAAATAACTCACACCAAAAAATTATATAAATTATAAATTACGCTTTTCCGTTTATTAGAATTTAACTTACGCTTATTAGAATTTAACTTCAGAACTACGACTACAATATATTACAAGTTCACGTTCTAGCTTATTTTCTAATTCTCATCCCAACTTTTCCCCCTGCTTTTAAATCCGACTCCAAAAAAATCAGAGATAAGAATATATTTCCTGACTAATAAGAGAGATGGAAAATATCAAAACGAGTTTGAACATCATTATCCTGTCCTTGGTGCCATGAAGTCTGGGGATAATACTCACAACTTGTCGGACCATTGCTTCTAAAAAACAGCTCCCAAAACCTTGATTCTAGTCGGAGATAAGAATGTATTTTCTAACAAATGAAATGGCCAGGAAATTTGTATAGCAATTTTGGAGGGAAAAGTCCTCGATATTTTCTGATCCTCCTAATATTTATAAATACGGATAATTTACGCCTGTTTGGCAGTGAGTATTCAACCACCGTCTGTGAGGTCGGCAGCAGAAAAGTAGTCATCTTTAAGAAAGAACTACCTACTATGGGCTGTTAAGAAAGAACATCGGCCCACTACTAAAAAACAGTTGAGATCTACCTTGTAGAGGACCGGGGTGTGAAGATGAGGATGTTATCTCTGGGCTAAGATTTCCTGCTGGCCGGTCCCGCTACATAGGAATGTTGGACTTTGATGGAGTCCAAAGAAGATAAAGAAACAAACAAGACCGATATACATGTATACAACAAATATATATTAATAACAAACATTAATATACAGAGACATGAAAAAGTTACAAAGGGTGTTTGTATGGAAAATTATGTGTGTGTGTTGAGTGTCCATACGTATGTATATTGTTTTAGCGTGTTCCCAGAATATGGGAAACGTTGTTTGTATGAGAGTTCACATATTGGAAAGTAAAATGAGAAAGCTTTTTATACTTCGCCTCACGCACGAGGTTTCGGCCCGCGGCCTAAGTCGAGATAGCATGCCGCACGTGTGCGTAAGCGGGAAAAGAGAGAGAGAGAGAGAAGGCTGAGCCAGTATTTATACTCGTGGGAGAGAGACCCCTATTGAAGGGTTAAGGAAATGAGGAGGAGATAAATCCGACAACCTCCTTGCACCTAGAAGATATCTGTCGCCAGCCTACGAACTCACTCAACTATGAAATTCATATCTTCCGACAGTTTCCACCTCTTCAAAAACTCTGAACAAATCTGTGAGTGTTTTAACCTTTAAACAACAATCTATTACTCGTTTAAAGAACTTTAGGCGCTCAGAGAAATATTTTGATCAAGCCTTTTCTTTTTTTATGAACATTTTTTTCTTCCTTTAAAGTTAAAGGAATTTTCTTCTCCCTTTCTTTCTTTCGTAATTGTGTATATCCTTTTACCCTTTTTGTGTATATATTATAATTATAAATAAACATTTTCTTCCTTTATTGTTATACACCGAGCAGGAGTTTGAGTCTTTATACTTCCGCCTGGAATAGCTGCCTAAATAGAGAGAATTGTCCGCTCCAATCTTTCAAGCCGTTGTTGCTTTTCTCAATTCTTGTCGCATTTTTAACCTCAACCCTTTCATGTGGGAAAGCCGGTACAATTTGTTCCCATACACTCTCTAAATTCACTTACGATGTTGACAAAAATATTCTAACAACAAAGTTAGACCAAAACTGAATCGGGATTTATGTTATTTTTAGGGTGCCACAGATTTAGTCAAGATTTTGTGAAATCGACACAAAAGTTCTTTTTTTTGTTCACTATTTCACTATTAAGAATTAGAAACTAAAAATAGATTTTCATGGACTAGATTGAGATAAATTTCTAAGTACTAAATAAAAGTAATATAAGAAAACAATAGGTATTTTTAAATCACTAATGTTTGTAATGCTGTACACAATAAGTAATTTGTAAAAACCGGCATTTAAGGCAACTCAGTCATATACATACATACTCATACAGACATGCACATATATGCATACATTTACACATACATATACAGAATAAACAGCGTAAACTCTAACAGTCAGATTAACGCATTTACCCTCATTAGTCACACTGATGAATGAAATGTAGTTTATTTATAATGGCGTGGGGCTTCGGGGTTAAAAAAATGAACAGTTGGTTTACTCATGCCAAGAAAATGAATGGAGGCAGATAGTGACAAGGAATCATGCACCAAAGAAAATTTCACATAAGCTCGCGAATTTGTTTTCGTCTTTTTCTCATTTCGCCGGTCAATGTCTGTGAAGTTTTCATTGAGCCAAAAAAAACTCCACAGAGAACCGCGAATTTCTTTTAATTTTTTTTCCTCAGCTCGCCCAAATTTGAAGGGAATGAATAAAGGGAATTATTATTATTTCGTACTCACCACATATTAACAGAGAAAAGGAGTAATGGAGAAAGGGTAAAATAGAAAAGAGAAAAGCACACGACAATATAAGAAATGCGTACATGAGACAATAATTCTGTACATAATTCTACGGTCTTGGGAACGCAATTATTTTTCGAGCATTCTGCTTATGTATATGAAAACATGTAATGCACAGGTAGTGTAGTGGCTATAGGCATGGAAAGTTTAAATTCCAACGTAATCTGTTGTTGTTCAATTGCGCAAAAATGACATTGGAAAAGGCAAGAATCCACGTCATTTCACTCGGCCTAAGGGTTAAATAGAAGGATGGATTAGGATTTTTGTCTTGGGTAATAACCAGTTTAAGACTGAATTCAAAAACCGTGGAAAAGTCGACGGGAAATAAATCCAGTATTTTTCCCAAGAAATCATAGCAATTCACAGATAATAAAGTAATGTAGAGTCATTGGCGCCTACGCCCTGAAGAAACATATTTAAAAATGTGTTTACTGTAAAATAGGCAATACATGCATATAGAAAATTGTATAACAAAGACTGATGCATTGATAATATTTCTGGTAGAAATGTGTGTATCGTTTTGTTTTTAAAGAGGTTAAATTTACATGTGTTGTTGTCAATATAGAATTGTTAACAAATCATGTTATTCACATATAATTCTGTACATTCACTTTTTCTTTTCTTGTTGTAGACTTGTTTCGGACAAGTGAAAAATATATATTGACGCACACAATAACAAAGAAACGGTATATAAATAAATGAACATTTGGAAAGCATATCTCAAAGACAAACTCTTAAACACACACACACACACACGAGAATGGGATAGCAAAATAATTGTTAAGGAGTCTCCCCTTTTTGCCCAAATGGACTCAACCGAGGTATTCATATATTACTACCAGTGAATACCCGGACAGTCGGCAGTACGTTAAGACAGTCGAGAAGTCTGTATCAGAGGAGGGTAACACAAAAGCTACCGTCACAGCACCTAGACTCAGTAAGGAATCATACCGCGATACTTCAATACCAAGACTGTATATATATATTATTGCTACTAACCCGCATTCCTGGATCTACTAACCCGTATTACCAGTTTGTATTATTACGTTAATACATTTATTTTCCTTATCTATTCCTGGCGTTTGTTATTTAATGATATCGGATTTCATCCCGGAATCCACAACAAATTGGCGACGAGGAATTCGAACTCACACGGGAAGGAAATCAAAACAAAATTCTCCCTCGTTGTACACAACAAATTGGCGACGAGTATATAGAACTCACACGGGAAAGAAAGAAAAAAGAACAATTCCCCCTCGTCGACAACAAATTGGCGACGAGATATTCGAACTCACACAAAAAGAAAAAAATTGCCGTTTTTGCCAGTATCCACCTCAACGTGGCGATTTACGAGGATTAAAACACGGAAAATCGAGTTTTTTTTTCCGTTAAGACTCTTATCATGGAGGATTTTAAAAGTATTTTAGTAGAACTTGTAAAATACCAAAATGAACAGCAATTACAACTCCAAGAAAGACAAAACGAACAACAATTCCAATTCCAAGAAAGAATGGAAGAAAAGTGGCAAAAGCAATTACTACAAACGCAGAAGGAAAATCAAGAAATACAAAGGCAACCCCAGGAACTAATATTAAAGGTAGCGGGTAACAAACAACAAGATATCGAAAAAGAGACGACTTTTTCCCAATACGCAGTGTGGAATACGAAGAAACTTTCAAATACTCTCTAGAAGAGGATAAAAATTTCGGGGATTCTTTTAGACGCCACGAAGACATCTTTAACATCGATTGTCAAAACTGGACAGAAGCAAAGAAGCAAAGAAGCTACGTCTGTTGGCCAGAAAATTAGGAACTGAAGAATACACAAAATTTGTGGATTACATTTTGCCAAAAAAGACGAACGAATTAACGTTTGACGAAGCAGTTACATGTCTTACAGAGCTGTTCAGTCCAAAAATGTCACTCTTTCTCAAGTGGTGGAAATGTCATAACCTGGTAAAAGGCGAAAATGAGGACTATTCCACGATTGCTGCAATCGTGAATAAACATTGCGACGACTTGAAGTTGGCAGAATTAACACCGGACAATTTCAAGTGTCTCATCTTTGTTCAAGGGTTAGTCTCAGCAAAAGATAGTGAAATGCGCAAAAGAATGCTTTGAAAACTACAAAATGAACCTGGACTAACACAACAACAACTATCAGAAGATTGCCAAAAATGCCTGAGTGTAAAGAAAGACTCGAAGGACATTGAGGAGTCAGGAGTACCACATATACGTAAGTTAAACAAAAGTTTACGTTCTTCACCCTCCTCGGAAAGAAAACAAAATTTCTATAATAAGGGGAAAAGTACAACATATAGGGCAAATTATGACGAAAATCGAAGTAAATAAATATAAGCCCCCCCCCCATCTGCATGTTATCGATGTGGAGGACTACACTGGAATAAGGATTGCCGTTTTAAATATAAAAACTGTCTTGTGTGTGGAAAAATGGGGCACAAGGCATCCCAATGTAGGAATAGAAAAGCTACTAGTGGGATAAGAGCTACTAGGACGCATGACGAAGACAATACCAACATAAGAAAATATGTGGAACTTGAAATTTTAAAGAAAAAGATAAAATTACAACTAGACTCGGGTTCCGATCTAACGATAATTAACCTACAGACATGGAAAAAGCTTAACAGACCAACCATGTTACATACACAAAAAATTGTTAAGTCGGTGACAGGAAAGCGTATAAAATTCGAAGGAGAAATAATCGTAAATGTTAAATTTCACGGAAAAACAAGAAAACTTAAGATATACGTAATGAAAAATACAGAAAATCTAGTGAGTACAGACTGGATGAAAAAGTTCGACGTATGGGATTCACCTATCAGCTCGTTTTGTAAGGGTGCAGCTAGAATTGAATTGAAAGAAAATATCCAACCAGTATGTAAAAAGAAGCGAAACGCGCCATTTGCTACCACAGATGAAAACAGTAAAGAGTTATACAAGGCAGTAAAGGAACTACTTGTGACCTTGCGAGAGATAAGAAAAGAAGCGAAAAAGGATAAATTTATTCAGAGGATGAAGGGAAAAAAACCGGTATACATCTACAGTGCTCGGGAGATCATTCAAACAAGAATAGGTCTATTTCAGTAACAATATGGCTGATGAGGAACCAAATACAATAATTAACAGACAAGGAAACGTGATGTACACAAAAGGCGAAAGATTTACCCACAGAAAACATATTGACCAAATACAAAATAGACGGGTTGAAGAGCCAAGCTTGTCACCTGCAGAAAATGACGAGTCGATGGAGGAGATCTTTGAAGTTTTTGAGATTCAAAGACCACAAGAAGACACAGAAATTGGAAGGACTAGCAGGAAGACAAGATTTACAGTGCCTTTAATTGTCGACAATAAGAAAAAGGAAAAGATATTAATTTCCCCTAAAAGGGATGTAAGAAGGGGGTGTTAAGGGGTCTCCTCTTTTTACCCAAATGGACTCAACCGAGGTATACATATATTACTACCAGTGAATACTCGGACAGTCGGCAAAACGTTAAGTGCTGGACGGTCGAACTCTCTGCCTCTGAGTAGAGAGGAACCCGGACGGGGCTCCGCCGAAGGGCAGAGACTCGTTCGGGGAGGTTGACCAACTCGATCCCGTTTATACGAGATCTACATGCATTTTTTGGCCGAGCCTACGGGCTCGGGAATGTCCCACTTTAAACCCGGCCTTGTGCCACATCTATCCCTCGTGGGGGGGTACAGTAAATACTGTCGGCAGTACGTTAAGACAGTCGAGAAATCTGTATCAGAGGAGGGTAACACAAAAGCCACCGTCACAGCACCTAGACTCAGTAAGGAATCATACCGCGATACTTCAATACCAAGACTATATATATATTATTGCTACTAACCCGCATTACTGGATCTACTAACACGTATTACCAGTTTGTATTATTACGTTAATACATTTATTTTCCTTATCTATTCCTGGCGTTTGTTATTTATTGATATCGGATTTCATCCCGGAATCCACAACAATAATCGAAGCGCCCCACCCAATTCAGTTCATATAAAGATAATTGTTATGGGTGCGTACAATCATGACAATGATTATCAATCGTTATACATAAATTGAAGTGACTGTAAAAATGGTGGACGAAATAAACAAGACATATACACTCACGAGCACACAATGTTTTTCTCGTTGTTTTTTCGATCATTGAACGCTTCATTGAATTATTGGACCATAAAAATGATATATATGAGTCAACACTCATATATATCATTTTTATGATCCAATAATTCTATATTTTGAACTGGTTATCTTGCTTTTAATAATAAGGCGCACAAAAGGGACATTATGGCACCATGACTGGTGTCAAAGTTTGACTAGCGATCTAATTTATATTTCTAAAGAAAGAAAACTATTTTCATATTAAAACAATGCTATACCATGAATTATCTGGTTTGTGTCACTTATGGAGTATCGTGTGCGAGGGGAAATTGTAAGTTTGGGTGGGATGGTCATTAGATACAGTCTTAGGTAACTTAAGTGATAATTTTTATAAAGGAATTGTTCGTTGGAATGAGTGATACAAAGCAGATCTTAATAGGCGAGGTTTGTTTTGATAAGAAATATAACACACTTTCAGATAGAATTGACGATGACAACTGTGATAATCAGGTCAAATGAGGGTGAGATTCTGGAACATGCTGGGATGGAGCTTCTCGTCTCCCCTCCGATACTTATGACACAGGGCCATTATTTTGATTGGACCACCAATCATATTGGGTTCTTGGGGCTTTCCTTCCTCCCCTTCAAGGTGTATGTCACAAGACCACTGGTCAAGCATTATTATTGGCTACCCAATACCACTGGTCAAGCATTATTATTGACCACCCAAGATCAGAGAAGTAAGATCGAACTAGTCTCACCACTAGTAGACCAACACTTTCCATGCCGGATGACCGTGGTGCCTCAATCAGCTCTGCGCCGTTTTTTTCCCGCGATCAACTGCCTTGACTTCTACAAATCCCTTTTGTTTATGTATTCATGATCACAATAAATCATAGTACCATAAATAAAATTTGTTATTTTTACACTTGTTAATGAATGTTGTTTAAGTTATTTAAATTTCAAGCATAACTGTGACAGAGAGAAGTCAAGCCTGATCTTCGATAGTTCTTCACCGATATTCCCGCGTAGACTGAAACACAACGTAGGGGCATGCAGCGAAGCACGCGGCAACGGGGTTATAACTTGTTGCGCAAGCTTTTCTGTAAAACTTGTATTTTGTTCATTGTTTTTAAGTCAATGTAATAAATGTTTGTTCCTTTTAAATTCCAAAGATTTTTTATTTCAGTGGACATGATCGGCCATATAAAATACTCTATTATCACTTTGGTGGTTCTTCGTCTGCCAAGATGTGATAATCTGTGAACGTAGCTGAAGAGTTTCTTAAGTAACGATGGAGGTATATAAGGTCTAGGGTAACCTTTTTTCATGTCACATAAGAAAGTCGAATGTCCGAAAGAGATGGGTAAGCTTTCAAGCTGCAGGAAGTATCTTCCTTGACCTGCAAATGTCTAGTCAAACATTCGTTCCTCGGCGATTTTCTCGTAGCTTAAGCTTTCCGCATTTTTGAGGATATGGAAGTACGGGAAAGTGCACCTGTTACACTATTTTTTCGCCTTTTATATATCGTATGTCCGAAGTGAATTGTGAAATGTAGTCCAGGTTTCTTGTTTAACGTCACGAATATTTGTCGGGCTTGCTGTAGGGGACATGAGTGGATTATGGTCTGTAAATACTGTGAATTGACGTCCTAAAATATAACGGAAACGTTGGATAAGTGCTGTATTTCAACTGTAAGGAATTCAGCTTGAGAGAGAAAAAGGATATAGGTTTGTCTTCTCCGTTAATATTTTGCTGTAAAACAACACCAACAGCATTCGATGAGGTATCTGTTGTTAAGATTAGTATCGTGTTCTCATCATCACTGAAATAATTTAGTTTCACGAAGTTTACTAAGGCTTTCTTTGTTTCGTGAAAAACTTCTAAAGCAGGACCTTGAAGTAAAACTTTTGCATTCTTTTTTCTAAGTGCTTTCAGAAGTATGTCTGTCAATGGGGCTAATTTTGATGAACAATGTGGCAAAAATTCGGTGGTACCAATTCACAGTGTTTTGTGAACTGTTTAGCGTTTGCACCAAATGTATGGTGGTACAAACATATTTCTGTGTTGAGTATGCGGGTTTTTGAGTTGTGTCAGTCGGCTGTTGCTTGTATTTCGATTGAATTTAGAACATTTTTGCGTTAATCGGATTTGAGATTGCGTTCACGTTTTGTGTGCCAGCGTTTGCGCAAATCTTGTCAGCAGTTCCTGCCAATTTCTCCAGAATTTGGGTCACATTGTTCGGTAGCTTATTCAACCATAGTCGCGTGTGATGTTCGAAATGACTCCTCATGTATCCCAGGAGTTGTGAAGATGTCCTAAAAAAAGATTTGATAACTTCTTTTCTTCGGACTCACCAGTCCGGTGTAAGATACGTGTCATACGGATTCACCTCGGGCACTGAGTTCAACAAGTTCAGAATTTCGCGGGCTGGCCCCGTTGGAAGTTTTTCAACAATGTAGGCGAATTTCGTCTTTTGCAAAGTCACTCTTGCCGTAAAAAATAGTCTGCAATTGAGCGAACCACGTGCATGCATCCAGTTGGTTGAAAGGTGGTAACTGTCAGTCCTTCCATATTTACTGCTATGGAGGAAGATCAATCGTCTTTTCCTTGTCACCGAAATTGGCATCTAGCTCTAGCAAAATTCCTGTGGCTGTAATAAGGTCTTCTTGCAGGTGCGGCAATAGCTCATAACCATTAGTGAAGGAAAGGGATTAAGCTGTGAAATGGCTTTAAATCGTAGTAGTATAATAGTAGTTGTAGCATTCTGCCAGAACTCTGTGCACAAGTTGCTCTGAGACGTAAAAAACTTTTTCAAAGTGTCTTTTTAAAAAAAAAAAATATGTATCCAGCAGAACATCACGTTGACCAGTCGCCACTTTGTTGCGGGAGTCAATACTTTTGATACGAGGTGTAAAACGCTTTTGGATAAATGTTTAATGCTCCTGTTACATTTGTCACATAAACAATATTGGCGAGCTCATGTGAGTCCGGGCAAAATAAGACACAAGATATGGAATTTAAACAAAACAAGTATTAATGAATATATTAATAAAAGGCATAACATTTAGCAACTGTATGTTTTTACACGATCGTTTCCAAAGGAGAAAATGCAAAAGAAAATGAACGGACATATTAAAATGGAGAGGTTTGTTTCAACTGACCAACAACTGATTGGTTGACAAAAAAGATTTTTTGTAACCCTTTTTTATTATGAAATATGTATGAGGTTCTATCTGTCCGAGTTATCTGTTTAAAATAGATTAACCTTTTTGAATTTATCAGACATTTTTTTGATATGCTGCAGCAATTATTTATTAAGGAAATAAGTCAATTAATTCCTAAAGAAAATATATGACAAACAGTTTACAACTGTTCTTAAGAAATCTATTATATATTTGTATACAAAAATAAATCAATTGCTAATAATTTGTTTTACAAATCATTAAACTTATAGATACGTATCATAATTTACAATTGTAATGTACTGCTTCACTGGGTGCCCTGCTAATGTAACCTATTGTTATGATTGTGTCTACCAAGATTGTGTTTTAGGATTGCCTCATTGTAAAGGTTAAATGTTAAATAAATCCTGTGATATGTCACTCCACTATCATCCCCCAAACAAATCATGGCTTTATATATATATATATATATATATATATATATATATATAAAAGTGAACATAGAAGTCAACACTTAGAGGCGACAGTCTGTTTCATGCTAGATGCAATCGTCAGGCCACGGTGTCGCCTCTAAGTGTTGACTTCTATGTTCACTTTTATATTTACACACGCTCTATCTCTGATATTAAGCACTTTATCCCATAAATATAGCACATCTCTAGACTATATTTCTTCATATATATATATATATATATATATATATATATATATATATATATATATATATATAAATAGCTGTCCTAGCACGAAGTCACAAGTCATCGTGACCGATGGTTTGAGTGTGCTGGTGTTGTTCAGATTGTTGATCATTCTAGATAACACGCTCCCTCCCAGAAACTGTAACTACGGTCTGCTCAGCATAGTTGCACTATAAACCACAGGTTCGCTCTGTGGGCGTTGAACAAGCACAGATGTGCCTTAGCGAGAGTCTGCAATGGAGATTAGCTTGTTGCCCTAGTAGACGGGTATCCTCGAATACGAGTGGCCAGCTATATATATATATATATATATATATATATATATATATATATAGATAGATAGATAGATAGATAGAGAGAGAGAGAGAGAGAGAGAGAGAGATAGCATGTTAGCAACGAAGAAGCCTTAAAGAAAATAGAAATTACCAGGTACCTAATACTTACAACTGGAAAACTTATTGATGACAAGAGAAGTAGAAGGAAACAGCCTACTTAAATGTCAATAATTGCAGAGGAGAAAAGATGTCTCATCAATTTTTAAATTATAAAAATCTTTAACTTGAACATGTTTTACCTAAAAGATTTAATAATACATTTAAATTCTTCACTGATATATTTTGATATATCAGAATAATACAGTTACAGCTAATCGAATTTACTCGCAGCATGTTCGGATAGCGTAACAGTTATCGGCACAGACAGTAAAATCGACGAAACGAGTTCAAATTCTAACTGAGTGTTGCGTTTACTTTCGCACAAATTCCCTCGGAATTAATCCATCTTTTCTCCTGCAAGCTATATTTTAAATAGCAACGCTGACACATAGTCTCTAGGAAATACGACCTCATCAAGTTATCTTGCATTAAATGCAACACTGTTGCTATAATACTGTAATATAGTTTAGTATACCATATAGATATAGTTTATCCCTCCTTGGTTGATAAGACCCGCTGATAGGGATATGGGTCTATTTATCAGATAATAATGGGTAAGACCCAAATTTAGGCGTTAAAGCTGAGATGCTTCAATACGAGTGAACTGAATGGACCTGTGTTTAACTTAAACCAGACACAGGCGATGCTGGCCACGAACAAACCTGAATGATGCATAGACAAGCAATCATCAGATGAATATGAATAATATGATATACAATATTTGAATTTCGTCCCCGATGACAATAACTTTAACTGCTGAAGGAACACGTTCTAGAAATTCTCTATTTTTATTCTCGTTGTGTAGTATATTTGTTTAAAGTATATCTTTAAAACTGTTCTATTGTCTCGTCTTTGTTCATCTGCCACTAATCAACTTGGACTAATCAACTTGGGGAGTAGCCAAATTTCTCACATTTTGCTAAAACGTATTTACAAATAAGCAATTTTTCCAAACGTATACGCAATTTCGCTAAACAAATAAGCATTTTGATATATATATATATGTGTGTGTGTGTGTGTGTGTGTGTGTGTGTGTGTGTGTGTGTGTGTGTGTGCAATTTTGCTGAACGCATAATGAAATTTTGTTGGCATGATGACAGAAGAATTAAAAAAAACGGGTCAGATTTGAGCATAAAGGCATTGACAGGGAAAATATCTCCCAGTCTCCTGTCTTTATATATATATATATATATATATATATATATATATATAAAATAATAATTTCGCCTTCACCGTTAAGTGAAATTAATCCGGGCACGAGGCGTCCAAAATACTTTTAAATTTTAATTTATTGTCTATCTCAAGATGGATAATTACAAGGAGTTAAAAGGAATTAAAGCCCTTATTGACTTTAAGAGCAATTTAAAAAAAATAATATTCATTTTAGTTTGGAACTGTTGGAGCAAAATAAGAACTTAAAGGAAAAATCTTTTAAAGAGAAAGAAAACATCATCAAAAATCTTCAGGAAGAAATTCGAGCTTTAGATGGTAAAATCCAGGAGATTTGTATCAAAGCCAACCTAGATTTAGAGGAAAGTGGTTTTATGACTGAACAAAGGAACGAATTTAGTTTTCGATTCAATGTCAATAATCGGCTTGCTAACATGGAGGAATCTGTTCGAGAAACGAGTATTTTCCACGGCAGCAAAGCCACTTCCTTATCCAATAAGCAGTCAATGAACTCAACTCCCAAATCTACTTTTAGCGGTTTTTAATCCTTCTAAATTTGAATTTAAGAATTTTACGGCACAGTTTAACTGTACTAATTCCATTAATTTTAACAAAGCGAAGCTAGCCCTCTTAAAAAGTTATCTTACTGGTTATGTTCTTCATCTAACCTGGCATCTAACCTTAGAAGATGACAATTACAAAATAGCAGTAAGTCTGTTAACGAAATAATTTTTGCATGTGTCTTTTATAATTTATGAGATGTTCAAACAAATAAATACGAGCCCGATTTTGTGACTGTTGTGTCAAACAATATCTTGCCGAAGTGAGTGCTGATTTGTCCGAGTTAAGAACCTCGTGTGGTATGAATTTTTTTGAGGAAGATTCCCCTGAATTCAAACTCGTAAGAAGACACACCATTTTTGATAAACTAACCCATAATTTAAGGCGGGATATCTTTCACAGGTTATCCTTCCTTAAGGGAAGTATTTAAGAATTATAATGAAGCCATCTGCACACTGGCGAAGAATAAGAGACGCTTCTGTGTATATGGCAGAGTTCGTATCCCCTCATGCGACACCCGGTGAAAGGCCTTATAAGGTTCTACAGAAGCATACTGAGAATATGATGCATGGACTATTTAGGCAACTGAAAAGTTTGAAAGAAAATCGGAACAAAAAAGATACTCGTGCTTGGAAATTTGACACACACAAGATATACTGAAAATGAAAGGGGCAGTGAGTAATGTACGTCACATGATTGTGTGAATAGTGAATGGGAGGAACGGTAAAAAGACAACATTGCTAAGCGCCACAAAGGCTAGGAAACTGTAGAGAGTCATGATCGCCCACCTCATGTAGGGACATGACACATAAAGTTTCTAAAAGATTTCCAAAATGAATTTTTTATCTCCCATATTTTACAAATGATATTTGCTGGATGGTTGAATTTGCGCTTAGCGTGTCAGTTATCATCACTGAAAGTAGAATTACCGTGTCGAGTTCAAATTCCAGTCGAAGTTGCTGCGTTTGTCTCCGCAGAGGTAGTTTTCGCAAGGTGTGGAAGCATCTTTTTCTTAGCTAGGGCTTCATAGCAAAATAGATTGGGCTCTTTATCCTTCGGTAGCCATCAATCTAAGAGCAGGAAAATTCAAAATCAGCCTGAAGAAAGATGGGCTTTGTCAAGTTATCTTGCCGTAGGCACACCCACTGCTGTTACGTTCGCAGTATATGTGGTACCTAACGACCCTTACGGGTCTCATGAACACGAACATTATTGGCTGAATAAGCTAGATATAGGATAAATTTTATTACATCTTGCATACCGGTGTTCGAATTTGATTTCAGCCAAATATAACACTGAGAACGTCAAAATGTGTTACAGCAATTGAGAACAATGCTATCGGTTTCATTCCAGCTGTGGTGATTTATTGCGCATGAAAACATACAACAATTATAGCACAAGGCCTAAAAAGGAGGAATGGGTTGAGGCTGATCGATACTATCTTATACTTAGCTAATCAGATTCACGACCCATTCATTCATTGTAACTTGCACATCCACCACAAGAAGTCGTCCATCATCATTCAATCCTACATATACAACAATACCTCACACACAGAGACACCCGACAAAACACCCTATGACATAACAATTGTTGAGTATAAAATTATATATAAAAATCTGTTGATGATAAACAATGAGGGAGGAGGGGATAAACCCCAAAACAAACTAAAATATAACAAAATTACACAAACTAAAAATTATTGATGTAAGTTAGACCCGTCCAACCCCCAAAGAAATAAGAGAGGCCGCTGTATTCTGTCTTCCGACAAAATCAAGAGGCTCTCTCGCTAAGTGAGAAAGAAAGGTAAAATAAATACGGCCAAGAGGAAAAAAGGAAACTGACCCAGTCGAAATAAAAAGCGGCGAAAAAAACAAATTGGGGAGGTTGGGAATCTTGACTTGGATCATAACCAAAGAGGAAACAGGGAACAGGCCAGGAACAAGACTTACTCACATTAACTAGGTACACAAGAAGTATCTATCCTAACCAGGGGAGGACTCCACAGGAAGCCTCCCCGTTGTGAATTCTTTTTTCTTTTTATGTGCTGTGTCCATTCAGGACGTAGTCGATCATGGTTCTCCACTTCCCCCTATCCCTTGTGGCTAAGTTTTGTCCTTCTGCCACCTCCCCCAGACCACGTTCTGTCATCCACTTGCTTAAGCCCGCCAGGTATGTCATGGGTTGCTTTCCCTTGTCTTCCTTTCCTTCTATTCGACCTGTGAGTATCAGATTTTCCAGACCCCCCTTTTTCATTATGTGTCCTAGAAACTTCAACTGCCTCTTCCTGATGTTAAGTATAAACCTCCTCCTTGTTTGCAACATCTCTAAAACCCCATCGTTGCTTACACGCCCGGTCCATGATATCCTAAGCATCATTCTGTAGAACCACATCTCCGTCACCTCGAGTCTCTTCTTCATCTTTGAGGAGACCGTCCAACATTCACTGCCGTAAAGGAGGACAGATGTCACGTAGCAGCTCAATACTCTTTTCTTTGTTACCAAATAAATCCTCCTATCTCTCAATACTCTACCCAGCTTTTGGAATGCATCCTTGCCCATCCCAATACGTCTACAGATGTCAGTGTCGCACTTACCGTCCTCTGTCAAAACACTTCCCAGGTATTTAAACTTCTACACCTGCTTGATTTTAGTGTCCCCGACCTGCAAATCGTATTTCGGGCCCCTCTTTTTACTGATGACTATGCATTCTGTCTTCTTGTAATTTATGCTTAGTCCCTTCTTCTCGCTCCCTTTCGCCACCTTCTGCGGGAGGTTTTGTAATTTCTTTTCCGTGTCTGTTATCAGTACTGTGCGTATCTTATGTTGTTAAGGTTATGGCCGCCACTGTTGAATCCCGGTACGAATTCCAATTCTCTCAGAATTGCCTCGCTGTATAGGTTGAACAAGTCTGGTGAGAAGACGCATCCTTGCCTTACACCCCTTTCTATTTTTGCATATTTACTGTACTCGTTCTCTATGCGCACGCATGCTGTTTGTTGGCAATATAGGTTCTTGATTATTCTAATATCTTTCCCGAATATATCAAGGTTGATGAGCAGTTCCAACAGATCCTTGTGGCGTACTTTGTCGAAGACCTTTGAGTAGTCTATGAAACATAGGTAATCGTTCTTCTGCATGTGTATTGCTCTTTCAGATAACATTTTGAGTATGAATATTGCGTTCCTTGTTCCAGTGTCTTTTTGGACCCGCACTATTCTTGTCCTATCTCCGGCCTGATTCTGCTGCGCGCTCTATTCATCAGAATACAGATGGTGAGTTTTGTTTCGTGGCTCATTAGGCTGGTAATTCGGTGGAGTTCACATTCGTTTGCGCCTGGTTTCTTACGCATTGCTATGAAGATAGATCTGCAAAGATCTTCCGGTATATCCCCACTGTTGTAGATTTCATTTATTATTTCCGTGATCTTGTCTATGCCAAAGTTATCTAAGGCTGTCAGCATTTCCGTTACAATCTGGTGCCCTGCCGCCTTGTTTCTGTTCAATTTGGCCAATGCAGTTTCTACTTCGGTTTTCAGAATTTCGGGTCCGTCGGTAGTTCTGTATATTGCTGGTTGTTCTATTTCGTCGTCGAAGAGTTTTCCAATATACTCGCTCCAGCGTTGAAGAATGTCTTTCTCTAATATGAGCGTTCCATCCTTTGATTTTAAGCAGCCTGTTGACAAGCATGTCTTCTGTCCTGTTAGTTGCCTTATTTGTTTGTGCTTATCTCCTTTGTTGGTGATACTCAATCTCTCTATTTCTGCACATTTTTTGTTTAGCCACTCTTCTTTAGCTTGTCCGCATTTGGTCCTTATTTCATTGTGTAGTTTTATGTATTCTGTTCCGTATTTTGGCAGTTTTCTGTCTCCTTTGTCATCCATTCGTTTTTTATTCTTCGTCCCTTCTCCTTTGGGATGATATCGTTTGCTGATGTCACTAAAGCGTCTTTTAGTGCGTCCCATTTCGAGTTTCCATTGTGTCCCTCGTATCTTCTTTTCACATCGTCCATATATTTTTCTTTCAGAGGGAAACTTTAAAAAAAGACGATAAACTACATCCGACAACAAGGCCTCTGATCAGGAGGTTTTGAGAAGCGTGGAACCACCTCTTAATTGCTGATGCTCCCAGGTCAACCCTGACTCGGGATGGTAACACCTGTTAGGGTTCCAGCAAATACTTACACCCCCACAAAAAAAAAGTGGGTCAAAAGACTATGAAAGTGGAAAAATAGGTTTTAATACAAGCAATACGTTTTTGTAAAAAAATTACTAGGAATACATTTTTGAATAAAGAAATATTACCAACAATAAAAATTTTGTCGGTATTAAATAACGCATTGAGGTTGATATGCCGTAAAACAGACTAAACCAAAACAGACTTTAAAAAAAAGAAAATCAAGGCTAGCCCCGTTCACACATAGTTACCCATCTTTCGCTGAAATCTGTCGATACTAAACGTTGGATGTTTCAAGCTTCTCATATTTAGGAATATATTTAAATTTTATTTCAACTGAAAATAATTTTGTTTAAAGATTTTGTAGCGGACCGAAGGATGAAGATGTGAAGAGATATCAGAAGGTTAAGATTTCCTGCTAGCCGGTCCAGCTACATGGGAATGTCGGACTTTAATTAGCTTCAAAGAAGACAAAGAAAACAAACAAGACCGATATATATATATGGGTAAACAAATATATATTAATAACAAGTTACACAAAGACATGAACGAGGCGTGATGAGGGTAAACACATATATTGTATTACGCGAAGATATGAAAAGTTACATAGTGTTTGTATGGAGAAATTATGTGTGTGTGTTGTGAGTGTTCGTACGTACGTGTATTGTTCTTAGCGCGTTCCCAGAATTTGGGAAACGCTGTATCTGTGAGAGGTCACGTATTGGTGTAAGTGGAAAAAGAAAGATTTTACCTCGCCTCCGCGCGAGGTGGCGGCCCAAGACCTAAGTCGAAAAAGAGAGATTTTACCTCATCTCCACGCGAGGTGGCGGCCCAAGGCCTGAGTCGGAAACGAAGAGAGAGAGACGAAGGGTCAGCCAGTATTTATAGCCAGGGAAGAGAGACCCCTGTTGAAGGATTAAGGGACTGAGGAGGAGCTAACTGCGACAATTTAAATATAAATATAATTGTGACAAAATACATATAGAAAAGATTACGCATTAATCGCCGTAGATTATCAAAGACTATGGAATTATTTTAATATCAAATTCGAATGTATTCGAATATCCTCGTAGTTTGATGTTTAATTTGAAGAACAAAACAAAGAGCGTGCTGTCGGGAAAATATATTTTGGTATTGTATGCTACTTAAAAATCTTAATTATTAAATTACTTAATTATTGTTTCTCAGAGTAAAAATAAAGCAGAACTCACAGGCTTTCAGAAGAAATACGTAATGTGAATTTTTTCGCAACTTTTGATGTAATTAATTAGAGAATTATAAAATTATTAAATTTTCCGATCGTATGATGATCCAAAAATTTAATGTTTTTCAGTCATGAACTCACAAATCGTTTTGCAAGAACTAATGGAAAATGAATTAAATTATCCTTTACCATAAACATATACGTTTATTAAATATACGACAAATGATTGAGATATTTTTATAAGATTTCTAATGTTACTTTTCCTACTAGAATAATTACTATCTAGCTGAATAATATATTTGTAAAATCAAATGATTTATGAACATCAAGCGTAACTTCTTCTTATTTCTGAATATATTTAAGTCCGAGGAATAGCAGGAGGTTTTGATTTTGCTTTTTATTCTTTTTTCTTTATCGATTATCTTTAATTTATCTGGAATTATCTGTGTTTTGTATTTTTTTCTCTTTTCTTTTTTTCCTTGGAATTTTTATTCTTTTCTTAAAGAAAATCTTTCTTTTTCTTTCGTTTTCCTCCTGATTTTGTTTTATTGACGTTTATCCATGATTCCTTTCTCACCCAAAAGCATTTGTTGCAGACTGGTGAATGTGTTTTAAGTCGGTGTTCTAAAACATTCGTCCACAACAAATTAAAGAATAATATTGGAAACAAATCATGCAAGAAAATTGAAAGTGAAGACAAACATTAAAAGTGCAACAATAACATTGGTTTACAATTCACAAATACAATTGGGTTGATATTTCTGGATAAATGGGAATAGATGAATCAGGTTGTGTAGAATATTATTGTGGATGTTTCAGCGTGTTTGAAATTGTTATTAAGATTTGTTCGTAAAATTGAACTAAGTGTTTAGTTATGTACGGAATTGTCCTTTGTGCGAGTTCAATTAAGTGTGCGTGTACGTGAATTTGTTTGAGTTATTGTTCAAAATTGGTAGGAGTTGCGTACCTTTAGTTGTTTGGAAGTTTGATTGATTGTTTACTAATACTTATTAGGTAGTGAGTAAATATCACTTTTTAAGTATTGTAAGTGATAGCTAGAAAGTGTTCCTGAGAGAGAGCGTGCTTGTGGTTTTATTGAGTCAGAAAAATTTGCACGGTAAAAGTGTAGTTGGTCAAGGTTTTGACTTGCGTGGATTAGTTTGACATCTCCCCAGGACTGTTTGAGGCGACTCAGAATTTCCTATTTATAGGTTTCTGGTAAAAAAAAGTAGGCTCCAGCGTGTTGAGCGCGAAAAGGTATTTTCGCGTGAATTTGCTACAGTTCTAAGGCTTGATTTGAGCCAATGAGAAGTCTCGTTTGCTGAAACTAGAGTATTGATTGATTGATAGGTGATTTTGGTGTGAAGTGGATTATGCCGGAGGGGTGAGAGGTTAGTATGGATTATTCCAATACATTTTTGGCCCTATAAATCAGGTGTCACATCAATAATTAACTACCAATGTTTAAAATATTTTATATTAAATAGGTTTAATCAAAATTATACACGAACAGACAAATTAAGTCCGTAAGATTTTCACTCAGTCATTTTCTGCACTGGTGTCGGGTGTCCCTTTATGAACGGTCCGCCAGCTGTAATGAATGTAAATTTTTTCCATGCAGGAACTCACAGCAATTTGCAAAACTTTGTAGATAAAAATATTAGAATGTTAAACTCAACGAGGGCCATATTTAATCTCTAGATGAGCGATCCAAAGACCATCAAATTCTTTGAAAACAAAATCTGTTTATTTTTTTTTAATATTTACCATTGTTGTGTCATTGAATGTGTCACGCAGCTGGTTTGCGCAATTGCGTCGTTTTTAAAGCTGGTTATGTTAATAAGAAAACTAATTTAAAAAGCGTTTTGCTTCCTTTAACAAAATATTTCCAACCTAAAATTGCTATATTGCAAATGTAATCATCTCTATCTTCGTTAAAATTCATCAAACATTACAGAAAGTTACAAAAGTCAGTTTTTCACTTAATTATTACTAGTTTTTAAAATTTTATCTTTGTATGTACTTGTGCGGTCTGTTCTAGATGTTGACGCCATCGTGTATTGGCGTGTATGCATGCTCATGATTGCATCGTTGGGTGACAAAAGATAAAATATTATTTTTGTAAATATACCTTCCCCATTCGCAGCACCAGGAAACTGGAGATGTTTGAAATAAGCCATAAGAAAAAGACTCCACGTAACCATGGATTTCTAAAAGATAATTACGAAAGGTAGAATTATACATTTTTGAAACCATTTCAAGTGTAATAAATCGGAATACAATGTAATTAAACGGATTAAATATTTGAAAAACGTGTTAATTGTTTTTATCATTTGATGCAATAATTTTCCTGTCATTTGTTGGGATTCCACTGGTTCAAAATAACCAGCGACAATGTAAAGTATGCTTAAAAAACATAAAACCTGTTAATAAGTAGGTAATGGAAACCTCAAAGCTATTCGACATAAGCACTTTCAAATTCATACAATTATTGAACAAGATGGAAAAACCTAAAAGTTACCCTCGTGAAAAACCTAAAAGTTACCCTCGTGATGTTCTAAGGATTGATTTTCCCAAATATTTGTGTTTGGTAGGGTAAACTGTTTTACACATACTCGGAGGATGAAAGTAAATGTAGAACGTAATTTCACTTTTCCTCCAAAACATTGTAGTTCTGAATTGATCTTGTAATTATTTTATTAGCTTATAAAATTGAAAAAGCTATTTTTATGAATAGATTTGGTTAACCAAACAGTTCGTTCTGTTGTCATCGTTACATGTAATTAGGAGCGTTTAGTTTTAATTTCATTAACAACTAACTTGATTTTATTGTGACGGTTGTCATATAAACGTGCAAGTTTTTAATTTTCAACATTGCGGTATTTTTATTTGATTTTGCATTACAGACGGAGAAAAAATAAACATTTTGGACATGATATTCCAAAAATAGGACTCAAACGTTAAGACTGTACATTGAACGTGTCAAAAATGTTCTGTAATGTTCTGTAATGTCCCATGGTTGACCAGATTAAATTGATAGCAAGCAAATGAAGATATTAGTTGAAAATAATCAACATTATATGAAGCAAGGATTATCCAATATAATCAAAATATACAAATCAAACTAAATTTCCTTGCATCAGATTATGTGTGGCTTGCCCATAATTTAAACAAAAAAAAATACTGGACGTTCGTAGGGTAAGTGAAATGAACAACCACTAACGGAATCAAAGGTCCGTCTTCATCCAAAGAAGGTAAAATTATGCTTCTGGTTTGATTGGAAGGGATTACAATGGCTCTATTATTAGATTAATTGAAGGCATCAAACGACGGACAAAAAACCTCCATCCAGAATTATTTAAGAAATACAGAGCGAGATTCTTCCGAATATATGTCCTTCAGATATTGCACTTTCAGATTATCATTTAATCCAATCTTCAAAGAATTGGCTTAATGAAAAAAAAATCACTTCCCTAAAAAAATTACAAAAGATAAAAAGATATATATATAAAAGTATGGAATTATAAATTTTTTTGAAATATTTCAGAAGGCGGTGAAACAAAGACGTAAACATTTTGTTTAATAACGTTAATGTTGGAAATGGAAGAAAAAAAAGGAAATATTTATGCATAATGAACGAACATTTTGGTCAACCAGGAAAATATTTTATCTTATACTCATAAAAGCAAATATATAAAAACACGCTTACCCTCATCATCTGTATGTTTGAATAAAGACTGTGTCGCTAATTACACTTCTTCAGTGAAATCTAAAATAAATCAAATTATTTTACATTTAAAACGAGTCGGTACCAGTTGCTTAACTGATGACAAGATTATAAAATTTCAAATCTAAATTGTTTGTCCATTTAAAATACATGTTCAATAAAGTACAATAAAGTAAATAGAAGTACAATAAAAGTTCAATAAAATTTTTAAATTAAGTGATTTTTTTAGTGCTTTAAAAATTAACAGATTTTATACTAAGAAATTAATCGTGCCAGTTTTTTCTCTCATTCTATTTGGGCCATATGAATTCACATTTTGTGGTTACTAATATTTTTTAAAGTTTAACCTAAATTTACTGTCGTTGTTTGTAATAAACTGGATATTTACTTTGTGATCATCTCCATATTGCCAATAGACTGATGGTGATATAAGATATGAATAGAGAAACTGATATCAATAAACAGAAACAGATTTGTCGATAAAACACTGAACCTCTCACTGTAGGTAAAAGAAATAAAATCTGATTACTTTTTATTTATTTTATTTGACAGTCATGTACACAGGTAAGCAAAGAGACTTTTTGATTATTCTGATTTTGAAGTTTATTAAACTACGGAGGGTGCTGCTGTAAGTTGGGGTGAAGTTGATGGGGACTGACTGAGTTGATGGTGTTTATTGATTGACAACGCAGAATTATTAAATTGTTTTTCTTTTTTAACTTCCGTACAAAGTATAGTCTAGTAGTTGTGGAAATAAGAAGATGAATAGGGTTCTTGGAGGGGTGCTCACTCTCGGAAATGACATTGGACTTTGCATTTTCCGGTTATTCAAAAATGTCTTTATTTGGTGGTGGAGGAATCTCTTGTGAGCGGCGACTGAATGAGTTCCATGTTCTTTTACAGGTGCATGTTTTCCTCTGTTCAAACCTGAGGGTGAGTAATAGGTTTTATTGTATTATGCAAGCATCAACCTTCAACAAAAAGTGTTTGTGGAGGTTTTCTTGAAGTAAATTTGCTAAGTTTCGGTGTGTTTTCTGTGCGCTCACTACAGAGATTGCATTTTTGTTTCTCTTTTTGAACATCTTCCGGGATTTTCTTGATGTATCACAGAACGTGCAAGTAAATCACTGAATAAACAATTAATATACTGGAAAGAGGATTTGAGTTTTAATTTCTCAGCGTGGCGTTAACTACCACCTTTTGTGAACTTACGATATACCTTTATTAGAAATCAATTTTATTATTTCATGGATTTTCATAGTAAAATTAGTGCAAATCTTATGAATATTGGATAAAAAGTACATTTATTAAAAACATTCGGTTAAATTGATATGCAGCCTATTTCTAAAACAGACGATGTTAACTCCTGCTTTCTTACAATTTCTTTTTTAGAAGGAAGAAAGAAAGCAGAAAAGAAATGAACAAACGCTGCATGCTTCCTCCTCCTGTCGTCCAGGGTATGACGATAAACTACATCCGGCAGTAAGGCCTCTAATCGGGAGGTTTTGAAGAACGTGCTGTTGTTCCTAGGTCCACCATGACTGGGGGTGGTACACCTGTTACAGTCCCAGCTATGGGCAAATAGTTAACCCCCAAACTGGTGTCAAAACACCATGAAAGTATAAAACTATATTTTTATAGCAAAAATACCAGCAATACATTTTTGAAAAAGAAAAATTACCAGCAATACATTTTTTGGAAAAAAAATATTATCAACAATACATTTTTGAAAATAATTTACCAGCAATACATTTAACTCTCGACAAAAATCCTCTTTACAAAAATAAGTCAATAAAACCTGAACTACAAACTGATTTCTTACAAAGAATACATATTTTATTCATACTAACCTATCCTAAAATTCTTGTCGGCATTAAATAACTCACTGAGGTTGATATCCCGTAAAACAAAATAAGCCAAATCAAACCAAACCTGCTATGTACCCTGCCTCCACCCCGCCAAAAAATTGTGTTTTTTTTAATATTTGGTTTTAGCTCAGCTTCCTTTCAGGATAATGTGTATATATTTCATGGCACGAAAATATATCAACAGAATTTTCGTACATGTTTTTTTATTCTACTAGCTAGCAGAATCTATGAAGATAGAAGATTTAAAACAGAAAGAAAAGAAGATATTTGTAGAAAAAACAGACAAATTCACCAACAAGAGAAACCTTCTTGCCGTGTTTGAAAAGACAGACGAGATTCAGCCAGATATCAATTCTTCTCATTCAACGATACAGAGAAGATCGTCAACTAGAGACGAAGTGTATATCCGAAGAAAATATATTCAGTTCATTAAGAACAGTAATTAAAATTGTCTTTAATTTAGATTAATTATGGTGTATCACTTCTTTTCAGAGCCAAGTTATGCAATAATTTTGGTATAATATATACTAAATGCAGTTGTATATTGCAAAGCCTTTCCAAAATCTGACTGCGGAAGCGATCACCTCCCTGTTGTATGTAAACTTAGAATGAAACTACGAAAATTGAAGAAGCCTAACGCACTTGCAAGTCAACAGACTGTTGAACGACCCGAACTTGAAGGAGAAATGTATGGACAGCGTGGAAAGAAAATAAGAGGGACAAAATAGATATGAAAACTCGAAGTGGGAAACACTAAGAGAAACTTAATGACATCAGCAAATGAGATCATCTCAAAGGAAGATGGACGAAGAAGAAAAACCGAATGGAAATAGAAAGAAAGAGTATCACAGATAAAGGAGGTATGAATAAAAAATAAGAGAACAGGATAAAAGACATGCTCATCAATAGGTTGCATAAAATCTAAGGACGGAACGCTGATATTAGAAAAAGAAAAAAATACTTAAGAGATAGAACGAACATATAGAACTCTTCCATGACGAAACAGAACAACCGGCAATACACAGAAATACCGACCGACCGGGAATATTAAAAACCGAAGTGGAAGCTGTATAACAAAACTCAACATCAGAATTCTGAGGAATAGAGTGCGCAGCAGACTCGGGCCAGTGATAGGACAAGAACTGTGCGGTTTCGTCAAAGACACCGGAACAAGGAACGCGATGTCTGTGCTCGGAGTGTTATAAGAGCAATACAAATCCAGAAGGCCGTGTATCTGTGTTTTATAGATTACGCAAAGGCGTTAGATAAAGTACGTCGCAAAGATCTGTTAGAGGTGCTCCGCAACCTTGACATATACAGGAAAGACACTAGAATAATCAAGAATGTATACTGGGAACACACCGCCTGCATACGGACAGAGAATGAGTTATACAGAAATAGAAAGGGGTTTAAGATAAGGATGTGTCTTCTCGCCGGATTTATTCAACCTATACTACGAGGCACTTCTGAGAGAATTAAAAGTCATACCTGGATTCATTATTGACGATCACAATCTTAACAATATAAGATATTCAGATGGCACAGGATGAGCCCAAAATGCAAATTAGAAATCGGGGATACTAAACAAACAAGTAGAGAAATTTAAATATGTGAGAAATGTTCTAACAGAAAGATCCGAAGATTTTATTGGAATGGCCAAAGATGATTTCCAAAAACTAAGTAGAGTACTAAGAGACAGAAACTTTTCGTTAGAAACAAAGAAAAGTGTACTGAACTTTTACGTTATACCAAAAAATTGAAAAGTATGTAATAACCTTCTTTGTAAAGTCATTGAATTCGCCTGTATTTTAATCATTTTACCCCAAGAAAGGCGATAATACCACTGTACGCAGGGGGTTACAGGGAGTGAAAGGGAAAGATAAGAATGAGTGAGAAAAAGATGAACGGCGTCCATGAAGACAGAAGATGCCAACTGATATTTAAGTTTTTGAAAATTGTAGTTATCAGGGAAGCAAGGAAACGGAAGGGAGTTTCACAAATGGGAAGTGCGAGAAAAAAACTCTTGGAGTAGAAATGGCGCTTGTACTTTCAATAGTAAAAGAGTGGGGCCTAGAATCCAATCTAGTAGCACGTTTAAATTAATGTATTCGGAGCACCAGGGAAAAAAAGTTCGTCAGAGCAGTTGCCAAGAAAATATTTGCAGAAAAGACAGAGGGAAGCTACGTTACAGCGGCGAGAAAGTGATGCCTGGTCAGGATCGATTACATTACAGATCCTTCTTTGGATTTTGTCGAGAACCTCTAGATGTACAGCAGAAGCACCAGACCCGATATGTTAACGGATGAATGGTATATTTGTAAATGTGCAAAATGGATTCTGACGAGAAAGATTTTCTAGCACAACAAAGTGGTCAAAACCTCCTTGCCTCAGGTGCAGTTATTGATTTGATATAGTCGCTGCACTTCATGTCAGTGAAAAACGTGAGGCCGAGAAGGCGGAGAGTGTTGCACTACTGGAGTCTAGCGTCAGCCATCCTGATGGCAGAGAGAAAAGTTTCTCTGTGATAGTTAAATGAAATTTTATAAGCCATTTCTTGCCCCAGTTAACCACTGATTGGAGGTCCTTTTCAAGAGCAGCTAGCAGGTGAACTTTGTCAAATCTGACGGAACTGCTACTGAGACAGGAGAAAATAGTGTCATTTGCGTAAATACCTAGTTGGGAAGCGATGACATTGGAGAGATCATTGATGAAGATCAGAAACAACGTAATACCCAGGATATAGTCTTGGGGAATTCCCGCGCTCGTATGAAAGGATCTGAAAGCAAGCTCATTCAACACGACCTTCATTTCACGATTTGATAGGAACGAATGGATTAAACTAAATATTCGTGACAGCGCAGCCCTGGAGCTTTCCAAACCTTGCCGGATGCCTTCGAGATATCTATAGCCACAGTTTGAGCTTCGTCGTTCTTATCTAGAGCTTAATATACAAATTCAGTGATGGCCGTTAATACATCAGCGTTAGACCTAGACCTGGCGAAACGGAAGCCATATTTTTTGCCCGAGAGAGGTCGCGAGAAGTAAGATGCTTAACCACTTCAGCATTGATTAAAGTCTCGAATAATTTGCCCAAAATTGGTAAGAGGCTAATAAGGCGATAATTTGAGGGGTCAGAGGGTTTTCCAGAGTTCTTAAAGACATGTACTACAGAGGAGAATTTACAACAAGGTGGAAAGCAGGAAGCAGCGAGGCAATTGTTGTAAAGTTTAGAGAGAACTGGAGGCGACTTTGTAGCTTGCCTTGTGGGAGTTTGGAATTGATATCCGAAACCAATGACGGCGTTATACGCATATCACTCAGTAGAGCCTTCGTTCTGGGGTGGGGGTGGGGAATCAGGCCTGGTACTCCACATGAGTTGGCTATGGAGTTGGAAGAGAACTTTCGAGTAAAGTACTCTACCTTAGTTGCTGTAGATGTCAGGACTTCAAATTGATTGTAGAAAGTGGGGAATGAGAATTTGAGAACCTCTGCATATGTTAAATAATAATCTTTCAGGCAATTTTTTTCGAGAATTGTATTTCTCCTCTGACTTTCTCATTTTGACCTTTGAGATCAGATACAGGAAAACAAAGGAAGTCATTTTTGATTGGCTAAAACTAGCGTGGGAACGTTCGATGTAGAAAGGATTTCAGTGAGTTAAATTTTACACGTCGAACAATGTAGGCGTGTTAATACCGTGTATGAAAACTGCTCCCCAGTGGTGTGTGATAGCAACTCCACGTGATAGTTAGAAATGTACACGTCGACGTGTTGAATAAAACTACATAAGTTTAAAATTCCTTTGTTAAAGTTCTCTTTTATCTCCGAACTAAAAACCAACTAGCGATTACACGGCTGTGAGAGAGAGAGAAGGCAACGTTAGTGTGAATGAATCGACGCCGTCAACCAAGACCAACCCCCCACCAAAGGGCTATGCTACACATATTTCTGCTTCAATATGATATTGTATTGAAGCTTCACCATCTGAAATTTCTCAGAAACAATATCGACGTCAAGAACTTTGATTCAACCCATTTCAAGGCTGTGAAGTAGGATAAGTTTCTGCCTTCAAACTGTTTTGCCCACAACAAAGTTTTACATTTGAAAGCCTTTATACTGTTGCACATCATTGTTATTACCTGCTTTGGTCCATGGAGCTTGAAAATTAGAATTCAGTGAAGAATTCAAACTTACAGATTGCGTTAAGATTGGGTTACTTAACTCGGGATAATATTCTCATTTCATGGCCAAGAACAAGCCAATCTCTCCTCACAAAGCCAAAAAAAAACTCTTTAAAACAAATCCCTGGGTGAGCCACCTTATTTCAGAATGACATATCCACTATCCATGGTGGAGTGAAAAGAACTGAACTGTCAGTGGTTGAGAGCTCTTGCTCGTATAAAATTGAGTTTTGACAACTACATCCATTGTTTTCCGTCTGCAATGTTTTTCCACACAATACCTCTTGATGCCGAATACTGTTCTTTAAGGCGGCCAACTAAATCCATCTTTTCAGAGCACATTGCAGGTGCACCATCTGTTACTACGGGCACGAGTTTTGACCAATCCAACATTGTATCCAATTCGTTTCCATTTCACTCAATATATCCTACCCTGTTGCTGTTCCATTCAGAGGTAGTAAATCTAATAATTCTTTAGTAACCTTAAACGTTTTGTTGACTCCTCTGATAAAGAAAGCACAATAAGCAGTCCCTGTAATGTCTGTACTTTCATCAAGTGCAATGGAAATTTTTTCAAACAGTATTAGACAAGCTGACGCTTTCAAATATTTTCCTTTTCTCATGACAGAGAATTTTATTAGACATTCAATGGAAAGTCTTTGATGGAACTTTCTTTACTGAAGCGCCGTGACGTTTTCCCCTCATTCTGCCGAGAGGTTGCCCTTACAGCATTTTTACTTGTTTTGTACAAGTTGCGTAAAAATGACTGTTGCTTCGAAAAAGCTATCTGAAACCTTTTCTTTCCAATGAATTTGCCGTACTGATTACGGTGTGTTGCTTTATAATGCCTCTTTCTTTTCGATCAGTAATATTAGGCAAACATATAAAGAACACGTATTTTATTATTTACTTTTGTCGAGCTTTGACGGCATTATTATGTTGAAACACCGGTTCTTGTACGATCACTGAAGTTAAGAAACGTCGAGCCGGGTCAGTACCTAGATAGGTGTCCGCTTGGGAATACCAGGTGCTGTAAATTTGTGTAAACATGTGGTATAATGGATAACAACTCGAAATTGGAATTCGGGGTGCAGCGTGTCAATTTCAGACACGTTCGTTATATACTCTTACGCGCAGATACCCTTGGGAAGCTTTATGAATTCACCAGGTATGGGTTAATTAGTAGGACTTGTGTCAGTAAATCATTATTATCTAAAGAAAATACTAACAAAAATATTTTCTGGCTTTAAATAACCTAAAAAGGGATGATAAGCAGTAAAAAAAAATTTAAAAAAACAATATCTCAAAATATTCCCACTTTTCTTGAAAATTTAGGTTTACTTCGGTAATTTTCCTTTTCTTTGATATAGCCAACATTTTTTGTTGTTGTTTCAGTTTTGTAATTGACCATAAACGCTACTTTCTTCCTTGAAATTTCAGTTTATTTAACAATCTTCTCTCAAACCTCTTTCAGACATGATTCCCTGTTGTTTGTCATTTCATGTAGTCCCTTCACCTCAATAAATCTATTCATGCTCTCCTTATAACAAAACAAATCCTCATTTTCTGTTGTCTATGGCGGTTATCTGTCACCTAGTGTATCCCTTCCACCCGATTTATCAAATCTATTCCTTCTCTCTATATGAAAAAAAAAAATCCGTTGTCTGTCTGTCGCCTCTGCTACGCCACCACGTCAATTTGAATATTCAAATTTATTCTCTTTCCACCTTAAAATTAAAAAAACTGTCCATTTTCTTGTATTGTTTCTCATTGTCCCTCCACCTCCAAATGTCCCTAAAAGAAGTCGTATTCATTTCACTAATATTCTTATCAACTCGAGGTTTTAGAAAATATGTATAAAAGTTCGCTGCTTATTTCCACTTTCCCTAATATGATTTTTCAAATTTTTCGTATAAGATTAAAGTAAAAAAAGACCCAGACATTGTTGCAAGGGACATTTTTTGCACTCTCTCGTAAGGTGGTATAAGTGGTGGTGGGTAGGTGGAGTTTTCTTCCTTTGTTCACCTTAAAATTGACTGTCTGCTCACACTTGGTGAGTACCTCAAGTTCAGTACTGCAACGGACAAATCTATTAAACTTATTAAAATTTAAGGAAAATATTGACCACGAAAATGGTCACACACGAGCCACAGAAAGATATTTCGCGGTTCACCTGCTTTGCCCAAAGAAATAATCCAAGTGGCTAGAAAAAGAAAGAAAAACTCACCGACGACTCAAACTAACAGGAACGTTCAACCCGCCGCTCACTTAATATTTTCATGCGGCCCACTGTACCCTAAAATCTTTAGGTATATTTTCTTTTACTCTAGTAACGTATGTCGAAAAATTGTTCTCAGATTATGCTAGTTGGTTCACTTCCCCATTGCACTAAAAGAGGAAGGAGGCAAAGGCCTTTGTCGAGACACACTGGTTGGTGCGAGGAGCAAGACCGACATTTATTTTGTAGTAAATACAAAAATGTGGTAGAAGGCCCAAAAGGGGAAACAGGAAAAAAGGATGGTCTTCTTCTGTCTTAAAATTTGAATTAGGTATCCACAAACACTGACCCAAACATACCATAATATTCCTTACACCAAAACAACGCATTCTTACGTACCACTCTTACTACAGCCATCATAATACGTAAACGTCTATATGAAGACCTAACTAGTCCCCATATGTACAATTCTTTTCTTGGGAGTCGGGAATAAAACAACAAATTTTAAAACCTAGGCCCCAATGTTTATTTACAATATGAACTATTCTACGTACAAGAAACTAAATAAGATAGTGTTAATAATAATAATAAAAAAAACCACAATCTTTTAATGTGGTAGAAACATTAGTTAACCGGACGAAATCAATGTGGGACTTTAGTAATATAAAACACTCATTCGTCTAAACTGAGAACTCGGGAAGTAGGGGATAAAATTAAAGGAATTGAGAGCAGAAATCAAAGGAGCCAGTGAGCATACATCCCCTAGCTAAGTTAACTTGGAAAAAGCTAAGAACAAAAAACAACCCAAAACTAAAATAATTTCGGGTGGGGTTGCCAATGTTCAACCCAGTTAGCGCAATATCCTAAGTGCCACTCTAAATCGGCACCTCTTACTCGCCACAAACGCGCAAGACTTACTCACCTTTTGCCAAATTCTAATGGAGGGAGCCGCCGCCTTTCCGTCCTAATCTTGACTTTAAGCTGATGCTTAAAGTACAAGATCAGTTGGGAAGAAATGAATTTCTCGTCCCACGTAAAATTCTTTGTGACATATCCTCCAAATCATGACTCTCATAACGCCAAGCAAAAGAACAGTGTTGAACCTTCGTCAATGGCGGTACCACATTGCTAGCCTCGAGGACGAAAAACTTTCCGCGCAGCATGCGAACCATGATGCCTTCAATAAACTTGCACAATAGGACTACAACCCTGCAATGAAAGAAAGTGTGATCCAGGGGCTCCACCTCCACATCACAGCAAAATCTTCTCTCAACCCAGATGGCCCTACGAATCATCAGCCAGGTGACGCCTCATCATAATTGGAGCATTTCAACCCGAGCGCCCAAGGCCATATTGAGCGAGCCTCTTGCTTCGTAGGACCGAGCTCGTCTATCAGATCAACTTGTACGGACCTCTCCTAACTAACACGTAATATAATGCCCTTCGGGACAACACCTGGACGTTAGAGAGACCATCCGTCGCCCGTAAGAGGTGTTTCAGAGCAATTCGACATTTACAATAGGAGCACTCACCTCAGAATAAACAGAGGGCCTCCTCCTCTCATGGATGCACACTACTCAGAGATGGGAAGTTCTTAAGGGTGTCTTTCTTCCAAAATTCGCCCTCCTCATCCGATTGCTGACACATTCGAACTAGGAACGTGAAGCGTATGTTGACGAGTCTCAGCGCTAGGTATATCCAGGCTGCCTTCAGAAGTGGGGAGTTAACAGATCTCCCGAGGTACCTTAGCGGACTTGCCTCCCCACAAGGAGGAGAACAAGAGCCTTACTAATTAAATTAGTGCGGCAGAAGGAAGTGAAAGTACCGAGAATCGGTAAAGGAGAATCGGGTAGATGTGAGAGGTACATACTTCCGCCCTCCCTTTTGAGGAAATATTCCTCTGGGACCACAGACGAACTGCGACTTCGGCCTTCTCCTGAACATCCGACCAATACATTTCCAGCAAGAGATCGGGACCGAACCAGACGCCGAGTATCTTGACTGGCCCGTTCGTCCAGAGGAAAGATCCGAGAAGAGAAACTCCTTTGACGCACACAACCGCAAGCCAACAGACGTATCGCGGTTGATCTTGGTCCCTGTCACCGTTTTGTACCCTCTGATTTATTTGCTGACTTCGTCAATCTCGGCTCTGCTCGACACAAGAACCAAAACGTCGTCAGCATAGGCGGAATACCTGGCGGATGTAGGTAAATTCCACGAAGGACCGGATTCGTCTTTAACTTGCGAAGGAAAGGCTCCAACGCAAGAATGTAAAGCAAAGGCAAAAGCAGACAACCTTGACGAATGGAGCGAGACAATACGAAAGGCTCCGATCGAACCCCATTCACTTCCACCGGCGCACTGGGAGACGCATACAGAAGTCGAATCTCGGTGCTAAAGTACGAGCCGAAACGGATCACCGTCAGGACAGCCTCCAGAAATCGATGGTCCATCCTATCGAATGCCTTGAACTGATCTAAATTTATCAGCGTGGCTTCACTGTCGATTTGCTTGGAGATCAAGCGTGCCATATGAAAGTTGTTCTGAATAGTCCTGCATTTCACAGCGCGAGTCTGTTCGGAGCCAATCAGACTAGAATGGACAGCCTGCAAATGGTTGGCTAAGATCTTGGCTAAAATCTTTCACTCTGTATTTAACATCGTTAAAGGACGAAAGTTACCTATCCTATCCCCACCGTTCTCGTCTTTGCGTAGCAACTTGATTACACCTCTGGTGAAGCGTTGAGGTATAGACTCCTGCTTCAACCAATTTTTGAAAATCAGTGCTAGCAAAGGAACTAAATACGGGCGACTGCCTCAAGTACAGTTCGTAGGGTAGACCATCTAATCCCGGAGATCTGTCTCGGCCAACCAGCGTCAGCGCTTCCCAGATTTCCGATCCTCGCACCCAACTGCTTCAGCCGCCGGGAGGCATAGAAAGTCGACCAAATAGGCGTCGAACTAAGCGGTGCTCCGACCGGGCTCCCTGGTAAACAGATCCTGAAAGTAGTCACGAAAAGCCTCTCACTTCCTCTGCACGCAATTTAGCTTGATCCTTCTTGATAAGCAAGGAAGCCAACTCTGCCCTAGCTAAGGCTACGTCCCTACTCTCACGGGATTTACAATCTAATCTAGATTGAGTCGATGACTCAATCTAGATTAGCGGCAAGATTAGCAAATGACCTAATTTTGGATTTTAATTTGCCCCATCACATATTCCCAAATACAGCTTCCCTCAATTCCCGCTGTAGTATTAATAAAAGCTGGTCCTGGAAATCTTGCTCACCAAATAATGATGCATTCAATTTCCAGTAGCCAGCCATCGTAACTTTAGGCTTATCTAAGTTTACACGATTCCGGACGAGCCTATGATCCGAGTAAACTATATAATGGAAAATTGGACATCCTAAGAGCTTTACATCGACTCTCCTAACTAAGACACGGTCAAGATAGCTAGAACGTAGCTCCACAGCCGAGCTTCCACTATTCGTCCAAGTCCACACTACCTACCGAGGGTGTTCATTATAGTACTTGTCGATAAAGTCCCGAAATGGTTTCACGTCCCGGTTGTTAGTACTCGATTTTGCTCTTATACGATCTATATCGGGGTCAAGGACGGCATTTTAATTGCCCACTAAAACTACCCGACCAGATATCGTCAAAAATGGCTCGTCCGCCAATACAAATCAGACCGCTTAACATGGTCATTAGGCGTATAAATACCATTGAGACGAAGAGTCTTATCTTTAATGGTAATATCCAGCACACAAAAACTGCCCGCCGGATCTGCGAAGACAAGAGCACAAGCTATGTCCAAAGAGTTGCCAAATACTTGCTCATCAGCCAGGAAAGTCCTCTAGAGATGCTGAACCCCATAGACAGAATGTCTTCACGATCGCGAGTTGAAAAGCGGGTCTCCTGTACACAACATACATTCACTCCGAGACGCTGAAAGTCGCAAGTGAATCTCGCCCTGCGAGACTCCGACCCAGGACATTCACACTAGTGCCATTATCAGACCGATTAAAGTTGCTCTTCTGCATTGAACATGGCTGTAATGAGGACACCGACAGCCTGTCCCATCTCACTCTTGATGGTACTATCTTGAGACAGACCACCAATGTCCCAGGGGAACGTTAGATTCAAAGATCGATAAAGGGAGGGTTGAACGTAAAGCGGGACCCCTCCCCACCTTCGAACAAAATTGATTCATTCTTTTAGCATTTGAATCATTATAAAAAGCTAACGGGAGAACATTCCAAATACATTCTATCTTTTCCCAAATTTATTCACCACCAACACTGGCTGTAACAGTCTTAATAGTCTCAGCATTGGGAAAATTATTTGGATTTTCAATATCTAATCCATTGAGTGTTTTAAAATTAATTGGAATCTTAATATCTTTTATTTTACGCGGCTGTGTTAAAGCCCTTTCTTCCTATTCTTTCGTAACCCGGCACACGTCTTCCCCAATGTCATAGATGGGTTTAGAGGGTTTTTTTTGTGGCTGATTCATTTGAATCAGCAGAAAGAGTTCTTTGACATTTCGGTTTATTAGATTCCTTGGATGTACTGATAGGAGTTTGGACAGGGGATGTATTAGGGGTATTGGCAGGGATAGATGTTTTTCTTTGTTGAGGATTTAGGAATGGGAGCCTTCTTTATGGTGGTCATTTCGTAAGGAGTGAGGGATAGAGAATCAACCATAATTACCACTTATATTTCATTCTTCCTTAGAGGGGAAGACTGAACTAAATTTATGTAACGTCATTTTGTTAATGATTTTCATGTTACAAAATCATTAAATCTGGTCTTCCAAACTTTTTTGTTAAAAGAAATTTGTCTCGGTCCCACACCACCACAAACAGCCAGTTTGGTAAAAGATATTCGGCTTATACATTTTTCTGAATCCATGACAAAAACCCAGCAAGCAAAAACCTAGCCTCATCTTGGAAGTGGACAAAATCCTCGTCTCATAAGTCTCATAAAAAGAATCAAATTTAACATTGAAAATTCGAGGAACTTTTAATTCAAATGTTAAAGTCAAATTGAGGCATTAAATCCAATATATTACACTTCTTATGTACAGATAGATTTCTGTCGCGTGCTTTACGAGTTTAAGTTTATGTGTCCGTTCCGTTTGCTATAGAAATTCCTTGTAAAAGTAAATCGATCCAGCTTCTAAAAAAACAGTTTTATAACAATATTACAGTCAGATATTCGCTTTATTTCATAGTTATGGATTCCTAGTAGCCCATAAGAACTGACTTTATTTAAACAATGTAGACTTAACGTTTTTATAAGTTTATTCGTGTCTTTAATTAACCTAAAATCGAAGAAAGATCCGTTTCATATATCACATATGAAATAGATCTTCGATGTTTTAGATTAATTCGATATGATATATCGAATATGTGACTAGTATAGCATTGTTAGAAACGTTTCTTAGTGGTTGGATCGAGTTACAATGAATTTCTATAGTAAACAGAGCGAACCCATAAACGTGCGAAGTACACGACAGAAATCGATCTTTCAGGTGCACAAATGCATATATAGTGCATTATTATTGGGATTATCTTAAATTGACATTAAAATGTGAATTAAAAGTTCTTTGAATTTTCAATGTTAAATTTGTTTCCTTAAATTTTATGAAATTGGGATTTCTCCCTTCTTGGTATAATCTACAAATCAACCATTCGCACTTGCATGGAGTATTGCTGCCATATATGGTCTGGAGCCCCTTCTGTTTGCCTCGAGGTTCTTGATAAGATCCAGAGACAGATATGCAATGTAATTGGCCCTGATCTGGCATCTCGTCTGCAGTCGTTCTCTCAAAGACGCGCCGTCGCCTCTCTGTCTTTTTTACAAATACTTTCATGGTAATTGCTCCGATGAGCTTGTCGGAGTTAGCTCCTACTCAGTTCCTTAATCCTTCAACAGGGGTCTTTCTCCCCTGGCTATAAATACTGGCTGACCCTTCGCTCCGACCTCTCTTTTCGACTTAGGCCTTGGGCCGCCACCTCGCGCGGAGGTGAGGTAAAATCTCACTTTTTCCACTTAGGCCGATATGTGACCTCTCACAGATACAGCGTTTCCCAAATTCTGGGAACGCGCTAAGAACAATACACGTACGTACGAACACTCACAACACACACACACATTATTTCTCCCACACAAGCACTATGTAAATGTCCATGTCTTTGTTTAACTTGTTATTAATATATATTTGTTTACCCATATATATCGGTCTTGTTTGTTTTCTTTGTCTTCTTTGGACTTAATTTAAGTTCAGCATTCCCATGTAGCTGGACCGGCTAGCAGGAAATTTTAACCTTCTGATATCTCTTCACACCTTCACCCCACGGTTCGCTACATAATGGTGACTTCCCGACGTGATTAAATTTTCAACTCCTGCTAACACACACAAGATGATATATATGTACAAGCAAATTCTTATACAGACCTTCTAATCCAATAGCTTCATATCTCGCCTGTGGAACTCCCTTCCCCATTCCTGTTTCCCTGATAGCTATAATCTGCAACTATTCAAATGTAATGTCAATCGACATCTCCAGTTGCCTTAATCTATCCACTATCCTTCTCCTCATCCTTTCCTCTATCACTCCTATCTGCTCTCGCTCCAAATCTTCTATAACTCCCTGTGTACTAGTGGCTTCCCGCCTTGCTTGGGGGGAAATGCTTAAAAAAAAAATAAGAGGCTGGGATTTTGTCCTGTTGCTCACCATTGTTGCCGCACAGAAAGAGAAATTAATCCTCGTGAGACAGATGTCCATTCAAATTGTGTCTATCCGCTTGTGTTTTCGCATGTATATTTTTTTTTGTAATTCAATAACAGACCTAACAATATTTCTACATTTAACAAAAATAATCCTATTATAATTGTACTTGTCACTCCTTTCGCACGACCGTTACGCCCTGCTAATAGTCCATGAATAATGGATTATTCCGCGTTTTGAGCACAGGAAAAGATATTACTTGGTTTCAGTGAGAAAATGAAAGAAAAAAAAGGGAAGCAATATGGCTTTCGTTTCTCCAGGTCCGAGATTCTCAACCGCCATGCCGCGGCACACTGGTGTGATGTACGATCCTCTTAAGTGTGTCGCGAAATACTATCATGCCTTACAAATATATAAATGTGTGTGTGTGTGTTGTGGAAGTGGTAAGGATACAGCGTTAGTATTTTACTAAATAAGCTGCACAAATAGTTGAATAGAAACATTGATATAAAGTTCATATTTGTGTACGTATTTTTTTAAATCCATGGTTTTATTTTATTACATTTAAAAAATTTTGCTAGCTGTGCCGTAATATTTTCATTTGCTCCTAGGTGTGCTGTTGCTTAAAAACGTTGAGAAACACTGCTCCAGGACAACTGCTGATGTACCGACGATAATTGAAAGGAATCTATCAAGCTCTAGATAAGAATGGTGAAGCCCGTGCTGTAACTTTGGACATCTTGTAAGCTTTCGGCGGGGTTTGGCATACAGGTCTTTTCCACAAGCTGAAAAGTTACGGTGTCTCTGGACAAATTTTTGAACAGTTTCCTATCAAATCGTGAAATGAAAGTTATCCTAAATGGTGTTTCGTTCTAATGCTGGTGTCTCCCAGGGCTCCATCCTGGGTCCTACATTGTTTTAAATGTTCATTAACGACCTTCCCGATAGCATCAACACTCAACTTGGTATCTACACTGATGACACAACCATTTAGTTCATAGTAAGTCACAGTTCACAGTCAAATTGCCAGCTGAAGGGTAAAACGACCTTCAGTCTGTTGTTTACTGGGACAAAGAATGGCGTGTTAATTTAACGCCTCCAAAACTAATTTGATTTCCTCTCTGCCTTCCATCAGCATGGCTGATGCAAACTCCGAGGGAAGTGTGCCTTCTCGGGCTAACGTTCTCGGCTAACATGAAGTGGAAAGATTTATATTGAATCCATTGCAAGCTCAAACGCTAAGAAAGTTGGTTCATTGTGTTATACTAGGCAATTTTTCTCTCCAGAATCTAACTTGCATATATATAAGTCTATCATTTGTTTATGCTTAGAAAATTGCTGTTGATATTTATCTAGTTCCTTGATAAAATTCAAAGAAAAATTAGCAATATTATTACTCCGGAACTGGCGTCTCGGCTTCAGTTGCTTTCCCACGACCGTAAGGTTGCCTCCCTGTGCCTTTTTTTTAAATAAATACTTCCATGATAATTGTCTGGATGAGCTCTTTGCTATGGTACATAAACATTAATTTAAGTGCAGTACTAGACTGGCGACGAGGTTTCATTAATTTTCAGTTGAACTGACTAGCTATAACCTTAATTCTATGCTAACAGTTTCTTTTCTCGCACTTCTCACTTGTGGAACGCCTTTCCGGCTTTATGCTTTCCAGCCAACTTTAATCTTCGAAAGTTTAAATGCAATTCTGATTACTCTTCTTTTGTTCTCGCCCCTTAGTAATGATTCTGCTTCTAATTCTTTCCGACCCAGTAACCCCTTTTCTATCTTAGTGGCTTGATTGAACTAAACTCTATTAAAAAAATAGATAGAAGTGAAGTGAGAGAATCAGGTTAAACTGAAGAGAGAACAGATACATTTTGATATCAACTAAAAGGGCGAGAAGTGATTTCATTTTCTTGCCACCCTACGCTAGAAGGATGTGACACAAGGTCGGTTTAATACAAGGAACCCGAGCGCCGGGGCAGGTCCCAAAAATAGCCGAGCCCCCACAACCGCCGGTCCCGCTGGCATCGGTATGACTACCGAACACACACACACACAAACACACTCTTCAGCGGAATGAGAGTGGCACTACCGTGGGCAGGTGGGACCGGGTACTCAATAATATTTTCAGTTCTGCTCTGCTCGAAGACAACTGAGAGATGTAATGTAATTCATCCGCCCTAGGGCAAATACTACAATTTGATCCCAGCCAAAATGGCGAGAATTGATGGTGATCGCGATAAAAGCGGTATTTTCAGACGCACAGTATCGAACGATGGAAACCAAGTAAGGCGAAAAAAAAAATCAGTTACAATAAATAAAATAACATCATCCGAATTATTTTTTATTAAAAGAAATGTTCATAAGACGGGATTTTCCTAGAAAAAAATAAAGATGATAAGAGTTTAACGTCTTCCAATACCTCATAAATAATGGACTATTCCGTTTTGATTGCATAGGAAAACAAGAAGACGTGAACGAAAGGAAAGAAAATAGAAGTGTTTAACGGTTCGTTCAGTGAAATGGAAAAATTGTAAATTTAAAATTTTTTCATTCGTACCCATTTCTCAAAATAACGACCAGCGTTCATATTTATAATTTTATTGCAATATTTTGTTAAAGTGGTTAAGGTCATATATTTTAACGATGTGATGGATGAATTTCTACGGATATTTTATTATTGTCATAGAACTCGCCATGCACTTATTATTAAGTCATTAACTGAAGAATTAAAATTAATCAGAAAATTAAAATATGAAAACTGTGAAAATTTCACGGGTCTTTCTGCTTGAAAAAATAATTTTATTGCCGAATAATTTCAGAAAAGTTCAATAAAACTTTACAAAGTAAAGGCCAGAGTCAGCCAAGCCAAATCCAGTGACGAACGTTTTTGACAAAAAGTTATGTAAATTAAAAAATAAACATTCATCTGATGTTTTCCCACTACTGTAAAATAAAAAAATATATTAAAACTCAAATGCATCATAATATCTCAAAACCCATGAAAGTGTAAAAAAATCAATCCCATTTTCAAGTTTTAATGATTTTGTTTTGTTCATAATGAAATTAATCCAAGGCAAAATTCCAGCGCACAAAATCCCAGCCTCTTAGCCCAAAAATGGGCAAAATCTCAGTCTCATATAAGATTAAGATTAGGTGTAAAAGTCATTCGCCTGTTATCACATTATATTAAATTTTTAAGTTAACAAATCCTTATCTAAGCGCGCAGAGGAGTTCCTGCAGAGTGTTGGTGTATGCATTCGTTTCAAGTGACCATTCATAATTCAGTCAGTCAGTTTTGTGCCATGCCTGATACACGCTTAGGCAATCATGTATCTTTCAATACATAACTGACGAGGCAGATTTTATCCCGCAGTAGGTTGCCATTCCTTTCTGCGGTAGACAAGTTGCCATTCAAAGCTATAGAGCCCGCTCTGTTCTGCTATTTACTCATAGCTAGGAGGAGAAGAAGAGGATTCACACCTTTCCCAAGAGTATTAGCACGTAAGTGAATGCAATGTATTCGACTAGAATTTGAACTCGGTTCTCCGATTCCCCAATCCGAGCTGCTATCCATTACTCCACCGTATAATTATGCATGCATAAATAGAGCATAAATTTGTGAGCAACAAATAAGTGTATTGTGTTTAAACGTCTCAATTTGACATGGGAGTGTATATATTAAATATTGTACATGTGTGCATACATTGGATATTATTGTTATTGTTTTTATTTCCTTTGATATCTGGCGTTTACACATTTCTTTCCGGGTCCCGCCCAGGGACCTAAGGTTAGAAATGGCATCATGACACTTTCCACTGAAAAAAAAAAAAATAAATAAATAATTACATAGATAAAGCCCTTCGTAAAGTGTGGGCTGTACTTGTCAGAACAATTTTTTGTATCTCTTTGAGGCATGGACTTCCAGGGATCCCTTCAATCAGCCTACTGGAATCTTTTCCAACCAGTCCAAGGGCTCCAACTACAACAGGAATTGTTGATGTTCCCATGTGCCACATTTTTGAGATTTCGATTTCAAGGTCCTTGTATTTTGACAGTTTTTCGAATATCTTCAAAGACACATTGCAGTCTGCAGGGACTGCCATATCAATAAGGAGGCACTTATTTTGTTTGTGATCTTTAATAACAATGTCTGGGCGGTTGGCTTTGATTGTTCTGTCAGTGTGTATTGTGTAGTCCCATAGAATTGTAACAGGTCCTATCTCCGTAATCGGGTCAGGGTGGTGTTCGTACCAGTTTCTTTCAGTTTCCTTCCCATAGGTGTTGAAAATTTTCCAGTGCAGATATTGGCCCACTCTGTCATGCCGGGTTTTATATTCAGTGGATGCTAATATCGTGCAACCTGATTATTATTATTATTATTATCGTCATTATTATTATTATTATTGTCTCAATTTGACATTAAATTTAATTGAATTTTCAATGTTAAATTTGTTTCCTATGAGGCTTATTTATGAGGCTGAAATTTTGTTCACTTTTGGGATAAGAGACTGGGATTTTGTCCGCTGGGATTTTGTCCTGTTACTGTTGAAAGATGAACGTTAGTCTTCGAAAGTTGTCGATAACACTAAGCTATAATATGATCTATAATTTTGAGAAGAGTCATTATCATTTCAAGAGTGCGTTATTTATACTACAACGTAGCTTTTCAGTCAACCCATTCTCCAGTCATCTTCAGGTGTGCTGTAAGGACAAAAAACTGTAGCAAACAGAATTTTCAAACCTTTCCAGCTATGCTTGTAACATGTTATTCAATTTTCCGCAACTCGCGCAGTACGTTTTATTACATACGTGGGGATTCTTTATACATGGGAATGTATTCAATTCTTTTCTTTAAACAAAACTTTTCGTGCCTTCTGGCCTGAAGATTGCGTTGAAGCATGAAACAGACTGTCACCGTTTGTTGATGCCATACGCTCTATCCCTGGTATTGAGCACTTTTACCCATAAGTAGAACGTACATCCAAACTATATTTTATCACCCACACCCACATACACCCCCACATATATATATATATATATATATATATATATATATATATATATATATATATATATATATATATATGCCAATTATTTTACAACCATTAGAGAGAACTCCTTATATCAGAAAGATTTTTTTATCTATGGATAAGCCAAAAAGAACAACCCTAAGAAATTTCCTAAACTTAAAACGAGCGATATTCGGAAAGCAGTATAAGATTTAAGGTGGAGACTATTTATCGTTAGTTTATTAAATTACTTTTTAATGAAACAATTGAATTAAATTTCCGAAATTTATTTTTTTAGCAGAGATGCAAGAACAGAACTGCTGTCTTTTTAAGAGTCCTTTTTACCTTCCATTAGCAAGTGAGGTTCATTGCGCTTCTCGGACTGTTTTCAGCTGACATGAAGTGGAAAGAGTTTATTGAATCAATTGCTAAGTTTGCACTTTAAAAGGTTGGTTCGCAATGTCGTGCTAGACAATTTTTCTCGACAGAATCTATCTTACATATTTATAAGTCTCCTATTTGCCCTCGCTTTGAATATTGCTACCACATCTAGTCTGGTGCTTCTGCTTTATATGTAGAGATTCTTGATAAAATCCAAAGAAGAATCTGCTCCTGACCTGGCATCTCGACTTCAGTCACTTTACCAACGCTGTAACCTCGCTTCCCTGTGTATATTCTATAATTATTTTCATGGTAACTGTTCTGGTGATCTTTTCTTCTATGGTACCTAAATTTTATGAATTTAACCGCAGTACTAGATTGGCGGCAAGGTCTCATCATTTTACAGTTGAAATGGCTAGATGTAACCATAAGTTCCATACTAACAGTTTCTTCTATCGTACTTCAGATGTTGCATAATATCAGGGTTCTTGCAGTGCCATATCGCGCATCGATAGGTGTCCCTGCATGCAACCTTGAGGCCAGATCATGTTGCAATCTGCATCAGTTCCTTTCTGTTCATGCCACATTTGATGACCAACTGTTTCTATTACTTTAGGCCTTTTCCTCACCGACGTAACACAACATGACCATAAACAACAAAAAATATAAATCTAAACCAGCTCAAAAATCACTTAAACCCTTTAACATTTCCTTCTCCAACGTCCGTGGTATTCGTTCCAACTTCTGCGGTGTGGAATTGTTCCTCTTTGATAAGTCTCCTGGTATACTAGCTCCGCGAGACGAACCTTAACTCGTCAATCCCTTCCTTTGGTTTCTCGATTCCTGGCTACCTTCCTCTCCTTAGAAAGGACTCTAAAATCCACATGCATTGCCTGGGAGTTTATGTCCACGATCATCTCCTGCTGGCTAGAGAACTCTCTTTGGAATCTCCAGACCATTCGTCTATGTGTCTCCGTCTATCTCTCCTCAGTAAGCTATCTCTTCTTTCTCTACCGTTACCCCTCCTCTCAAGATTGTATAGCATTACTGATAATATAGCAAAAACCATCGCTCTACATTCGTTTGCAAAAATCTTCGTGCTCGGTGACTTTAACGCCCACCATACCATGTGGCTTAAGCACTCTCTAACTGACCTAGCTGGCATACAAACCCTTAACTTTTCAATCGCCCAATCCTTCACGCAAGTGGTTGACTTTCCTACGCGTTTCTCCAGTAACCCGGGCGATAACGCTTCCCTTCTTGATCTCTGTTTTACCTCCATCCCTGATTCTTGTTGCGCTACGCAGCTCTGACCTCTTGGCAATTCTGTTCACGCGGTGGTGTCTGTTAACAACTCCTTTCACTCCTCCACCAGCCATGAACCTCCTACTAACAGAATATCTTTCTGTTATCAACGCTTAGACTGGCATACGTTCCGTGACTTCCTCTGCGACGCCCCTTGGAATGTGGTTTTTAATCATCCCGTACAAAAATGTGCATCTGTGGTCTCCTCCTGGGTAAAAGCCGGCATCGAGTAAGAAAATACCAAGTTAAATCGTGCTCATCTCCTTGGTTCTCACCTGTTGGATCAGCCGCTATAGCCCATGGGAATCACTTCTTCCGTCTGTACCGAAGCAACATGTCTGATTGCAACAGATGTCTCTTTGTTTCTGCTCGTAATGAGTGCAAGCATGTCCTCAACGAAGCAAAGTTATTGTTTGCTGATAGAATGAAACAACGTATCGCAAGTTTGGTTCTAAAGATTACTGGCGGCTCTGCAAAGGGGTGCTAAACTACAGAAAATCCTCAATCCATCCTCTAGTCAATCATTTCGAAGTCCTAACATCCTCAGCTGATAAGGCTGAACGCTTTGCTCCGAAATTCTCATCCAACTCACGACTCATGCGGGGTACCCACACCTGATTTTTCCGTATAACTGAGGTTATACTGATTGAGATGTACATAAGCCCGTCGATGATATTAGACATCATTTCTAAATTAGACTCTCATAAAGCAAGTGGTAGTGACGGGATACCAGCCGTAGTCCTAAAGAAATGTGCCCCTGGGCTGGCTTCAGTTCTCTCCAAACTATACAACTATTGCCTCATTGATTCTTGCTTTCCAGCCTGTTGGAAGTCCTCCTCTGTCGTTCCGGTCTTTAAGAACTTTGGAGACCCTTCTGACCTATCTAACTACCGTCCCATCAGTCTTCTACCACTTCTTCGGGAAAGTCTTCGATGCTTTAATCAATGCCGAAGTAGTTAAGCATCTCACCTTCCACGATCTATTCTCTGACAAACAATATAGTTTCAGCTTTGACCGCTGATGTACTTACGGTCATAACTGAATATGTATATCAAGTTCTTGATAATAACGGCGAAGCTGGAGCTATTGCTCTAGATATATCGAAGCCGTTTGACAGAGTTTGGCATGCTGGCCTTCTACGTAAACTTCTGGGATACAGTATTACAAGACGACTTTTTGATTTAATCCACTCATTCCTGTCTTATCGTGAAATGAAGGTTGTCCTGAATGGGTTTTCTTCCAGTTCTTTCATACGAACGCTGGTGTTCCTCAAGGCTCTATCTTTGGTCCTACACTGATCTTCACCAATGATCTTCCTGATGTCATCAGTTCTTAGGTAGGCATCTACGCAGACGACACTACCATTTACTCCTGTCTCAATAGTAAATCCAACATTGCTTACAAAGTTAACCTGGCCGTTGGTCTCGAAAACGACCTCCAATCTAAGGTTGATTTGGGCAGGAAATGCCTCCAAAACGAAACTGCTGTCATTTACTCATGATAGAGAAACTTCCCTACCTCTTTTATTGCCTTACTTCAGGTGGAATGATTAAAGAAAAGAAGTTATTATCTTACTTAAGAAATCTTTATATAGAGCATATCTTTGATTAGTCTGCTACTATTAGGGAAAAAATAACTAACCAAAGTCTATTTTTCTTTCTTTTTTTTATTTGATATTTGTGATTTTTCACAAGTTTTTAAGGCATACGATGATATTTATTAAATATGTAGGAGAAGGTCAGAATTTATTAATTGGCTTTTTTTAAATATTAAAAACTGTGTCCAACCCAAATAAAGAAAGTTATTGAGAAGAAGAAAAAAGAAAGAAAACGAGTTCGTCTAAAAGTAAGATTTTTTTGTTAAGAAAATAAATTCAGAAAATTGAATTCAGTTTTTCATAATCTTACTGCTCTCTTACTGCAAGTATGAAGTGTGCTCGGTAAGCAGAACATAAACCAACTCTATTCGTAATTTGTAAAATTTTGAATATTTTGAAAATGTTGATATTAGAAAAAAATTAATATACACAATTACAAACATTATTCTTGCAAAATTACGTTGACAGACAACAAGAATTGCCATTGTTAAAAAGCTAGAGACTAATACTCGACCACCAGAAATATCGTCCTTTTCAATCAAATATTATTCCCCTAGGATGATTTGTGTCAGGGCCAGTGCGGACTACTACTCGAAATCCAATCAGGGTGGGGGTGGGGCTGATTGGGGACCACGAACTCTTAACAACGCTTACTTTTTTCTACCTACATTTATATACGTTATCCATAATGATGAATGTGTAAAATCATTCAACTTTTAACATTTCAAGTTGCCACAAAACATTGATTTATTTAAGTTCGAATGACATATTATGACATGTCTCTAAACTGTATTTAGATACATTGTATTTATTTTCAAATTTTCTAGTTTAATTGTTCATCTATATTATGATATATTAATGTACATAATTAGGTTACAATAAAATTTATATTTTATATGAATGCTGCCTTATAAAAATTGATATGTAGTAGAGTGGAGGACCCCGTATGAGAGATTGGTGGGACGTATCATAGATTCGATGAGAAGGGCACAAGACCCTTGTACTGGCACTGATTTGCGTAATTGCCATTTTTATGAAATACGACAAGTAAAAAAGATGATGTTTACATTTAAAATTCAGATTCATGAAGTATCTCATATTCGTTCCAATTTTCATCATAGTAAAATGCATACGTTTGATAATCATTTTTCTAAAATGGTTCAGTCAATCGCTACTGATTTTACAGCAAACAAATATTAAATTTAAATGATAAATTCTATATCCACAATAAAATAATTCAGAGAAATTAAGAATGGCAATAGTGATAAACTGTCTTTATCTTACCTTCTGTCTGGATAATATCTATTACAGCCTCAAGTCGAGAGTTCAGTCTTTTCGTCAGCCGTTAATTTTCACGCGTGGATAGTTATCTTTGAGCCAAGGAAAAATGAAAACCTTCAACACAGTCTTATCAATATATTAGCGATGTTTCAGTTTTGATTGGTCGATATATTACTTTCTTACAATAGACCAATCGTAATAAATCGTCGATACTTGACCACAACCGTTGCTGTTGTTTTCATTATTCCTGAAATAAAGGGCTTGTCTCAAATGTTTGTTTGTGGTGGAGCCGGCCCTTTAAATTAGGGGTTCGTGAGTAAGGATTTGTTTACATTATTTTAACGAGGTTGGGGGATTTAGAGTGGGGATACTCCCTAGTGACGAGCCTATTGAAATATATGAATATGAGTGAGTTAAAAAACTTAATTAAAATTATGTAAAGTTTATTGTTCGTTGTCTCACAATTATGTGTATAGGATATAAAATCCTATATTTTACAACCAATATGTGAAACACAAATAAGTAAAAAACGCCCACACTTTAATAGGGATCAGAATCGCTAAAACAAAAACTTTTATCCAAATCAATAAAAATATAGGATCCAAAATTAAATAAGTGGTTTCTGGAATTTGATTGGGCAGTACAGTCACGTGCTATGTTTCCGACTACGTCCGTATGTTTGAACTCCAAATGAACTACCCTTTTTAACAAATGGAAAATTTTGTCGAACAATCGAACAATTGAACTTTGTTTTTTTACGACCAGAACAAACACAATATTTACCATATAGAAACAAATGTTAAGTTAATGTGTACATATAAATATATGATTATTTCAATTTGGTTTTCATTTTTTCCTATGTAAAAAAAAAATCATTTGTTCGCGTTATGTTGTATTTGTGGGCACAACGCTCGGATTTTAATTTTTCACTTTTAATCCGGGTAGACTGACTCTACATATGCGACTTGGATCATCTATGCATCGTGTCACCTCAGGACATCAGTAATCATGGCTCTCCACATCTTCACGTCCTTTGTAGCTCTTAGTAACGTTTGTCTTTTTGCTTTTCTTCTTAATCTTTATGTCAACCATTTACACAATCCGTTTCTTCGCTGCTTTCCCCTGTCCCCCCTACTCTCTTAATGTGTCCTGTCAAAGTGTCAAATTGTCAAAGCCCTCTTTACTCATCATGTTTTAAATTGGTTTTGGTGTCTTCGTAGTTCGAATCTTGGGTTGTTCCTTTTGCTGACGATCATACATTACGTCTTCTTACAATTACTTTTCTTTTCTACACCTTGAAGGTGTGCTTGCTGCTTCCTTTCTGTGTCTGCTATCAACACTGTGTCATATGCATATCTCATGTTGTTAAGTTTGTATCTACCAATATCACTTATCTTTTAAAAAAAAATTAAAACATGCACACACACACAAACACAAATTGTAAATGGAATCTTTTATATTGTTGACACCATTTTATATTGTGCTGATACAGGTGTATGCTGTTGAAGGATAATGTTAGTAACGAGTTAGTGACACCATAAAGAGAAGAGAGACATAGGTCTGAACTCAACAAGATTTTATTAAACACTGCTAAAGAAGTAGTTTTACTACTACGGTATAACACGTGATTATGTGGTGGGAGGTTGCAGGCAATGGTGATAGTGGGAGTAATCACAATCAAGGGGAAGTAACTCGATGTATACAACAGAATCAACAGTTATTATTTATTTGGAAGTCCGTTTAAATAAACTGTGAATCTCCTAACAAAATTTGATCGTTTTTTTTGTTTTTCTTTTGTTTTTTGCCATTTCAAAATAAATCAATACAATTCAGACATGGATACACAGAAAAACAATAACAATACGTTTATATGTATGATTCATACAAAACAAAGTTGGTGCAATTTTAAAGTTGGTTGATGAAGGATAATTGTGTGTGAAATGAATGCTCCTTTCATATGTCTGAGTTCAAATAAAAATGAGTGTGTGAAATGAGAAAGGGGATTTATACATACACGGGCGCGTGCGCGTGTGCTCGCGGTGGAGGAGAGAGAAGATTTACACGCACATCCTCATCGTCTTCTATGTTGTAAAAAGAAGAGGTCGCAGGAGATCTGACATATCCAGGACCCACAAACAACTCCAGGACAACACATAACAGTTATAAAGCAGATAATATTGAATATGTTTATCTGAAACAAATACGCAACTGGACCATGTCTCCCTCATTAATACGATGTCAAATCACTGTTATCAATTATAATTCTACAAGGCTGCACCAAGTTTTGAAAGTTTTCTACAAACGACATTCATTCAGCAACTCCTTCCTTCTAACAAACGGATACTCTATCAACTTTCGAATAGCTGAACAATATTTGACAGCACTTTGTAACCTTCACTGATACCTTACACTCTCTACCAAGAACTTTTATAACTACTGCAGTAACTTTCCACTTTCTTATGAACATTTTTCTCTACCTTGCATAATTTCTTTAGGTGCTCAAAATAATATTTTGTTTATACTCTTAAAATTTCTTTGCACATTAATTATTGCAAATAAGCAATTTCTTTCAGTTCTAATTTTACACAGAATAAGAATTCATTTTTTTATTGCGAACTTAAAGGGTATCTGAGAAAAATTCCTTATTTTATTCTAAGAACAAACTTATGTTCTTATTGGTCGGTGTGAGTTGAAGGAATGATTTGTTATTTGGGTTCGTTGAAAGTCGTTATCTCGTTTGAAGTAATTCAAGGTGTGAAAACTTAATTTAAACGAAAAATATATCGAAGCCTAGAGTGTTTAAATTTACAAGTGTAACGAGAAAATTAGCCAAAAAATAATTTACACTTACAAAAATAATAGTCTATCATAGATATTTTAAAGGTTCAGGAAGGAATCAAAGATTAGTTTCTTTCTCAAAAGGATGACACTTTTAAAATGGTTGGACACAGTGAACGAAATTAACGAAAAAGTAATGTCTCTATAAAAATGATTTTGAACTGGGCGAAATGAGTAAGGAAATAAACACTGAGATGATATTTCATTCTAACATTTTAATGAATTTAGACAGACTGTCAATTTCCAAATTCAGGGAAGTACATCCTCACTTACTGCTAAACTTGAAGAAGGAATCTCTGGCGTCATGTTGGGTTTACCAAATATATGTAGACGGCTTTAGCAGTACCTGTCGTAGGTACAAATATTTACCGAAATAGTAAAAATAAAAAACAAAGATGGCTTGGGAGAAGTTGGAAGAACGGAGGTTTTATTTTACAGAAATGGAAGGTTTTATTTTACAGAAATAAATAAAGCCTAGTCGTGCATTACAGCCCTTCTCTCCGACCCTAAAAAGAAAAGCGAATATTACAAACTCTGTTCTTATGTTGCAATAGGCTGTGTTTTTTTTCCACGTGTCCAGGAAGCGTCTTCATTTCAAGATTGTGTCCTGTACAGACTAAGGCTTCACCATTATGAGTCGCATGACCAGCTAAGCGTAATGCATACTAAATAAGGAGGAAGGAAAGCTAACCCAAGTAGTCAGTTCGTATCTTTTTATTTTCCAGTTAAAGTGTTCAGTTTTCAGTGGGAAGGATTGTGAAAGTGACAAGTTTAGTTAAAAATGCATTTGCTCAAGATCAGTGATTTTAACCCAATGTGCCACAGCACACTGGTGTGTTGAGAAAGAATCGTGGGTGTGTCTCAATGTTTTTTTAAAGGTCATTAAATTATTTTTGAAAGACCTCCAAAGCACAATAAGTTTACATATCAAAATTAAAACAAATTCAAATTGATTAAACAAGTATTTCATTCTTCTAATAAATAAACGTATACGTGTTGCGGAGGCGAAAATCGTTAACATGGAAGGCAGAACCTTGTTGCTATTGTTGTTACTGTTGTGGAGATTAATTCCTTCTTCGCCTCAGATTTGTTGGTATGTGTTTGCTTTGTTGAATTTCGAGGAGGAATAATTGTAATTGCGACATTTGATTTTTTTTTCTTGTATGAAATACGATGTCGGATTAGGATGTATATGATCTTCAAAAATTGTCCTGGTAGTGACAGGGGTGTACCGAAAACTATTTCGACTAGTGTGCAGCCAAGGCCTTCTTTAATAATGTTCCTTATAGTGAGAAGTATGTCGGAGTTAGCTCCTCCTCATTTCCTTAATCCTTCAACAGGTGTCTCTTTACCACGAGTATAAATACTGGTTGACCTTTCGCCTCTTCCTCTTTTCCGACTTAGGCCTCAGGCGGCCATCTCGCGTGAAGATGAGGTAAAATCTCTTTTTCGACTCAGGCCTTGGGCCGCAACCTCGCGCGGAGGCGAGGTAAAACTTTCTCTTTTTTCTATTTACACCAATATGAGACCTCTCACAGAGACAGCGTTTCCCAAATTCTGGGAACACGCTAAAAACAATATACATACGTACGGACACCAACACAAAGCACACACATAACTTCTCCATACAAACACTATGTAACTTTTCATGTCTTCGTGTATTAATATGTTTGTTTACCCATAGTATATATTTGTTTACCCATGTATATCGGTCTTGTTTTCTTTGTCTTCTTTGGACTTCATTAAAGTCCAACATTCCTATGTAGCTGTACCGACTAGCAGGAAATCTTAGCCCAGAGATATCTCTTCACACATTCACACCTACGGTCCTCTACAAGTATAAGAGGTAAGTTATTAATACAATTGGTTGAGTTTTACTTCATGGCTAATGATGTTTTGATTGGCCTGTGGAATCATTCCATTAATCTGTTAGCAGATGAATGGTATGCTGTTGTTTTAATGTTTTTCTCCCAGCAACTTGATTCTTAAAAGAGGGATGATTTGGAACTGTGTGCCACGATCAGTGGTGATTACATTGGGTACTCCGAAAGATGATAAAAGAATAGTGTTTGCGACTGAAGTTGATGATGTGTCTTTGAGTGCAATTGCGGTAGGACAACGTGAAAATCTGTCAATTAAATTTTAAATATACGAATAACATTGATAGCTTGGCAGGGGACCCACGATGTATATATGTATGTATTTGAATCTTGCATCTAGGTTACCTTTCTTCTAACATTCTAGACTGACGATAAACTACACCCGACAACAAAGCCTCTGACTGGAAGTTTTGAGGGGCATAGAACCGCCTCTTAATTACTGTTGTTCCCAGGTTCACCTTGACCCGGGATAGTAGCATCTATTAGGCTCCCAACTATTGGCAAATAGTGAACCGCCAAACTGGGGTCAAAACATTATGAAAATATAAAAATACATTTTCGTAGTAAGAATATCAGCGATATATTTTCGTGATAAAAACATATATCAGCAATACATTATTAGAAAAGGAAGAGAAAAATTACCAGTCATACATTTTTTGAAAAAAATTACCAAAGCCCACAAGAAAATTAAATCTCGGCATTAAATGACCCCTAAGATTTGGTTCGGTTTAGTTTGTTTTACAGCATATCAACCTCAATGGGTCATTTAATGCCGACAAAATTTTCATTGTTGGTAATATTTTTTTTCAAAAAATCTATTTCTGGTAATATTCCTTCCCTCAAAAAATCCATTTCTGGTAATATTTTTTCCTTCAAAAATCTAATTCTGGTAATAATTTTCCTTAGCTTCTAATATTTTTTTTTTAAAAAAGAAATGTATAGCTGGTAATGTTTTCTTTTCTTTCAAAAATGTATCACTGGTAATTTTTTTTTTTTCAAAAATGTATCACTGGTAATATATCTTTTTTCAAAAATGTATCACTGGTAATATTTTTTTACAAAGTATTTCTGTTATTAAAGCCTATTTTTTCATAATGTTTTGACCCTAGTTTTGGGGTTAACTATTTGCCCATAGCTGGGACTCTAACAGGTGCTACCACCCCGGGTCAGGGTGGACCTGGGAATACCAACAATTAAGAGGTGGTTTCACGCTCCTCAAAAACCTCCTGATCAGAGGCCTTACTGTCATACATAGTTTATCGTCATACCCAGGACGCGGATGTAGTTTATCGTCATACCCAAGACATGACCTATAAGGAGTTGATATGCCGTTAAACAAACCAAACCAAACCAAACATTATAGACACACGTTGATCTCCAATTTCTAATGTCTGATGCCATGTGTGGCCAAACAAAACGTTCACTTTTTTACAGTAGATTGCTTGCTTGGATGTGAAAGATTATGTAAGTGTTGGAATATTTGTTTCCTCAGTTTGGGGGAAATAAATGGTCTAGGGTTGGTTAATGTAGTGTCGCAATAAAGTGTTTTATTGTTAGAACTGGAAAGTGTTTCAGCCTTAAAGAGGTGCTTAATAATATTTATGTTAGTGAGTTAATATATCATCAGTGATTGTTATTATATCTGTACGTGACAATGCAACAGCTATAATATTTTGTTGTCCCTTAATATAACGAGTATCTGTTGTGTACTGAGAGATGACATCTAAATATCAAATTTCTCTAGAGGTGTATTTGTTTACACTGTAGTTCATGGCATGAGTGAGAAGTTTGTGATCCGTGGATATTACAAAATTTCTGCCTTCGAGTATGTCTAAATTGTTTAATTGCTAAATATATAGCCAACAATTGTCTGAAAAAGTTGCTATAATTTGTTTGAGTCTCGTTTGATTTCGCTGAGAAAAAAGAAATAGGTTTTCTTACGGAATCAATTTCCTGTTCAGTTACAGCAACTATCGCAATGCTGTACGCGTCCATAGTGAAGATGATGTGTGCATTTTCGTCATTACTGATGTGTAAGAGTTTAGTGAAATTTACTAGGGCAGATTTGGCTGTATTGAAGGTATCGAGGGCATTCTATTGTTGAATGATGTTCTTGTTTCTTTTCTCTAATAGATTGGTTAATGGTAAAAGTATTGTTGTGGAGTTATTTCGCAGTGGAGGCTTGTATTTGTACTAAAATCGGTCCTAAAAAAGTTCGACGTACCAAACGTTAGGAACTTGATATAATAGGTATTACGCAGAATAATCTTGTTGTGGTCGCTGACTACTTTCGTATTCGACTAACTGTCGACTACTGTCGTCCGACATCGACTGACTCTCGTTCCTCTTACTACTCCTACTTATATTAGGTGGGAGAGTCTAATAACTATAGAATATGTGCGTTTCACCATAACAAGTATAGATGATAGATAAGTGATGAAACGACGATAATAATTTATCAGTTCGATAAACATTCTTAACTGTCGGATGGAAATAGATACAGGGACATTTTCAACTGCTTTCACTTTTCCCGGTAAGGGTGAAATCCCATTTTGGTCTATGACGTGTCCAAGAAATTTAACCTAAGTGGTGCCAAAAGTACACTTATTTAAACTGAGATAGTCTCTGAAAGACTTGATGCAAGTGGTCTTTGTGTTCTTCAATATTTTTGCTTCCAATGAGGATGTTAGCATATACAAATGGTTATCCTCTCAGGACTCGGTCAATTAGTCTTTGAAATGATTGGGCGGCGTTCCTAAGACCAAATGGCATCCGGACGAACTCGTATAGCCAAACGGAGTTGTTACTGAGGCTTTGTGAATATCCTCTCTCGCTCCCGGGATCTGGAAGTAAGCTTTCGCTAGATCAATCTTTGAGAATATTCATGATCCACGTAACCCGTGTGCGAAGTCGTGTATATGAGGAACTGGATAACGATCATGAACGGTAGACGCATTTAATTTACGAAAGTCTAGACAAGGCCGAAATCCCTTATTTTCTGGTGTTGGAAAAGATGTAAGGGAATGCATAATGGCTTTCAGATGGGTGGATTATCCGTTCCCATAGCATTTTGTTAAATTCGTTTTTAACGAATTCGTATTTGTGTGGATGTAGTCTTCGTAGGCGTGAAAATACTGGCTGTCCAGTAGTTTTTATCTGGTGTTCTGTTTCATGTTTGATGTTGTCAGTATTTTTTAAAAGGTTTTGTAATATCCCTATATTTGTTTCAAATTTCAAGGAATTCTGTGCTATGGCAAGTTGTTGCACTGATAATGGTAGTTCTGTATTGTGGACGAATTACTGTAATACGGATATTCGTTTCGGTGTTTGAAATTATTCTGTGTTTCATATTCACTTTGTTTTGGTTAAAGTGGATGTATGTATGGAGCCAATGCGCAAAAAACGTATTTACAGTTTGCTTCGGGTCGTCAAACTGTCAACATCCAGTTTGCGCAGAAAATTTAGGATGTACAACATACATATTTTGCAGATTTGAATCAACCCACAAGAAAGAAAAAGGTGAGAAAGTTGTTTAAATATAAAATATTTTTATTTTTGTGTTTTTACAACTAAATTTTTCATAGAGTTTGTGAGTTCTTATATTCCTTGTTTACAGTTGTTTGTTAAAATGAAAAGAAATGTGATTTCTTCATGTGTATATGTGAGGAAAAAAAGCAAGGGAGAAGGTGAGGATGAAAGTGTAAGTGTCACGTAGCTTGATGAGGAAGAAAGACTAAATAAATTTCTTTTTAAGCCATGCCGTTTTGTACTCATGTTGTATGTTGATGTCCCTTCTCTCTACTGGCTTGTCTAGTCTAGAAACTTTGTTTATATATTCTTCAAAGGTATCATGAAGCATGTTTTTTATGGTAGGCAGGAATGTGACCCATTAGTTGAAAAATGTTAGATATTTATTTTCAAAGGATTAATTTATTAATTGGGAGATTGCACGAATCCTCTGACTCAGAAAACATTTTTTGTCATTTGCTGTTTAACTGTCTTGCTGTTTATTTCTGTCTTCATCACTTTATATGTAATAGAAAAATAAAGAATTTTTTTAAAGAATTTTAATTATTTTTTATTACAAATTATAATAAATTGCTTTGTTTGTGTTAATAAATAAATCATAAAATGTATACTCACTTTCTTACTCTTTTATTGATCATCAGAATTTAAGTGTGTCATGGAATTTTAACTATACATTCAAGTGTGGTGTGAGATAAAACAAAACGTTGAAAAACATTGCTATAGATCAGGGGTGGGGAACAAGTGTCCTTATGTGTGGCCTTTTGAATGAATCCAAATTTTGCAGAACAAATATTTTATTTTTATTAATGTTTTTGTTCATCTTTTATTATTTTTATTTTAAACTTAAAATTAACATATTTAAAATATGAAAGACTAGTGTAAGAGAAAATTCAACAAATTATAATCCTCGCCAACTGACTGCCACAATTAAAAAATTAGTAATTTATAAGGGCTATTTCGACACCTGTTACATTCAGGATTTAGTTCTAATGCTATTCTAGAATGTATGTTAACTTTCCTGCCTAACTGGCACTACTACCACCCAAAGCTGGTTGGCAAGAGCTGGGGAAATCCTGTACACCAGTGATTATCAACTTGTGACAATGGAAGTGAAATTTGAAGTGAAATTTGAGAATAGTTACACAGCCTGACCATATTTGTGTATTTGTTTTATTTTATTTTATTTTTATTCTGTCTGTTTAAAAGTCCATCATGTCAAAGAAGATTAAGAGAATCAAACAGAAGAAAACAAAAATTTTAATGATGATTGGGAACTGCAAAATTATTTTTTGTCTGCTAAAGATAAGATGATTTGCTTACTTTGTGATAGTGTAATATTAACACTGAAGAAATTCAATGCTTATCAGCATTACACCACTCCTAAATATGACAAATATTTCACATTAGATGGAGAGGTACAAAAGTTGCATTGCAGAAATTAAAAGATCAAAATCAAAGACAGTTATTTCAAGCAGTGGTAAGATCTTTTTATAATGCCACTGAGGCAACTTTAAATAGCTTATATACTCAGGGGAAAATGGAAGCCATTCACCAATGTGGAAATTGTAAAAATGCATTGTCAAAGTTGTAGGACACTTAGACCCTGATAATGTTTCAAACTACAAACAAGTGCCTCTTTCAAGAAGATCATAACTGATTGGTAACAGGACAACTTCACACAAAACTGCAAAAGGGAAATATATCAATCACTTTGGATGAATCAACTCGTACTACTGACTCAGCACAAGTTTTTTACTTCATTCAGGCCACAATAGAAGATTTTATTTGCTACAAAGAATTTGGGCAATCTCACCAGAGAAAATGAGGAATAGATATCTTCACAAGCATTCAAGATAAATGTCTTGAAGTTGAACAGGATTTGGTTAATTTAGTGAGTATGTACAGATGGTGCACCTTTCATGACAAGAAAACAGGAAGGGTTTATATTGCATGAATAATTATCAGATCAAGTTGCTCTCATTTCTTTTCATTGTATCTTACATCAGCAAAATCTCTGTGCTAAATTTACTATTTTAAGTGACACTTTGCAACAAGTTATAAGTATTGCTAACTATATTCATGCAAATGCAACATGCCATCATCAGTTTCATAATATGCTAAAGTTGGATGATGAGTTATTCACTGTGGATTTGCCATATCATTCTAAAATACATTGGCTATCACAGGGGCAGGTCTTAGCAAAAGATTTTATCTTTGCAAGAACAGATAATTCAATTTTATGAAGAACAGAATCAGCAATGTGAATTATTGAAATATTTCAATAGAAATGCTGCATTTCTGTATGATATCATGTCAAAGCAAAATGATTTGAATATTTCTTTACAAGGTGAGTAAGTCTATGTATATGTGGCAAAAAACCTAAGCATTTCAAAAAAGTTATCTTTTTTCAAAACACTTCTTCTTCAAAAGAAAATTTCAGACAAACATATTCCCCAGTTAGCAAAAACCATTGATGAACAGGAGGATTCATTCAAATCATTTGAAGAATATGTTACAGACTTATTAATTGGAGAATACGATAAAAGGTTGAATGCTCAGAAGATTACATTTCAAAGTACTTATTTGACACTAAGATCTGATTGAAATATGGAAAAATGCAATAGCATACCAATGCCTTTGGCAGCATGCACAATTTGGCAAAATGCTTTCCTGCTTTTCAACCACTTATTGCTGAGAATCTACATTCTCCTACCTAACCAAGGTCACAAATGTTGGATACCCATCTAGAGGATCAGCTGAAACTGCAGATCTCCATGCTGCAACCAAATATACAAATGCATTCCTACAAAAAGCAATCACAACAAAGTCATTAAAAGGTTAGTTAAAGTTTAGAAATAACAAATCTTTTTCATTTTTTGAAGTTAGTACATGGTAGATAGATTTTTTACAAATAATGTAGATTTTGACATTTTTTGAATGTGGCCTTATTAGATTACAACTAACTTAATGTGACCTTCCAATATATAAAGGTCCCACACCTCTGTGCTAGATAGTGAGAGGAGACAGTTTTTTCACATAAATATGTATATTTTTCTCTCAAAAGATGATTCAATAAGCCTCTTAGTTTATTGTACAACAAATTTTAATTTTACACTTTTACAATTTTGATTACAAATGTTACAAAGCTGTATTTTTAAAGATTTGGAGTTACAAGATTTTTTTTTCTTTTTAATAATAATCACAACAATAAATCAAATATTTTTTAAAGGTTCGATTCAAATTTAGATTTGTTAAATGTGTAAGTTTTCAGTCCTTTCCAAGGCTTTTAGAATTAAAATCAAAGGAAAATTTAAATTTTATATAATTTTGAAATTAACCTGTATCTTAAGATATTTTTATCGTATAATTTTTCATTTCGGTGTTATTGGATAATTTTATGAAACAGTATATCAGACCAAATCTTTAGCTGGAAGGATGGAGTCAAGAATTTGCTTTTAAGTTTAATAGTTTAATCTAGCCACTTAAGTATGTTATGGTCCAGAAAAATAACCTTGACATCAGTGATGATGGAAAAGAAGGGTATTTCCTCATCTTAAACCTCATCATTATAAAAACGACCCTTCCACCACAAAGGACTCTGTAGAGTAGAGAACAGTAAAGTAGACTAGGATGCCTATAGCAGTAGTCAGTAGATAAGTAGCAGTAGCAGTACAGAAACACATGTCAAGCCAGTGCTCTGTGAATATCAAAAACAGATGATGTCAAACACCATCCTCACAAAGAAAATTCTCAGAACCAAACCAAGTAAGCACTGACTTTTAAACAGAAGAGGCACTGAGAACATTTTTATACACACCATACCAATATTCTGCAATTCACGTCACAGAAAGAAAATACAAATTCTTGTCATTTATGTCAACACATGTCTCAAGTTTTTATTGTTGTTATCGTTGTATGTTTCATGCATTTTAATTCATGTCATTAATAAGCAACCCTGTTACAGGTACAAGTTTACAAGGATGTACATATGAAGCATCAATATTTAGGATTTTTGCTATAATGACTTGTTAATGTAAACATTAATAGGTCATTATTTTTTAATTTTACCTTACCATTCACTTGAACAGTTGAACAAGTTGAACAGGTATATAAACAATTAATTTATACCATTCTAAAATTTTAATGAATAATTCAATCTACAATGTTCCAGAATACCAGTGGTCCTAACCATTAACCTATGTGAATAATATAGTGTTTGCCAAACTTAGACAGCTGGAAAGATGTAATTTAATAAAAATGTTCAATCTTCTAGATAAATTGTATTTGAAATTATAAGTAAATATAAATTATTTATCTTCATTTAGTATTTAATACCAGAAAATAGAGATCTTCAGGAGAATCCTTTTGGATTAATTAGAAAAGGTGTTGGACACGGCAGAATTAACATTGTAATTAGGTAAATTATCTTTAATGTTAACATCATCAAAATCTTCCTGGATTTCTTCAGAAACAAATAGGGATAGGAAGAATGAATCAAAGACAACTCTAAGGGGGGAAATCATCTATTTATCTCAAAGGGAAATCCTGATTATTTTCATGACTGGAAGCCTTTAAGAAGGAAAAAAATGATAATTTTGTAGACATTGAAGTAGAAGAATTTGGTTAACTATATATGCCTTCCAAAAGAAATAGAAAATATGGCAGTGAATGCTGGATGATCTATTCACAAATGAAGAAGAGATTTGAAGCAACAGAAATGTGGTTCTACAAGAAGATACAGAGAATAAAATGGACCAAACATGTGAGCAATGATGAATTATAGAGACAATGGCAACAAAAAGAACACTTATACTTAAAATCAAGAAGAGACAGTTGAAATTTCTGGGGCAAATAATGAAGAAAGAGGGCTTGGAAAATTTGATGCTCACAGGACAGATTGAAGGTAAGAGAGACAAAGGAAAATGACATATAACCTACCTGGCAAGCTTGAGTGAATGGATGGTGAAGCAAGGTTTGGGAGAGATGGCAAATAGACAAAAGTTATTAAGAGCTACAAAAGACAGGAAATTGTGGAGAGTCATGATCCTCAATGTCGTGAAGAAACACAACTCAATTTACAGCGGGTTATCAATAAGAGAGAGAGAAACGACATATCACGAGCAAGGTCTCATGAATGAGCTGTTGTTTCAACAAGCTTAAACTTGCCATAAGTAAGCTTTATAAACTTATATTATGCTGAGAATCATAAAGAATTATTAATCATGCTGCATTATTATACTTACAGAAAGAAAAGTTATATAAATCCAATATCTGACACATTCATGTTCATACAAGAATACTTTTCTATATCTATTGTTTAAACATGATAACTGGTATTTTAATTATTATACACTAACTTGTTCAGACTATTATTTTCAACTTGTCCCTTATTGTCATAATATTTCAGCCATTCTATTCTTCAAGTGCATGTAACAGCCTTCTGAGGATATAATAATGATACTTCCTTATCTCAAAAATTCAAACTAATTAGTATTTTAATCATTTCATTTTTCTCTATATTTTCTAAATGAAATAAAATAAATTACTGTGATATTCTCTGTTCAAAAGATTTTTTCCAACAAAGGTTTGATTAAAATTTTACTTAATTTATTTCTAGTTCAGACCACAACTAATTCTATATTAATGATTAACTATATTTTCCGTTTTTACTCTTCCTCAATCTAACCAATGAATGAATATTTAAACTAAATTATTTTTTCACACATACTTTCTTATTAAATAAAATCTGAAAATATAAATCAAGCAGTTATTTTTTTCACTCATACTTATGTTACAAACAAGAATAGTTCTTCTAATCACCTTTGATTTATGTACATATATGTGCATTCTACTTTCTTTATTAAACTCAGTCAGCTATCACTTCTTCTATCGTTCCCCTTCCTCTAATGACTGCTACATGCTAGATAGTATTTCTGATAGTATAGGCCCTCTTTCTACACCCGTTTGCAAATATGTTTATGTTTGGCAACTTCAATGTCCACCATGTCAGGTGGCTTAATCATACTGTCACTGACCTTGCTAGCATCCAGACCTTGAACTTCTATCTCTCATGCAAGTAGTAGATTTCCCACTCTTTTTCCCAGTAATGCTAACAGACAAGCTTCTCTGCTTGGTCTCTTCTTTATCTCTACCCTTGCTCATGTCTTGCTCTGCAGCTCTGTCTACCTAGCAACTCCAATCATATGGTGGTGTCTGTAGACATCTGTTTTTGCTCTCCCATCAGTCACAAACTTCCTACTAAAAGAATATCATTTTGTTATCAAGACACAGATTGGGACTCTTTCTGCAACATCCTTCATGATGTGCCTTGGAATGAGGTTTTTAATCATCCTGTTCATAAATGTGCCCCTGAGTCTCCTCCTGGGTGAAAGCTGGCATTGAAGCCTTCATTCCAACAAGGAAATACTAAGTGAAACCACGATCATCTCCTTGGTTCCCACCTGCCTGCTCAGCTGCTGTAGAGCACAGGAATCACTTCTGGCTCTTTGTCATTGCTCATAATAAGCACAAGCATGTCCTCAAAGAAGCAAAGTCATTGTTTGTTGATAGAATGAAACAACAAATAGCCTCTCACAAGTTCTGTTCTAAAGTTTGTTGGCAGCTCTGCAAGAGTATGCTGAACAATAGAAAATCCCCAGTCCCTCCACTCTTCAATCAAGTTGAAGTACTAACATCTACTGCAGTAAGTTAGAGTGTTTCCCTCGGAAGTTCTCTTCCAACTCTACTCTCAACTCATTGGATTATTCCTGCCAGATTTACCCCCTAGAATGGAGGCTTTACTGAGTGATATGTGAATAACCCCATCACTGGTTTCAGACATAATTTCTAAATTATATCCCCTCAGAGCAAGCAGATGTGATGGAATCTCTACTGTCGCTCTAAAGAAATATTTCTGAGCTACCTTCTGTTCTCTCCAACTTTACAACAAATGACTCGATGCTTCATTTTCCATCTTGTTGGAAGTCCTCCTCTGTAGTTCCTGTTTTTAAGAACTTTGGAGAACCCTTTAACCCCTCAAATTATAACCCTATTAGTCTCTTACTGATTTTCAGCAAAATACTCGAGGCTCTAATCAATGCTGAAGTGGTTAAGCATCTTACTTTACATAACCCCCTTTCGGGCAAACAATATGGCTTCTGTTTCGCAAGGTCTACTGCTGATTTGTTAACAGCCATCACTGAATTTGCCTATCAAGCTCTAGATAAGAATGGCAAAGCTTGAGCTGTGGCTCTAGATATCAACAGGTGTTCAACAAGGTTTGGTATGATAGCCTTCTACGCAAGCTCCAGGGCTATGTTGTCACAGGAAGAATATTTGACTTAATCCAATCATTCCTAACAAATCGTGTTATAAAGGTTGTGTTGAACAGGCTTGCTTCCAGATCTTTTCATATGATTACAGGGATCCATCAGGGATCTTTCTTGGGACCTATGCTGTTTTTCATCTTCATTCAATCTCCCCAATGTCATCAGTTCCCAACTAAGTATTTATGCAGATGACACTACCATTTACTCCTGTCTCAGTAACAAATCTGAAAAAGTAAACCTGACAACTGCTTTAAAAAGGACCTCCAGTCAGTGGTTAAATGGGGCAAGAAATGGCTTGTAAATTTGAATGCCTCTAAAATAAAACTGCTTTCATTTAGTCACCACAGGGAACCTTTTCTGATGCTAAACTGCAGGAAAGCAAGACAATATGCCTTCTTGACCACACATTTTCCACTGACATGAAGTGGAGTGACTATATCAAATCAATTGCTTTGTCTATTGCTAGGAAAGTTGGTTCACAATGTCGTGCCAGAATATTTTTCTTGTCAGAATGCATCTTGCACATTTATAAATCTACCATTTGTCTGCGCAGTGAATACTGTTGTCATATCTGGTCCGGTGCTCCTTCTACTTTTTCCTTCTTCTATCACCCCTCCGCCCTTATACAACCGCTAAGTAGGCAAATTCTTCTTTTTTTTTGGATATGAATCTTCAAGGAATATGGCAACATACAAAATTTAGCTAGGCTGTTTAGGCTAGCAAAAGATGATTACAAGCCAAAATATACATTTACCTATTCAAAAATGAATCGACAAATAAAATTAAGTATGGAATAAACAAAATAAAATAAGAAAATTTCTGTTCTTTTCTGCGTTGGATTCCATCCACCTTAATCAACCACTTGGCCAAAAGGAATCAGCTATGATATTCTTTGTCTTTTCTACAAATATTTTCATATCAACTGCTCTGATGCCCTGACTACACCAATTTAAGCATGACTACTAGGATGGCAACTAGGTCCCACTGAAATAGCTAGATGCAACTGCCACTTCTATTCCAACAGTTCCTTTTCTTGCACATCCCACCTGTGGAACTCCCTTCCAATTTCTTGCTTCCCTAATAATTACAATCTTCAAAAATTTAAATGCAACATCAATCATGGCTTCTTGAACTGTTCATTTGTAGTCCTTTCCTCAATCCTCATTCTCTTTCACTTTCACTTCTAATAAATCAAGAACAGCAAGGACATTTTTGGTTACCTTGTAATTTTAGTTTATACTTGCCATCATTCATGTATGTGGATGCAATACTGTCCAACTGGTCACTTTGGTTTTGAACGGAGTCTCTTAAGAAAAGGAATTCTCCTCTTATACTAAATTTCATATATGCGAGTTAAAGAAAAGTTATTTAAATTTGTTTTTTTTATATGCCTTTATGTAATCAGGTAAATCCACACTTTTTAACTCACTGTTTGACCTCTCCTCCTACATTACACACGGCCATAGGCTTTGGAGGGTAATGGAATGTGAGCTGACAGATAATTCTACTTCTTAATAGGCACCAACCTACCAAAAGTCACTTTTTTCATTTTTAGGAGACACCACAAAATAAAGTCTGAAATTTTGTTTACTATTTATTTTTTTCTCAATAGGAGTAGTCTGTCTGAGATATTGTAATTATTTACATTGTTCAGTCTGTTCTCCTCATCTTTATTGCCATATTCACAACATTTTGGCTGTTGTACACTCTGGCCTTCTTCATAGACCAGTGGATAAAAGCGTTGGTTGAATCCAGTGACTTGACCCAAAGAGTTATGAGTTCAATACCTGGCTACTGCAGTGATAAACAAAAACTTGGAGAGTTGAGTTGAAGGGAGATAACTGTGACATTCGGAAGCAGTTATAGGACCCAATCTGTACTGCTATTTACCGATAGCTGGGGAGAATAAATGAATGTATACATTTCCGAAGGGTATTAGCATGTAAGTGAATGTACTGAACTTGACTGGAATTGGAAATTGATTCTCAGACTGCTCAACCTGAGCCATGAACCATTATCCTACCATGCCTTCTTGTACGAACTAAAAACTTGCATAGAAAAAGAAATCCATATATCACAAACCAACCTTCACTGGATAATGCCATAATTTCAACTGTTATAGTCTATCACCTTTATGTTGAGAGCAAGTTGGAAAAGATTCAAAAGATTTGCAATCCATGCTACATCAGAACAACATTCAGAAGCAGCTCAACCTTACAGTCATCTCTGCCAGGCTTAATACAAAAGTGAACAAAAACAGTATGAATTCCATCCATTGCAGTTGTTGCAAAGAATAAAATCATGAAACCAACTGGCACCAATAAGTAGGCTTGGGGGAATATCAAAAAGCCATAATTAGGAATGAGACAATTAAATCAAGCTTGGCTGATCACATATGGAAAGAAAAGGGTACTCACTCTGTGGAATAAAGTAGATATACTAAAGAACACTGGATAATCAGTGCATATACTGAACTATGACAGCCTTCTCAGTAGGACTAGCTTAGATATTAATACAATATGAGAGCCATTAATCAAGAATATCTTCTTCTATGTGACATGTCCCTTCAGGACGTGGGCAATCATGGCTCTCCACAACTTCCTATCCCTTGTGGCGCTTAACAGCATTTCTCCCTTTGCCAATTGTCCCAACTTATGTTCCACCATCCATTCATACAAGCTCATCAGGTAGGTAGCTCACTTCTTTCCCCTATATCACTTTCCCTCGATATGCTTTGTGAGAGTTAAGTTTTCCAAGCCCTCCTTCCTTATTGTACCCAAGAAATTTCAGCTGTCTCTTTCTGATTCTGAGTATAAGTGTTCTTTTTGTTACCATTTTCTTTAAAACTTACTTCCTGCTTACTCACTCTGTCAATGTAATTCTCAGTATCCTTCTGTAGAATCACATTTGCTGCATCCAGTTTTCTCTTCATCTGCAGTGAGATTGTCCACAATTTACAGCCATACAAGAGGATTGATATTACATAACAATTTTAAATAATAGTTTAGCAGACTATTATTTTTAGAGGAAGTGTATCCCGGCTCCGACTTCCGGAGGTTGACAGCTGTGAACCATAATAGGAAAGTCGATTTTGATTGGCTGTACTAGTGTGGGAATGAGATAATGGATAGGTTTCAGTTTTTTTTTCTTTTTTACCTGTCAAGTGATGTAGACGTGTTCTCTTTTGTGTCCAAAACAGCTCCCCAGAGAAGTGGGGCTGACTCCCACTGGATAGTTAGATAATTTATATGTCAACATGATTAATAAAAATAGTTAAGTTAAAATCCTCTGTTGAAGTCTTTCATTGCTGAACCGAAATTATTGGCAATCGCCAGCCAAGAGAAAAAGCTGTACTGAGATCATTCACTGCTGTCAACATGCAACAGCAATTCAGTGCTCTTTTCTTTATTTCTAACAAAAAATTCCTGTTCCTTAGTGCTTTGTTTAGCTTTTGGAATCCAGTTTTTACTAATCTGATGCATGTTCTGATTTCAATATCATATTTTCCATCCTCTGTTAAAAGACTTTCCAGATATTTAAACTTCTATGCTTGTTTGATGTTGACATCACCAATTCATAGTTTGCATCTTGGGCTTTTTCTCTTGCTGTCAAGCATACTGTCTTCTTACTTATTCTTTTCACTTTCTTTACTACACTGTTTAGGAGGTCCTGTCGTTTTCTTTTTATGTCTGCCATCAACACAGTGTCATTTGTGTATTGTTATAATTGCTAATAAATCCTGATAGGGTCTCAGCTCCCTTAGTATCACCTCACTGTAAAAGTTAAACTGATCTGGAGAGAAAACATATCCTTGTCCATTTTTGTCTACCTATGCAATCTGTTTTCTATCTGTATGCAAGTAGTTTGCTCCTAGTTTTCCTGGATTATTCTAACATCCTTTCTGAATAGATCTAGTTGTCCTAACTGTTCAAATAGATCCTTTTGCCATACCTTGCCAAATGCTTTTATGTCATCTATAAAGCATAAGTGTATATCCTTCTGCATCTGTATTGCACTCTCCAATATTCTTATAATAAATATTGCATTTCATGTTCCAATGTCTTTGGTAAAGCTGCACTGTTCTAGTCCTATTTCCAGTCTAATTCTTCTTCATGCTTTATTCATCAGGATTCTGATCAATAGGTTAGTTATGTGACTCATTAAGCCGATTGTCTGATCAGGTAATGCTATGAAGATGGATCTACTGAGGTCTTCCACTGTCCTATGTTTTGTTTATCAACTCTGTGATGTTGTTGATGCCAAAATTGTTCAATGCTGGGATCATCTCTGTTATGATCCGATCTGGTCCAACTGTTTTGTCTTGTTGATCTTGTCCAGTGCTGATCATACTTCAGATTTTAATACCTTTGGACCTTCCATTTTTTTGTATTCTCAGTTTCTCTCTCTCATTATGAAATAGTTTTTTGATGTATTCACTCCATCTTTGGAGTATTTTTCTTTTTCTATTATGCGCATGCCTTCCTTTGACTTTATACAGCCTGTTGATGAGCACAATTTTTGTCCAGTTATTTTATTCTGTTGTACATACTTGCTTTATCAATGTTGCTCATCCTTTCTTTCTGCACACCTTTCCTTACTCTTTAGCCTGCTTACAATTATGTTTAATTTCTGTGTCATTCCTTGTTATCACTTTTTCATTATCTCTAGAAAAATCATCTGTCATCCACTCTTTCTTTTCTTATTTGGAATATCATCCATCAATCTTACTAGTGCTGCACTCAACACATTCCATTTTGAATTTGTAGTCTTGTTCAAGTTATATTTTCTTTTGACTCAGTCTAGATACATCCACTTGTAATTTAGGTCATTCAGGAGTGTTGTATTGCAGCTTGGGCACTGCTTTCATCTTCATTAGTTTCCATAATTTTACTCTGAGGTATCATACAATTGGAAGATGGTTTCTCCCACAGTCAACACTCAAATATGTTTTACAGTGTAAAACTGCATTTCTGAACATTTTGTTGATAGTTATATAATCAATTTGGTTCTTTGTGTCTCCTCACCAGGCTTCTCCATGTCCATAAGCATCTTGGGTGCTCTTTAGACCAGGTTTTGGTAATTATCTTTTGCTATGCACTGCTGAACCCATCTTTTTGCTGCACTCATTTCAAGATCCTAGTCCGAACTTGCCAACTATTTCACTTTTTTGTTCTTTTCTGACTTTGGCAGTCAGGTCTCCCATGATCATAGTGATTACCTGATATTTACATTAAGTCTTGATATTGTCCAGTGAACTGTAAAAGGTATCAATATCTTTCTCCATGTTCTGCACTTTCAGTGTGTATACAACAATAATTGCTATGTTAAAGTGCTTCCTTTCAGTTTAACTAAAAGAATTCTGTTCAAGAATTGACAGTGTCCCAAAACATATTTCTTAATGTCATTAATGACGCTACACCTCTTTCATTTTTCTCTCTGCCTGTATGTCTCATTCAAAGCATGTTGCTTACGAAATCCCCATTACTTGTCCACCTGGTTTAACATACACTGAGAATGCTGACACACCTAAAATACCAACAACTGGGGCATGGCAAAAAGATTGGAGTGGCAAAAGAAGTCAAGGTGAAAGAAAGAAATGGCAGTGAAACGAGGCAAACTTGACAAGATGTGTGACAAGAAAAACACTGAGTTTAAAGATCTAAGTTCTAACTAAATTTTAACAAATTTTGAACTCTTGAGTTTAAAAAGGTGCAAGCTACGTAGTTTGAAATAGTAGATATTTGAGAACGTTTTGTGATGACTGTCCCAGTGTCTGCACCATAATGTAAGTTTCTGTATCAATAAAAGAGAGGAAAACACAGAATGCCAAATGCAGAAGATAACAGGGTGATGTGTTAGGCAGATAGTCTTTTATAATTATTAACTTTCATAAATGGCTGAAAAAAAACAAAAAAACAGTTGTATGGTATTTATTAGCCAGAACAGACACCTGAAGAAGGTCGGAGGGTAGAACAGTCAAAACGTAGTAATAACAAAGACAATTAGTCCAACTTAAAATAATAAAAGAAATTGTAGATGAGTCTTTTGTTTTATTGTACCTAGTGACTTTATCGCTACTTTCTCATTACCATATTTAACTGTAATTATTTTCAATACTAATCAACTATATATTTCTGGCAGTCGAGATTAAAAAAGAAAAAAAGCTCTGAATTTGGAATTTTTTTATCTAAAAATTTGTTTTAGCCTTCAATTAAAGTTGTGGATTAAAAAACAGTAATTGTCACTGATTAGGAATTAAGTTTTTACTATTATTCATATTATACTTTACTATTACCATTATTATATCTCTTTTGATTTGTCAATTTTAAACGTACATTGATTGGATATGAAAGCGTATCTTCTCTCTGCCAAGTAATTTAAAATAACATTGTAAATTTTTAGACCAACTGAAATTTGGGCTAATTCAAATTGTATGACAATGAATGTTCATCAGTTGAGTGAATTATTTAAAGAGAACTACAAATAAAACCTACCTTATCATACATTGCTTGACTTGTTTTGAAGTTAAAATCATTTTTTTTCAGTAAAATGACAATGAATGAAAAATAATGCAAGTTTCATTAAATTTCATGGATTAATAGAATTTTATTTTAGTAATCATAAAATGCTTGACACGAGAAATTTTATAATTCTGCTTTTGGCACTCAAATTTCCCAAATGATTTTTTGAACAAATTTCATGCACACAAACACAAAAACTTTCTATAATGAACAAAATATTTGTTAGAGATTTTTCTCTAATTCTTTTATGATATTGCATTTTATGAATATTGATTAAAATTATATGACATAATAATTTTCCGTCAAATGGTTTACAATTTTTTTTTTTTTTGAAAATATAGTGAAATTCAGGTTTTATTTGACAACTATTAGCAACTTGTTTAGTTTACCATTGATTGACCTGAAACAAATTTTATTTATATCCTGTGTAAACTTTTTCTTTCAATTGCTATCTCGTGTTTATTTTAATAAAAAAAGGATTATGTATATTTTATTTAAGTTTCATTAAAAAAAAAAAGATAATATATAAAATATAGACTACACGACAATTAAGTTTAATTAAAAATAATTTTACAGAATTTTTCTGAACATCAACCTTTAGTCGGAAAAATAGTACCACTAAAAGTGAGATATTTCGTTTTTACAAAACAGAAGAAAGAAAAAGCATAAATTAAAATATGATTTCAATATTTTTCTTTCTAAATAAATAGCAATTAAATAAAAATGCAAGTGTTTACTGTTCTTTCTCAAATCAGCCCCAGAATAAACAAGGAGGCAAGATAATATAATTGTTGAAAATTTGACCCAGATTGATCTTTTGCAAACAAATAAAAAAGATAAGCGATTTTATTCTGGATCAACTGGATTTGCATAAAAATAGTTTTTACTCGGAAACGCTTAGTCTGGGTTAAAAACTGGAACGCCGATTGTTTTACCAGAAAATAGCAGCAGTTGAACCGATTTGGAGTAAAATTTGCAGTGAAAAGTGACTTCATAGTAGAAAAAAAAGATTAAAGACAAGAAAATACTAATATATTTTCCTTCTAATAAAAATTACTATTGTAATGATGCCAAAACATTTATCAGGCACAAATGAAAGTATATTTAACCGCTTGAAGAATGTTAATAATCGCAGCCAAGACACCATATTGAGTCTTTCTCCTGTATGTTTTAAAACACCCCAAACCTGTAGACATGTATGTAAAAAAAATTTTAAAAAAATGAAGCCTCACATCAGAATTATTCCCCTTTTTCGTTGCTAACTGCACCAAGCTAGCTAGGCAGGCCTAGTTTGCGCTTTTGTAAGATGGTGCATAATATAAGTCAGCTTTTTACCTAACATTTTTTATGGACATTTTAGTCTGGATGTATTTGAAATGAAACACCTCCATCTTTTTATAGCCTTCAAGTTTGCAGTTCAAGTTCGGCCTTTTCGTAAAAAAAACGCGAATGAGGTCTGTATTTTTAGACATTGTGTGTGTGTGTATCTGCTAAAAATGTTTCTCCTCCAGTTTTTTCTTTTTTTAATGTTATATTTTGAACTCCCTGAACATTAACAACGAGCGGACAGAGGAGCCATCGTTGTATGCAAAGGACATTGGTGGTGGTGGCAGCGACGACCTATGGTCTGCTTTGGCCACTTTACGGCCAGACCATTTTCAAAGAGGAGGCTATTCCTGCTATATATTTGATATTTTCCAAAAATATATCTTTGAAATTTATCCGTTAATATTTGACAAGAAATATTTCTTTTAGAATCTCTCAGTTAATGCAGTAATTTTTTTTTTTTTTAATTCTAGATAGGTTAAAAATGACATTCTGACTTTTTTTTTTTTTTTTGCATTGACAAATGTCGTCTGTTGTGAGTGTAGTGTTAAGTGTGGCAGTAGGTTATGTCCCATTACTATGACTAAGTACTACAGAGCCATTATACCGGGAAATATGAAAAAAAAAAACTTTGAAAAAGATACTACATCCATTGTTGGAATCCACTTCTTCCCTGTCGCGCATGAGGCAATGGATATTTCTATTGCTCCGTCAATCCGCCATTATTCTAAAAATCTAAAAGAAAAATTAAAATTGTAAATGTCCAGTTGAATTTATTTTTAACAAGACAATTTCACATGAAAAATAAAGGAGAAAAAAAAAGCCTTTTTTATTTTTAAAAACAACTAGCCCGAGTGTGTGGGTAAAAGAGTAAAATATATAAATAATTTTTTTACTCGATTATTTATCACCAAACTCACTAACATTTTTTTTTTGTCGAGATCTTTCTACTCCTTTTTTACTTGGGACAAATAAAGTAGTAATCAATCTTATTCTTAAACTTTGACAATATTACATTTTTTTTACTTGTTATTATTTTTTAACTTGTTTACTTTTTTTTAGTTTCGTTCAAATTATCTGAACTTTTGCAAAAAATAAAATATTAAACCTAAATATCTAATTTACGTTATAAATCTTTTCTAAATATTATCCGCTTTATGCTGAGGAAAACATGACTTCATTCATTTCTGTACAGTACAGCTGTGAATGAATGAAGAGTTTTTTAATTTTTTTTTTTTGTTGTTGCTATGCCTGAAATTTAAGTGAGTTTCAATTTTAATTAATTACTAATAAAATACTTGATTTTTTATCTTTATACTCAAATTAAATTAAAATTAAATTTTCGTTTTCATTTTCGTCATTTAATATTGTTTTTTTACTAAATTTTTCATATTCGAATGGCATTCTGTCACAGAATTTTTTTGTTTACGTGTATGAAGTTCTTTTTTTTTCATTTTTGTGATGCATTAGGTAAAAAAAAATCTTACGGCTTTCGTTTAAAACTTTAAATTCAGCTTCCTTTCTTCAGAGAATTTTGTAATAAAACCCAAAAAAACAGACTTCTCTTAAATCATTAAAATTAGAACCTCCAGAATGTTTATATATGCTGCCAATCAAAGTTCAATCCCAGCTGACAGACGTAAGTAAAACTCAAAAAGGATTTAAGGGCCTCGCTTTTCTAATCGGTTGTTACTACTAAAAAAAAACAGTTTTAGATCGTCTTAATTACAAAGTATTATTGAGGAATTACCTATCTTAATGTTAAAAACAGTAATTTGGAACTTAGCAGATGTATGAATCTTATTCTTGTATAACTGGTAAATTAATTTCTAACATATTTCATTCGTAGTGCGTGCCTTAGGTTTCTTGCGTAGTTGATTGACTGAGCAATAAAGAAAAAAACATTAAAGTAAAATAGCATAGTAATTTAGTGAGTAATATGTGTAAAAATCCATATAATGCGTAGAAAATTTAAATTTTTCCTACTCATTATTATTATTAGTTATTAGTACAAACAACCGTAAAGCCAAGGGGAGTACACAAAAAAAAAAAAAAACTGATGGTTGATGTCACAAACCCAGCTTGGAAAAGTATATAAACTTTTTAATTGATAATCAAGTATGTATATTGTTTTTTTGTTCTAAAGATTTTATTTAAATAAACACTGAAATTAGTGAAATATTAACAAAATCAGTTACTACTTTATGATTAATTAACATTTTTCAATCACTAGTTTTACCTTTTTCCATCATATTATTTTTCATCGTATGTGGTCAATATTCCAGTGTTGTGGTAGTTACCAACCATATTGCTTTTTTACTTTCACAAATGATGTATTGTAACAAATATTTTTGTTAATTTTACAAAAAAATACTCTTTTTTTTTCTTTTTTTTTATAACGGCACAACATTTTCATTTTGAAGTGAGCTGCCGAAAAGAAGTGAGAAGCCTAAAATGAAACAAGTAATTCCTTTTCCATCTGTATGACTGTCAGCAAGTTTTAACTTTTTTAGTTATGTATCATTTTTTCATTTATCTATTTTCTTTAATCCTCTCACCCCAAGCAAGTAAATAATGCCATTAAGAACCAAGTGGTTACTGGGAGGGAAATTGAACAAGAAGACTTTAAGAACAAGTAACCTAATCTTAAACAAGGAATAAACTACCCTGTTCAAGAGACGGGGAAGGAGTGTGAACCGGGCGATAGGCGAACCTATCAGCTCCTATTAATGAAATTAAATGTCATTGTATTAATCCATAATATTGCTTCTATTGCTTTTTACATACTAAAACATTTAAACTCAACCAAAATAGAATATATGTATAACCAAAACAGATAATTACACAACCTATTTTTTCTTGGTTATCTTTGCGTTTAATAAATTTCATTTCTGTTTACAGATGCCGTTTTAATGTGTAGACCATTCAGGAAGAATTTCATTGCATAATAATTAAGGGTTGTACCCTGCCTTGAATTGAGGAAACCATGCAACCCACCACAGCCTTAAAGTGTCCTGTTCCCCCCACAAGCAACACCTTTTCCAATCCCGGTGAATATAATGGCAAAGAAAATCCTGGATCCTCAGCAGCTTCAGGAACAAACTCACACACTCAACCCCAGGCCCCTATTAGTGGTGCCCCACCCTTACCACCTAGATCAAGCCCAACCTCACCTGATGGGGGAAGTAACCATACATTAGTATCTAGTTCTTCAAGCACCTCAGTCACTCCAAGTAATAATAACCAAGGCTGTAACAATACTAGTAATGACGGTGTCAGTACAAGTGATGCAAAAATTGTGTACTCCGTTCAGTCTATGTATCCTTCTATGGGAATGCCACTCCCTGTTGGTCTGAGCAGTAGTCATCATCCTCACCAGTTCTTAAGTAATTTTCTCAGTCCAGAATTCTATACAGGGCAGTCTTCACCAAATACAAGTGCTGGAGGGAATATAACAGCTGCTAGCTTTACAGGGTTGTCAACTGGCCTCCTCTATCCAGCTGAACACTATACCAAGTGCCACAGACGCAACCTTGCCGGTCGTAAACCTTATAAGTGTGATATATGCCGCAAAGGTTTTTCTCGACGCATTAACTTGAGCAACCATGAGAAAGCTCCTACAGGTGAAAAGCACTTTTATTGCCAGTATTGCAAGAAAGCATTTGGACAGAGAGCACACCTCAAAACCCATGAACTGACCCACACAGGCATCAAACCATATTCATGCAACTTTTGTGGAAAGACTTTTGCACAGCGAGCTAATTTTGATAACCACCGACGCACACATACTGGGGAGAAACCATACCACTGCAGCTTTTGTGAAAAGTCCTTCTCCCAGCAAACAAACCTTGATAATCATGAGAGAACACATACAGGTCTAAAACCTTATCACTGTGAGTTTTGCCCAAAATCTTTTTCCCAGAGAACAAACCTGGATAACCACAAGCGAATCCATACTGGAAACATGTTTCATTGTTCATATTGTCCAAAAGAATTTACTCAGCAAATAAATTTACGAAATCATGAGCGCATTCATACTGGAGAACGACCTTATGCTTGTTCTTTTTGTCCCAAGGCATTCTGTCAACAGACAGAGCTTAAGAATCATGAGAGAACACACACTGGTGAGAAGCCTTATATCTGTACCATATGTTCAAAGGCATTCAGCCAGCAAGGAAATCTTAAGATACATATGCGTATCCACACTGGGGAAAAGCCTTTTGTGTGTGATGTCTGTTCAAAAGCCTTTAGTCAGCGAACAAACCTTGACAATCACAAACGCATTCACACTGGCGACATGTTTAGGTGTTCTTACTGTACAAAGGCATTTAGTCAGAGAGTTAATTTACGTAATCATGAACGTGTCCACACTGGAGAGAAACCTTTTGCATGTAATGTGTGCTCTAAAACCTTTAGTCAACAAGGAAACCTAAAAAACCACCTCCGAACACATTCCGGTGAGAAACCCTTTAGCTGTGAGATATGCGGTAAGGCATTTGGGCAGCGGACAACGCTGGACAACCATCGACGGACACATGGAGTAGCAGCGGCAAAACAGCAGGCTGCAGCAGAATCTGCTACAAACAGCAATAACAATAATATAACCGACAGCAATCATCACCACAATAATCACCACCATCACCACCACCACCACAGTAATAGTCATACCAACAGTGGCAGTAGCTATCATAATCACCACCAAAACAAATCATACAACTGTGATATTATTGTTCCAACACCACCTTCATCCATGAGAAGTATTTCTGGAGGAACTGGTGCGGCTGTTGAGTCTGCTTTTACTCATACATCTCATAACAGTCAACACAAATCAAACCTGAGAAACATGGACAGTGGTCATTACCAATATCAGCCTCATGATCAACAATCGCCTGCTCACTTCCAACATTCATCCCACCCTTTTCACTCACACCCCCATTCAACCCATCCATTGCATGCTCACTTAGGTGATGACAGAGGTCTGCGGGATTCACAGACTCCTAGCTTACGCCTACCATCTTCAGCACTTTCAACATCATGGTTAAATTCAGCATATCTTCAAGAGATGCCTCCCAGTTGGGAAAACAACTACTTGTGGCCCCGTGGGTTCCCTGTGGCTCCAATGTCAGCTGCTGGGTGGAACAACATGGCTACACCTCTTTCTTGTAGCATGAAACAGAACAAACCCTGAATATCCAGTTAAAAATATTAATATAGCTTATATATGAAGCACTTAATCATAAACAAGAGCAAATGCCATAAATGAAAAAAAAAAAAAGAATAATGCAGCTTATGGCTATGTGTGTCTACAATATTGACAGTCAATTTGCACAATTTGCTTTCCATTTTTATTTGACAATTATTTTTCTTATTGACAAAGCTTAACAATAATTGTTAAATTACAAAAGCTCTTTTGTTTTTTAAATTTTGTTTCTATCTTTTTTTCTTAAGTTATAAAAAGCTTTGTTTGCAATATGGTAGCAACTGAACAGCAATCCAGGTATTACATGAAGATATTTGAAAATGTTTTGATTAGCACAATAATAATGTTCAAAATTCTTGTTTAATTGAGGCGTGTTTTTAATTACAATTAACTTATTGTAAGTTTTTAAATTATCATAATTAAATGCACCTAACCTTAGAAAAATAAATTATTATGCAATGTTTAGATATTTATTGCTAGATTTCATAAACCACTTCGGGCATTTCATAAATTTTACAAGTTTGTGATATTTTCAAGACAAAGTACATTAACAGAAAAAAACAGTGGCATTTTAAAGATGAATAATGCCTGCATTTTCCAAATCCGTGCAAATACATTTAACAATTTCAAAATTTGTCTTTTAAATCAGTCTAAGCACAATATTCTGATATAATTAAAACACTTTCTCATGAAAACAGTCTGAAGATAGCAACTGCATAAAATGGTTCAAAATAAACATTTTGGTATTTGGCTCTTTATACAATTAAGTCTTCATATATAACTTGTCAATATATTACACTCTTAGTTCCATTAATGTTACTAATAGAATAACTAAGCACAAAGTGTGTGTACTACAATTTCTATCATTTATTTTTATAAGGAGCTTTGACTGATTTCATTCCAACTTTGTGTCTATTCTATACATTTGAGATTCTTGAATTTAATAGTCTTACTACAATGAGTGGGTTCATGTAATAATACTGGCTGAGTGGTTAGAATGTTCACTTTCTGATCATGAGACCCAGGTTCAAATCTCACTATGGTCAATTTGTCAGGAAGGTGACTTCCTGATGTTATTGGCCTGGGGAGGCAATTCCATTGTGTGGCACTTTTGGGAAGTTCTTGAGAACCAAACCATGGGTTGACCCAGGCCTTGTGAGTGAAATTAGATAGATGGAACTATTTGGGAGTTGTCAATGGTTGTGCTAGCACAAGTCATTGCGACCAAGGCTTTGAGCATACTGCCCTTGTTCAGACTGTTGATTATGCCAAATAATATGCTCTCTCTCCCAGAAACTGTAACTAAAGTCTGCTCAGCATAGTTGCAGTATAAACCACCTGTGGGCTTTGTGGGTGTTGAACAAAGACAAATGTGACTGAGCATGCGTCTGCAATAGGGATTAGCTCGCCACTCTAGCAGACAGTCATACTCAGATATGAGTGGCCAGCCATTACTGTTTCAATGTCATCATTTTAAACACAAACTGATAAAAATGTTCTCAAACAAAAAATAAATTATGAAAACTTGACAGCAGAATTTGAACAATAAAAACTCCTAAAAAAAATGCATTGAAAAATTTAAGAAAAATATCTGAGATTTGTCTTTCAAGGATTAATTGTTCAAATTTTGTTGACATCATATTTTCTTCATTAATATTATTCACAAATTTCTTAAAATCTTAGGATAATTCTTATTTATCAATGCAGACATTTTGCACAAATTTTCTTTTAAATCAGTCTAAGCACCTTAAAGAAAGTGCACACACTTTGACTGATGAGTAAAAAAACAAAAAAAGATGATGCATAGAATGCAATTTGCATAGACGTGCATTATGTTTAAATAAATAAACATTTCATTTAATTTTTTTTATCTGACCTCATATTTCAGATATGTCTTTAAACTATTTTAAGAACATTAATGTTTTTAAAGGCACCGAAAAAAAAAAAACTTATAAAATGAAAAATCATTTTGAGGTTGATTATTGTCTCTCTTTCTGCTGGACAGAGACACCCACTCATTATCCCAATTCTTAATCTATATACGTTACCAAAGAATCTATAGCATAATTTGAACTGTGATTCTAATGAATAGATTTCATTGTATTTCATGTTTTAGAAATTCATCTGTGTATGTTTGCGTGGGCATGTTTTGTTTTAAATTTACTTTCTCTGGTCTTGATAAGACAATGTTATTGAAAGTTTAAATGAATGTGTGTCCAAAATTTCAGTTCAGATAAGAAAAAAATATGGAGTACATTAGTAATTTTCTTAATTAATGATTTTCTCTAGAAGCTATGCAATTGTGATCCTTTGATTAATAAAGTTAATTAAAATTTAAAAGTATCACTCTAGTCAAATTTGCAAAACCAATTCATTATTCATCGATCTTATTTAATTTAAAATGTTCTAGCACTATCATAAAAATCATATTAAATAAAATTTTGGATGTGCATTAATTAAAACTGATTACAAAATACTATCTGTACTAAAGGACTATTTATCAAAACTGTATTGATCAACGGTTCACTCTATTCTTTTTTTAAATTCAGTTTATTGATATATACAACATAATTTTATTTTTCTAACACTTTTTTATATATTGTTTGGTTTTATAAGAAATTAAGCCAGTTGGTACCAAAGTTTAAATTATTGAATATTATTATTAAACTTTGTTGGATAACTGAAATTGATCCACTCAGTGCAAAGCTGTATTTACTGCCAAGCTTTAATGACCACAGTCCATTTTAGTTTCTAAATAATGCAATGTGTCAATCCTATTTAAAAGTTTTACAACAGAGGTTTTCTCTTGCCTTCTGTCTGCTTTATAAGCCTGAGCTTCCTCCTAAATTCTATGATTACAACAAAATTGTGAAAATCCTATTTGATATAAAAAGTAGTATTTTCATAAAGGTTTTTGTGTCTTTTGTTAATAGTTATATTATTAAAAATCAATGTAAATTGCTTTTCAAAAATGCTATTAAACAGCAAAAAAAACATTAATATGGTAAAGAAAGACAAAACCATGTTACATTAAGCTGAAATATTTGCTACACAAATTAATATATTTATTTTTATTTAGGTACCTTACAAATACACAAATACAGAAAAATGTTGCTATGTTTATGAAGCCCCAACCCCAAATATTGGGAGTTACCTTGACAGGCAAGCCTTCATCCATTGTCATCAGTGTAGGTATTGTTGTTTTTGTATGCAAGTTGTTTCTCAATTTTGAATGTACTGAAGTGGTAGCTGGAAGTTTTTAAAGATGACAATGTGATAAAAATGGAGGATACAAGCAATTCTTCAAAGCTTTCTAGTTTTATTAAAAATAAAATAGTTTTTAACGTTTGCTATATTATTTATTAGTGATAAAAATGAAAAAAATTTTTTTGCATAATACTGATATGGTTATAGATGCAAATAAGCATCTCTCTCTCTCTCTCTCTTTTTTCTCTCAATGACAGTATTTTGCATTGTTACAGTGAATCTTTCTGAATTTTTCTTTTTTTGTCCCTTTTTTAACTATTCATCATCTTAAGAAATCATTGCTCATTAAGAGATTCTCTATAATATTTTTGAGGCATATGTCCACGTCACATTGAAACACAGCCTCCCATGCGATCATTGTTTAAACAATGTCGAACCTGGTCAGTACCTAGATAGGTGACTACTTGGGAATATCAGATGCTGTAAGCTTTGATGTACAGGTGATGTAATGGATAATGGCTCGGAATTGTTAATTGGAAAGCTGAGTTCCAATTCTCCTTGGGCTTGTTATATTCACTTGCATGCAAATATCCTTGGGAAAAGTATGAATCCACCTCTTCTCCCCCAGCTATAGGTTAATTAGTAAGACTTCTATCGCTAAACCCCTATCCCCCCCCCAACAAAAATTCTTACAATCTAAAAATATTTTCTAGCTTATATAACCTGAAAAAGAATCAATCAATCAATCAATCTATAATATTTTGATATTCCATTTGGTACAGAATTCTTGTTAATTATTTTTATGTACTAAGTAAAACAAAAGTCACATATCAAATTTAAGAATTATCACTTTCTCATGTCTGGCTTCATGCAACAACTGGTAACATTGTTACCAAGAAAAAATGGAAGTGACAAAGCAACAAACGAGATAAGAAATGGTTGAGATAAGTAAAATGGATTTTATTTCCCACAATTTTCAAGGTTCGTTTGTTTGCACATTCTGGGGTATTGTATATCATTCATGGGAGACTGAGTGTTTGTTCCAAGTATAACACAAGGTAGTAGGGAAGATAGACACATGGAGAAAATTAACATGCATATGCAAATCAAGTGAAATATTCCATGCTACTGGTCAAACACATTATAGTTAATGGAAGTGCTTTGGTGTCAAAGCTGATGGCCTGGTTAAAGTTGAGTTAAAGAATTGAAGTTCTGACAAGGCACGGCAAACTAAACTAAGGAAATAGGATCAAAATTTCTATTACTTTTTTATAATACTACTTAAAGAATGGGTGAAAGATCATGACCTTTGTCTTGAAACTCTTGGCTTTAAATCTTAACCCAAAGTTTTTCTCCACTTTCCATGTTAAATTTTATATTGTAGACATACAGAATTACGCAAAACTATGAAAGATTTATGCCTTTAACCTCAACAGAAAGAAACATTTCTTTAGAAGTCAGCTTTTGAATTAACCTCTATTCAAAATATGGAATTCAAGAACCACCAAGAAAATACTTAGATGTCCTTTTATTTATATAACTCATTTTGCTCACTAACGTGTTGTTAGGATTTAAATTCAACTAAATTTCAATCAAGAGTACATCCTGGTTAGACTTGTTTTAAGAAAAAATGTTTTTGCCCATTAAATTATTTTCCTAAGTGAAGACAAATATGATATTTGGAGTAATGTTAGGATCAATTAAAATGTATAAGTTTAAGAAAATACACTTATAATTTGCTTCCTATATAATGAGCATATATATATATATATATATATATATATATATATATATATATATATATATATATATAAATAATTTTCAGTTACAGTGTATCTGTAAAGGAACAAAATGAATAAAATGAGATAAGAGTGAAAACTATTCTTAGCCGATGTATTTCATCATTTGAGGGACTTTATCAAGGCAATGTAAGATTTATTTAGTAGCACATGTTTATATACAAAAGTGAGGATATCATTGGTTTATCAAGGCTTTTAAATTTGAGAACACTCATGAATGTTCATTAGGTGTTTTTTAGCAGACGTTGAATTATGACACTTTGTGTCCTCTACATATTTTGACTGACCGTTCAACCACCTGATGAATATTCATGAGCATTCTCAAATTTAAAAGCCTTGATAAACCAATGATATCCTCGCTTTTGTATATAAACACATGCAACTAAATAAGGTGGTTGGAATATCGAAGTGAACCCTTTATTTCACTCACTGGGATAGACAGTTCTAGTTCCACATGCTATGTCTAATGGATGTCAGTTATCAGTTATCTCTCCAAGTTCTTCAATGCCTGAACCAGGTATTGAACTCACACTCTTTTGGTCCTGTCACTGGATCTAACACCTTTATCCACTGTGCCATGATGTCCTTGAGAACATCATAGTACATCTGTGTATGAATTTTTGGGTATTATAAACCTAATGTCTTCAGCCATCATTTTTTACCAGTGCTCATATTGCAATTTTTTGTCATTATCACCTCATGTTTTTACCAGAGCTCATATTGCAATTTTCGTTGTTATTATCACTATTCTCTGACACTCCTTAGTACTGGTTCCCATATTGTATTCATTTCTATGCTTGGTCTGCTCAGGAGATTTTTGTGGCCTAGCATATGTGCTGATTCCTTAAGTTTACGAATTTTTCAATGATATTCTTTGTCTATGATTTCAACCTAATCCTACAGAGGGCGGTGATCTCCCTTTTTGCTCCATATGTGGTCAGCCATGCCTGATTTTTCCACTTCCCCTCGTGTCACAGCTTTCTGGTGTTCTTGAAGCCTTACTTTAAGTGGGCAGCCTGCCTCCCCTTTATATTTCTTTCCGCAGCTACACGGAATAGTGTACACGCAATCTTTAGTCATGTTCTCCTCTATGGGGGGGGAGGTCTTACGCGGGAGAGATATCTGCGAACTGCAAAGTGTCGTCCAGCTTTTGAAGGTTGTCCTGATGTTATATGAACTGCAAATCCTTTGTATTTTCTCTGATAACTGCTTCACATAAGGCAGGCAGACTGTTTTCTGAGTGTTGTTGTCCTCTTGTACCTGCCTATCCCAGTTTATTGGGGCTGGTGCCATGTACCCAGGGTAGTTGCTATGTTGTAGGGTACTACTTATACTGACCAATTTTTTATCTAATGTCTCTGGGTCACCACTTAGGACTTTTGCTCAATGTTGTAAGCAGCGGACGATCCCTTTCTTTATGCTGTATGGATGGTGGGAATTGAAATTGAAGTACTGTCCAGTGAATGTTGGTTTGTGATATACGGATGTCTTGAACCCATGCTCTGTTCGAGATATTAGAACATCCAGGAATGGGAGTGTGTTTTTACTCTCTTTCTCCATCGTGAACTGTATCGAAGGTCTTATTGAGTTCACAAGGTCCACTAGAACCTGAACATCTTCCTGGTGTGGCCAGAGTATGAAGGTATCATCTATGCACCTTAACCATAGAGTTGGATTTAGAGATATAGATTCCAATGTCATTTCCACAAAGTATTCCATGTATATATTCACCATTGCTGGTGATAATTGCGAGCCTATTGCTAAGCCCTCATCCTGTCGATATATGTGTGATCCCATTCTGAAGTGTGTTGTTTGTGTACAGAAAGTCAACATCTTCATCAGATTATCTATTGGAATACTGGTCTGTTCTTCTAGGGATTAGTCAGAGGCCAATCTGTCTCTGACTATTGAGAGTGCCTCCTCCGTGGGTACCTTGAAAGGAATCAGCACATATGTTAGGCCACAAAAATCTCCTGAGCAGACCAAGCATAGAAATGAATACAATATGGGAACCAGTAATAAGGAGTGCCAGAGAAAAGTGATAATGACAACGAAAATTGCAATATGAGCTCTGGTAAAAACATGTAATGATAACAGCAAAAAAATTGCAATATGAGCACTGGTAAAAAATGATTGCTGAAGACATTAGGTTTATAATACCCAAAAATTCATACACAAATGTCCTCAGTGGATAAAGCTGTTAGTTAGATCCAGTGACAGGACCGAAAGATTGTGAGTTCAATACCTGGTTAAGACGGTGGAGAACTTGGAAAGGGGAATTAACAGGAGATAACTGACATCCATTAGACAGTCTATCCCAATGAACGAAATAAAGGGTTCAGTTCAACATGCCAACCACCTGAAGAAGGTCGGAAGTGTACAATGGCCGAAACATTGTGATAAATATGGCAACAAGATGAGGACAATAGTCCGAATAATGTACATAATACCTCATCTCAGAAATATAGACAGATACTTTTTCCTCTTGTCTCTTTTATTCATATATATATATATATATATATATATATATATATATATATATATATATATATATATTCAAACATTATTAAAGTGGATAATACTGCACTGAAAATTATCAGTTGCCAGTTCGGGACCAATAATATTGCTGATTTATAAGGAAATGAAGGATAACATTTATGCAGATCTTAAATTCCTGTTAAGGCCCATAATTTATCAGTTTTATCTGTAAACATATATGAAGAAAATAATAATTTTTTTAGATATTTAATTGATAATTTATTTCACTCCCAATCAGATTAAGAATAAAGAATGTGAAGAATATGGCGTCCTTTCTGTCATGCTTTCTGCTGCTATTGAGCTGTTTCTGTTTTTAATGGTTTACATAACTTAATTTTACATTTAAATGGTTTCAATATATATTAGGTTACTATTCATTTTACTTACTCTCACTCTCTCTTTTATATGTAAAGTTTTCTTCCGCTAACAACTGAAAGACAGCTGTAAGGCTCCAAAAACAGTTGTTAAAAAAAATTAAAGCTGACATCATACAAAAGAAAAGAACCTTAATCATTAAAAGTCTTTTTAATATTTATTCTACTTGAAAACATTTTCTCCTTGACAGATATTCCCGAGGAGATGACTAAAAAGATAAACTCAAAATTTCTATCAAAATATGATTATGTCAAAAATATTTCAAACCACAGGGTGCCCCACAAAAAACAGGAAATTTTAGATTTAATATATGATGAAAAAAATTGTATATATGAACTAGCTGAGGTACTCAGTATTGCTCAGGTGTACATGGCTGCAATTGTATAACTGCACCCCACTCTCTATAAATGTCTGCCTGCGTCTCTGCTTGCATCCATCATCCCCACCCTCATCTTCTTACAGCACGTCCTTCACAAGTGTTTGTTCTTAAAGGAATTCCGTCGATAAAACTTTGTGTGGTAGTTGCTCAAGGTTAAATTGTTTCAATTTTTTTGATATTCGGTAAATTTTTTATAGCCATAACTTTCAAATAGTATGGCATTGTTCATAAATCTAATAAACAAACAAAAACAGGAATGAAGCATCAGAACTTGGTTCAACTGCAAGTGTAAACGCATGAATGCACCCCTCCTTTGCACGTTTAGTGTAAAGTTGGGGTTAATAAGAACTTCTTTGGTAATTTTTCCCTTTTAACGCTTCAATAATCCTTCTCAAACAATCTTTGCATCAAAGGTTATCCGAATGCCAATTTAGGATGGAATCATATGAAAAAACTATTGGCGAAATGGACCTCATTTGTCACAGATTTCGTCCACTTAACTAAACCAAACATTCACACAAGACAATTTGTGTATCATATGTAATTTACATGACAAATTTGGAAAGCATCGGATGAAAAACCAGGGAGTTATGGCTGAAAAGCAGACTTTTTGAATAGTTTTTCGTTATACATGGGGAAGTGAGCAAGACTAAAACCACATTACCTTATTTCTTGCATGATGGCAAATTTTTTGCAACATGTTTGAAGAAAATCAGATAAAAAAATGAGGAAGTTATTCAAGTTTTTATTTTAAGTAGTACAAAAAACCCCGATTTTTTTTCAGTTTTTTTCAATTTTTTGTGTGAAGCCAATGTTGCAGGAAAACTATCCAGCACTCTGCATAAACCTCGTAACATGAGCTGTGTTTTGCATTAAATGCAAAGAGCATCAGCTCATCCAGTAAAAATTCTGTTCGCGTGGAACTTGTTTTTGGCAAAAAGTTGGACCCACCTTCAGTTTTATCGATTTTTCTGCCAAACTTGGGAGACCTGGAGATTGAAAAGTTGGTCATCACCTAATTTAGTAAATTTGCAATATGTCTGCACAATTTCATTGAAATCAGTTGAGAAATGTGGACGTGCATAAATAGCATACACACACACACACACACACACACACAGAGACAAACACACACACAGAGACAAACACACACACACAGAGACAAACACACACACACACACACACACACACAGAGACAAACACACACAAAAACAAATAGACAGACATTTTCTGTTTTATAGATATAGATGAACATATAAATTTTTTAATCATTTGTTGTTCCAGGATGCAGCAATTATCAAATTTTCAATGTGAGGTGAAAGAACATCCATCTTGGGGACTGAAAAAATGCCAAGAAATTTTGCCAGAGTCCTTTGTTTGAACACCACATCTAACATTTGTGTTTTTCTGATTTAAGATACTAAATTTCTATCTTTTGTTTTTGTTTCAAATAACTGTAACAAAAATTTCAACAATTAAATAAACTGTACCAAATTTCATAGATTTTGGGGGGGGGGGGCACCCTGTAGCTGGTATTACAATAAAATTTATTAAACAAACAAATTTTTATTTCAATCTAACAATTACTTATGTACTCACACAATAAATTCAGGATGTAGAGAAAAAAATGAAACACTAATGGTTTTTATTTTTTTGCTGTATATGTCTATACCTAGCATGTAAGATTTCAGCTTTTCTTACTGCCCACTGACCTTACTGCTACTTCATCATGTTTTTGATTAGCTTAAGTCATTTCTTGTTCTATCAAATGAAATATTTCCAGTGGTGAGGAGAATAATTAAATTAGTTTAAAAAAATGACAAAATTTAATGTTTAATCATTAACTAATTTTGTTTTAACAAGTTTCAATACTTAATATATATCTTAAACATTGAAAATGGAAGGAAGCAAGTACATTACAGAATAGGTTTAATAATGGTTACAGTAAGATCCTCAGTTTAATAAATTCCATAATATGACAGAGTCCCAGTAAAAAAGCAGCAAATTTATTATCACTGTTCTTTCTTTCAGGAATAATTGACCTTAAATAACCTTGAATAAATTTCTTAAATATTCATGACCTTGAATAATCATTTGATGCATAATTACTCATGTAATTACTTAACTCTGATTGGTTCTTTTATGATTATTTAATTACTGTTCGATCTTGTGACTCATCATTTAAAGGTTATTCCCAGACAACTTTCATCTTTCTGCCCTTCCTGTATGGTTACTCACTGATTTTGAGTGTCAAGTTATCATACTTTTTAAAGAAACATCCAACACGGGGATTGACAAAATGTTTAGAAATTTTTCCTGAATTTTTCAGTCACATCAGCTTTCAACAGTTGTCTCATGTCTTTCTGAATCTACCATTTTTTACTGGGCTCCCTGTATTATTATTTTAATAAATTCAAATGCTTTAATGCTTTAGCTGGTTAACTCCATGATAATCATCAAATAAATGCCCTTCAATAATTGTTATTAGATAATATAAGAATTAAATTCTGTCATAAATTATATGGAAAATTTCTGGATTTAATAATTTTGATATCTCACTTCATTTGAATGACAATTCTAGAATTTGGGAAATTGTCTTTTAAAACAATGAAAATAACTTTAGATTTAAAAAAAAAAAAAAAGCAAACTTTTTCTTTTTTCACATAAAAACTCTCCCCACCCATTCAAGAAATGGTCTGGAGGAACATTCTATTTAATTCAGATTTAAACAGGTTTCTCAAATTTCAGATGAACTTTTGTTCTTTAAATATCTTCATCTGAAAAACATATTTGTAGATAATTAACAATTAAATATGATTAAATGCCTAAATATGATAACGAAGGTCCCAAATTTTGTTGTTTAGTTACTTTTTGCAAAGACTTTCCTTTTACTTAGATTACAATGGTTGCAAACTGAAACTAAAATGATCTTTTTTTTCTGTCTTGCATTTGTGAAATTACTGATATCCATATAGCGTATGTAAATTTTACTAATGTGTCTTATTGTTTTATTTAACAAGTTTCAGAATGGCATTCATTTCTCTTCTACTGTTTATTCATGGTTTGTATCCACTACAAATTATCATCTTTATTTATAGCCTCTAAAATCTTGTCAATCTAATCAGTTTATTGATTTTGAAATCTGCTTCTGATTGAGTCAAAATATTTTATTTTACTTTTGATTCACAAAATAAAGTTTTGACATTATCTGCATAAGAAAATTATAGGCACATGGCTGAGTGGTTAGAATGCTTACTTTCTAACCATGAGATCCAGGTTCGAACTGCATCATGGTTGATTTAAAACAGAGGTGACAATTTTATTGATTGGGGTGGCAATCCAGGTATGTGGCATGTTTGGAAAATTGGATAGCTAGAACTGTTTAGAGGCTTTCAGTAATTGTGCTAGCAGGAAATCACAAGTCATCATGACCGAGGGTTTGGCTTTGGATGATCACACCAAGTAATGCACTCTTTCTCAGAGACAGTAACTAAGGTTCATGCACCTTAGTTGCAGTATAAATCACAGTTGGTCTATGTGGGTATTAAACTAAAACAAATGTCCCTGAGTAGGCATCTACAGCAGGTATTGGCTAGTTGCCCTAGCAGATGAGTGTGCTCAGAAACAAGTAGCCAGCTATTAATTAATTACATGAGAAAAGTAGATAAAGTTATTTAATACAAAATGGGTTACTTGTCATACAAATAGAGCATGTCGTAGTAAGTAAAAAATGTATTTTATATGTATACTTACTATACACCTCAATTTAAGTTATTTTTCCAACTAGCAATATAAACCATTAGTATTCATTGTTTTTGTATCAGCCCTGAAGTTTAGCTGGTGTTGGATCATGAAAACTTTATTATACAGGAACCTAAACCTATAATAAAAACTGAAAATTGTTCCTGTTTGAGGCTTGGAAATTATATTAAGCCTATCTATAAGATGCAAAATATAATACACCATTTTCCCTCCACCTTTGTTTGATGATATCTACTTCTGTGTTAGCAATATAGGCCTCAGGGTATTGGCAATTAAAGTCATTTTTAAATATTTTAAGTATTAGAATGTAGAACATTGAATCATATGGATCTTTTTGTATAGGCTGATTGCCATTCAAATTTGTATACCAGGTTAATTGCAAAACCCACAGCAATTATAAATCTGACCTTTAACTGCTCATACTGATATTATATTAACATTATATTAACTGTTTCCTTATTTTCTATTATAGCAACACCAACACTTAGCTTAATTGGATGCCAGCAACTCTTGAGCCATATCAACTAGTCTTGAATTTTCTATCCATTTCTTACCAGAATGGTGCTTTTTATTTTGTATATTTTGCAATTTTAGAAGTCATTATGCTTAAGAACCAGATCTAATAAGTTTGATTGTGTATCAAGTGTGTTGACACAGATCACTTATAATAATTTTTTATAATTAATTCCATGAAAACTGCTACAATTTTTTCCTAATCTGCTTGTTTTTACAATTTTAAATTGTTTTATAAAATAAACATTGATGTGTCCTTTCACATGGACCAAATTAATTGTATTATATCTGTTACAGAATTGTTTTCAATTGATTATGATTTTTTTTAGCATGCTGAGGGGAGGGAACATTAGGAAGCTAAAAACCAAGATTTTCCTTTGGCAGGAATCAAATAAATTTGAATTCTTATTCTATTATTTTACATATTGAAAAATATGTTTTGTGTAGTTGTTTAAATTTTAATCTCCCTGAAATTTAATTTGTGTTTAAAAGCACAACAGATTAATGATGCCTTAAGGAAATCTTTGTGCTTTTCCTTTTGTTCTCAATGAGAATACATCCATGCAAATGTGATAAAGATGTTTTGATATCTGCTATCAGATATATTTGAAGCCCAAGATACATTATGTTGAAAGTTTTCATTCTCCTCTTTTATGGTCTCAGTAAGCTGTTGAAATGAAACTGGCTGTGGATGTAGATCTATTCATGTTAAAGTTGTTCTCTTGTGCAATTTCATCATGTATGTTGTTACATAAATTTGTTTGGGTTTTTTTTTATAATTTATTTTAATACTTTTTTTTATTAATAGTTCTGATGAATCATTCAACAATATGTTCCTCTTCATTGTTTTTGACCTCCTGCCACTGACCCACGAACTGTTCAATGCCTCAACAATAGAAATCGCTAGGTTTTGGCACAAAAAAATTCAAGTTATGTTTTAAGCTCCACATCATTGTTGACTGAAAACCCCCTTAAAGTTTTAGAAAGTGACTAAAAAAGTTTGTAGTCTGAAGGAGCTAAATCAGGAGAATGTGGTGGTTGTGCAGAACTTCCCAACCAAGTTCTTTAATTACATGTTTGTCATGATGAATAATCACACTGTTCATGTTTTTCAGCTGAATTGCCACTTGGAGCTTGTTCTGTTCATTTGTTCAACATATAGCTTAGCACTGACCATTTGGTTTGTTCTGGACTTTACCTGATGAGTAAAGATGACAAGCTACAGTATAACATGAGAGCTTACCATCTTCTGAACCAATTCCTTGGTGGCCTAGTGTATTTCTTCTTTTATCATTGTGTGCAATTGGTTCTCATCAAACTGAACAGGTCAGCCAGAATGCAGAGAGTCTATGAGTCTTTCCCCTCCATGAAATGGCAAAACCATTTATGTGCTATTCTGTTGGTAATGAAGTCATCACTGTACACAGCACAAAAGTTTCAAGCAACATTGATGGCTCTGTGACCTTGATTAAAAGTAAAGAGAAGGTATCAAAAGAAGATCTCAAAGGGGTGTCTAATCTGAAATAAAATTTCAATAACAATCAAGATTTTTAATAATAAATCTCCCCAAAATTATGCAGAGACTTTGTTTCTGTGTATTTACATTATATCAGATTTTTATTATACAAGTCAATGTGTTCTCAATAAAGTTAGTATTAGCCAGCCAATGTTGGTAACATTTTCAGAATATATTTACATTTATATGAACCATATATTGTGTAAGTTTTAATCAATAATAGCTATCCTTATTAAATATATTGATAATCATTTGATTGGAGAGTGTCTAGTTTTATTATTCAAAGTGCAATATAAATTTCTATTTATAAATAAATCCAAAAATATAGGCTATATAAACATATAGTTGATCAACATAATATCCCATATAGATGAATAAATGATGATTTTATTATTTTACATGTTAATATGGGCTTCATCAGTTTTTCAACCATTAATTTTGTTAACTTTTCTACTCTTTCAATTTTAATATTATTTGCATCAGTTTTTATTTCTCTCAATAGATTTTCTTCTTTAATATTTTTTCCATTCTTATATACATCACTTTTAATGATAAACCACAAGTTTTACATTGGATTAATATCCAGAGAGACTGGGAGCCATCCTATTAATTTTGTGTCTTTGAAACCTTTTTGGCAAGGCAAGCAATAGTAAGTATTGCAGAATGTGAATGAGCATTATCTTACAGGAATATATTCTTTAGCTTAAGGTTTCTTGGTTGTGAACTGTACTATGTCTTGTCTAAGAACTTACAATACTTCTCTGTATTTATCTTGACACAATCATCAACTAGAGATTGATAATGTTTACTGTCTAGC